>QRDG01000187.1:495007-838270 GCA_012064385.1 Puccinellia tenuiflora
ACAACACACCCACCTTTTTCACCTCTCCCCATTTTTGCCAATGTGAGAGGAGATCCAAATTATCTTGTGCTACTAGTCTACCAGAGCTAGCAAATGTATAGTTCAAAAGCCTTTGGATTTGGCTGGTAATTACCATACAAACAAGAACTGAATAATTTAATATACAAAATGAGCAAATGTTTTGAAACACCTAAGAAAGCAAGGTAGTCATTTATGATGCTGGGCACGTTCTTATATCTGAAACCGTGACGCAATTCCGGACCCGGATTGCCCGGTGTCGCTGCAGACTCAATAGCCACAAATTTGAAAAGTTAAGCAAATCACTAAAACTGCAAAAAAAAATGTCAAGTGAATGGATCATTGTATTACGTTTCGATCGCAATGGCAGCCTAATGTCCATGAAATGGGGAGGGGTAGCAAGCAAAACGAGTGCGCAATTTAGTAGACGACCGACCAGATGTCTTATGATGGGTCAAACGAAACCAGTTGGTCAAAATGGCACCAGGAGGTTTCCGTAATACCAGCTGTTGGTAACCGTAACCTAGCGAGAACGACAAGCCGCGCCATTACCCAAGGATTCAGTTGGTAACGGAAACTTGGCACATAGTGCTACATACAAGATAAGGCCAACGTTAATGACTTTAAAAGGCTTCCAAAAACTAGGGTTGTCGTTTAATTGCAATGGATGACGAGGTAATGAATATTCACGGATATTTAGGTCCAATACATAGATGAGGACAAGCTTAGATATCCGGTTGTAATCTTGAAATTTAGCTTTTCATTAGTATCTGCGGAAGAATTTTGAATGTCTTGTAAAAATATGTTGCTAGTGCAAGGATTGACGAATCAAATGTCTAAAACACCTAAGCAAGAAAGGTAGTCATATATGATGCTATGGACATTTTTACTACCTAAACAGTAATGCAATTCTAGACCCGGATTTCCCAAGTGTCGCTTCAGACTCAGTTTGAAGTTGTTGGATGCACTACATTGTATTATGATTTCTTTTACAATTTTTTGCAAATGTAGCCACAAAATTTTAAAAATTAAAAGAAACACTTAAACTGAAAAATTTTATTAAGCAAATGGATCATCGTATTATGTTGCAATCCCAATGGCAGCCTATTGTCTATGAAATGGGGAGGGGTGATAAGAAAAAAGGGTGGAAAACTTAGTAGACGACCAACCAAATGTCTTGTGATGGGTCAAAGTAGACAAGTTGGTCAAAATGGCACCAGGAGGTTTCCGTAATATCAGCTGGTAACCGTAACCTAGAGAGAACGACATGTCGCGCCTTTACCCGAGGATCTAGTTGGTAACGGCAACTTGGCACATAGTGCTACATACAAATTCACCAACATAAGGCCAACGTTAATGACTTTAAAAGGCTTCCAAAAATTACGGGTATCGTTTAATTGCAACGGATGACCAGGTAATGAATATTCACAAATATTTTGGCCCAATATATAGATGAGGACAAGCTTAGATATCCCGTGGCAATCTTGGAAAAAAAATCATTAGTATCTACGGAAGATTTGAATGTCTTGTAAAAATATGTTGCTACTGCAATGCTTGATAGAATCAAATGTTTCACATGCCTGGGACGTTTTTACCACCGAAACGGTAACGCAACTCTAGACCAGGATTTCCCCAGTGTCGCTTCAGAGTCAATTTTAAGTTGTAGGATGCACTACATAGTATTCTTTTACAATTTTTTTGCAAAAATATAGCCATAAAATTTAAAAATTAGAAAAAAAATAAAACTGCAAGAATTTATCAAGAAAATGGACCATCATATTACGTTGCAATCGAAGTGGTGGTCTATTGTCTATAAAAATGAGTGGGCAATTTAGTAGACGACCGATCAAATGTCTTATGATGAGTCAAAGAAAACTAGTTGGTCAAAATGGCACCAGGCGGTTTCCGTAATACCAGCAGTTGGTAACGGTAACCTAGCGAGAACGACAAGCCGCGCCATTACCCGAGGATTCAGTTGGTAACGGCAACTTGGAACATAGTGCTACATAAATTCACAAGATAAGGACAATGTTAATGACTTTAAAAGGTTTCCAAAAATTATGGGTATCGTTTAATTGCAACGGATGACGAGGTAATGAATATTCACAAATATTCAGGTCCAATATATAGATGAGGACAAGCTTAGATATCCCGTGGAAATCATGGAATTTGGCTATTCATTAGTATATGTAGAAGATTTGAATGTCTTTTAAAATATTTTGCAAGTGCAAGGCTTGACAGAATCAAATGTTTAAAACACCTAAGCAAGAAAGGTAGTCATATATGATGCTAGGAACATTTTTACTACCGAAAAGTAACACAATTCTAGACCTGGATTTCCCCAGTGTCGCTTCAGACTCAGTTTGAAGTTGTTGGATGCACTATATTGCATTATGATTTCTTCTACACTTTTCTTTGCAAAAATATAGACACCAAATTTTAAAATTTTGAAAAAAAAAACTAAAACTGCAAAAAAATAAGCTAATGGATCATCGTATTTCATTGCAATCTCAATGGCAACCTAAGTCCATTAAACAATACCTAATTGTCTGGATGCGCCTGGTATTAACAATATTATTAGGTATTAAACAATACAAAAAATTATGGGTATCGTTTAATTGCAACGAATGATGAGGTAATGAATTTCACAAATATTTAGGTCCAACATATAGATGAGGACAAGCTTAGATATCCCGAGACAATTTTGGAATTTGGCTATTCATTAGTATCTGCAGAAGATTTGAATGTCTTTTAAAAATATTTTCAAGTACAAGGCTTGACAGAATCAAATATTTAAAACACCTAAGCAAGTAAAGTAGCAAAAAAAAGGTGTGTAGTTTAGTAGACGACTGGCCAAATGTCTTATGATGGGTAAAAAAACTAGTTGGTCAAAAGCGGCACTCGGAAGTTTCCGTACCACCAGCAATAACACACTAGCAAAAGCGACAAGCCACGCCATTACCGGAGGATTCGATCGGTAAAGGTAGCCTGGCACATACTACATACATCATCAAAATAAGGCCAATGGTAATGACTTTACAATGCTTCCAAAAAATATGGGTACCGTTTCCATTTCGTTATGAATGACGCAATGGCGAATAGTCACACATATGAGGCCAATTTTAGATATCCAATGGCAACCTTGGGATTTGGATTTTAATTAGTATCCGAGGAAGATTTGAATGTCTTAAAAAACCTGTTGTTGGTACAATGCTTGGTAGAGTCAAATGTTTCAAACACCTAAACAAGCAATGTAGTCATTTATGAATCTAGGGACGTTTTTATAATCGTAATTTTGGATCTGGATTGCCCAGTGTCACTTCAGACTCTATAGCCACAAAATTTCAAAAACCTAAATAAAACAATAAAACTGCACAAAAATGCTTCAAATTTATAGATAGAATTTTTTTAAAATATTAGATAAGACACTAAAAATTCAAAAAGTTGTCAATCAAATGGATCGGCAACCCAAATCCAGCAACGATACCTAATTGTTCACAGGCGCCAAGTATAAACAATATATTGTCTATGAAATGGGGAGGGTTAGCAAGAAAAAAGTGTGGGAAGTTTAGTAGACAACCGACCAAATGTCTTATGATGAGTCAAAGAAAACTAGTTGGTCAAAAATGGCACTAAGAGGTTTCTGTAATAGTAATACCTGTAGTAACGCACTAGCGAGAACGAAAATCCGCACCATTAACCGAGGATTCCTTTGGTGATGGTACCTTGGCACATAGTGCTACATACAAATTAATCAAGATAAGGCCAATTTTTAATGACTTTAAAAGTCTTCCAAAATTACAGGTATCATTTCCATTTCACAATGGATGACGTAATGGCGAATATCACAAATATTTGTGTTTGTTATACAAATTGCAAGCCAATCATAGATATCGTGTCGCAATCTTGGGATATGTCATGTAATTAGTATCTGAGAAAGATGTAAATGTATTACAAAAATGTGTTACTAGTACAAGGCTTGATATAATTAAATGTTTGAAACATCTGCACGCAAGATTGCCATTTATGTTGCTAGGAATGAAGAATAACTCAAGTCTTGTCCGAGAATTACCCAGCATTCCCTTCGGATCAAGTCAACGGTTGTTGAACTATATTGTATTGGCTTATTTTTTTAGAACGGGACAAATTAGATCAGACAAATACTTTAAAAATTAAAACATGATAGTCAGACAAATGGATCATCCTATGCTGGTGCTATCGCAAAGGCGACATTAGTCTAGGAATAGAAGCTAATGTATCACATGCACGAGGTACAAATTGGGGTGGGTAGCAAGAAAGAGGAAAGGACAATATAGCGGTGGGACGAATTTTAGATGACGTAGACAACAAAAACTAGGTATAAACGCACTAGGAGGATTCTGTAGTTGCAACAATAACACTGTAGCGAGAACGACAAGACACATCATTGTATGAAGATCTGGTCGGTAAAGGTAGCCTAACACATTGTACTACATACAAATTTACCAATATAAGACCAATTGTAATGACTTTAAAAAGTTTCTAAAGAAATAATAGGACAATGGCAATAGATGACGCAGTAACGAAATATTCACTAATACTTATGTCCAATATATCGACGAAGGACAGACTTAGATATTATGTGGCAACTTTTTGATTTGTTTAGTAATTAGTATGGGATGAAGATCTAAATGTCAAAAAAAATGAGTTTGCTAGTGCAATGCTTTTACAGAGCCCATCTTTGAAATTACAACCAAACAAGAATCTTGTCACTTTATGGTTATAGGACAGTTCTATAAATGATAGTAATGCAATTTGTACCAGGCGAGTACCAAGATTCACATTCGATTCAATTTGTAGTTGTTGACCTATATTGTGAGTGCTTTGTTTTATGATTTTTGGGTAGAAAATAGGCCAAAAAAGGCAAAATTGGATCAAACAAATACTTAATGGGGCAAAAAAAGTGACATGAAGGAATCGTCATATTTTGCTCCAGTCGCAAAGCATATCTAGGTCTTGTACTAAAGCTAATGTATGGCAGCACCAGTACAAAAAGGGATGGCTAGAAAATGAAAATGAAGCGGACAAATTAGCGACCTGCCATATTTCAGATGACGTAGACAACAAAACCTAGTTGGTCAAAATAGGCAGTAGGAGGTTTTTGCAATGCAAAAATATCACACTAGCAAGAACAAGAAGCCACATCATTACCCGACGATACAGAGTGAAACGGTAGCCTAACACACTCTGATACAGAAAGTATAGTCAATATCAATGACTTTAGAAATCTTCCAAAGAGTTAGCAACATTTTTTCTAGGATCACAACATATATAATATGTAATGATGAATATTCACAAATAGGTATGTTCAATACATCATTGAAGGCCAGGCTTACATAATATGTGGCAACCTTTGGATTTGGCTGGTAATTATTATGTGAAGAATAGTTAAATGAAGTAATGATGATTTGGTAGTGCAATACTCGGCATAATCAATTATTTGAAACATCTAAGAATGGAAATGGGTCATTGATGATGTTAGGGACGTTATTGTAACCGAAATAGTAACACAATTCTTGATGGGGGTGAATAGTAGAAATTCACAATAGAATTAGTATGTTTGGTTTTTTTTGTAATTTTTCATAGACAGATTGCCACAAAGTAAGCAAAATTGAATCAAAACACTAAATAAATCGTTATTCAAATGGATAATCGTATTCCACTACTGCAATCTCAAATGCAGCATACGTCTAGTAATAGTAGCTAATGTATCGGACCATATACAAACAATATATTGCAAGTGAAATGAGAAGGGGTAGCAAGAAGAAAAAATAGATAGTTTCGTTCGTGACACCAAACTTCAGATGACGCAGACAACAAAACCTAGTTGGTCATAAATGGCACTAGGAGGTTTCAGTAATAGCATCAACGAAAAGCCATAGCGAGAAAGAGAACCCATATCATTACCTAATGTTGCGGTGGTAAGGGTAACCTAACACATAGTGATACATACAAACTCAAGAAGATAAGACTAGTGGTACTGGTTTTAAAGAGCTCTAAAACATATGTTGTATTGTTTCCATAATTGAAACATGTGACACAAAGATAAACCTACTGGTCATAAATAGCAACTGATGTTTCATTTATCACAATAGTGAAACCACCAGATACAATGTGAAGCCAAATAGTTACCCGAGGATAACAATGAATTTATAAGCTTTCGAATAAATAATATGATTGCTTCCTTAATCAAAATAGATGCTGCAACAACAAACCTTGGTAGTTAATGGTAGTAGGGTATTTATGTAATTGACGCAGTAAAACTGGAGCAAAAACAAAAGGCCACTTCATTGGTCGTGAATCCATTTAGTAATGGTAAATGTATAGACCAAGCTAGATACCAAGTACCAATTTGGAAATATAAGACAAAAAATGATTACTTCCTAACCTTTCCAAAGTTTTTTCATTTCTATAGGTATCCTCGATTCCAACAGAGGACATAGCAACAATATTTGTTCATCATACCAATGGTAGTAGGACATTTCCGTAATCATATCGATAGCTTAATAGTGACATAGGAAACTCACATCATAGATCATGAATTCGATTAGTAACAGTCACCGCATGTCGCGATATATACACTACTAATTGAGTGGAACCAGTAGCAATGACTTAGAAACAAGGAACAAATTACTTTATGTTATTCTTTTATTATCACAGTAGACGATGCGACAAAAAACCTAGTTGGTCATATAGGAAAGTAGGCGGTTTACATAACCACAACAACATGTAATAACAACCAAGGTAATAATCAATGTTTCATAGAAGTTCATAGAAGTTTTAACATGACACGAATCTTGAATTATAAATCACCAATGAAAACTAAGCCGGTATGTAGTGACCCCAGAAATTTCTCGGGTTGGAAATTCAGGTCACTACAAGTTGCATTTTTGTTAGCAATTACGAGCACAAGAAGACTTAAACTTTTCCTTTCTTTCAAATCATAGTTGTTGAATGCTCGGCAAAATCAAATGGTGAAACTTATAACGGAGCAAGCTGGTCCCGCATGGTGCCAGGGTTGTTTTTGTAACTGAGACACATTAAACTATTACCCAAGACATGGTTTCATCATAGGTAAATATTATAGCCAAGAATCAGGTACAAACGACATATTGTTTGTGAAATGCGACACGAGTAGCTTGGATTTTCTAGAAAAAAATAAAAGATAAAATGACAAATAAATAATGTCCAGATTTCTATAGACATGTAGCTAGAAACAAATGGGATTAGGAGGTTTTCATAACCGCAACAGTACCATGCTATATAGTGACCTCGACATGCAATATTATCCTGCAATTCGTGTAGCAACTATAACCAAAAGCATGGCAACCAGTACAGAATTGCAAACATAATAACATCAACAACTCAGTAGTACACTCCCAAAAAAAACTTCAAAAATCTATTTTTATTATACAAAGGGAGGCAATGTTGATAGTTACTTCCAAATAAATTATCAATTTGTGCCATTACCATATGCAATCTAATACATAGAGAAAATTATTCTATAAATAAACACCATTGAGGCCTCAAGGCCACACCTTTTTAATAACCAAGAGAAACGAGGGCCAAAGCTACATATGCTGACCATGGTAGATATAATTAGTTTTGTAAACTGTAATTATGGAAAATAAAATCATCTTGTGCTCCACCCTATACCGTGTAAAATGCACCCAAAATTCCACAAACAAAGAGTGTCATAGCTCCGGTGACCAGTTTTGATGTTAGTCTAGCTCTACCGATGAGAGAACTAATGTACTTTATAATTTTAAAACCAAACTATGTCATGTATAATACATATGCTTTTGTTTTTTCTGACGATGGCTCGCCTCACACAAGAACACAATAAAGCCTGAAAGCTTGAAACTCTACCGAAAGACTAAGAACATCTCTAACAGATGTCCTATAATAGTGCACCCGTTTTTGGTTATAGGGCACTTGTTTTAGTGTTTAAGGCACCAATTTTTTTCTTTTCCAGATGCCCTAGTTTAGGGCACGGCCGCTCCAACAGTTTCCCTAAAATAGGACATTGTGGTCGTGCCACACCCCTTTATCTCTTGCACATTTGCATACATATGTAAAACGAATAATATGATTGAAAGCTAAAATAATTTCAAACAGATAAAACTTAAATAGTACTTAATTATTACAACACAATATAAATAGTTCACCAAATGGTTCATCAAGTAGCACACAAGTCAACAAATGTAGAAAAAACTAATTACTATCTACTTCTAAATTGCCACTACAATATCTCAAAA
This sequence comes from Puccinellia tenuiflora, assembly GCA_012064385.1. Lineage (NCBI taxonomy): Eukaryota > Viridiplantae > Streptophyta > Magnoliopsida > Poales > Poaceae > Puccinellia > Puccinellia tenuiflora. The sequence continues at coordinate 503,323 of QRDG01000187.1, forward strand.
ATAAAAAAATGCCCACCTCAAACACCAATCCGAGCCGTTGGCAGGAGGTCGTGGCGGGTCGATGCAGAGTTCGACTAGCGGTGGCGTGGGCACCTGCGGCGTCGGTGAGCTACTCCAACCTTTAATAAAATTATAGGTCGTGCAGGTCAGCGGAGGCGAGCTCACTGCATCTCGGCGGTGGAGTGGGTGGGGAAGCTCACCGACGAGCAGTGCGACGGCCGAGAAGCGACACGTCGAAGAGGAGGCCCTGGATTCCGACGGTTTTGCCCTCGCCGACGTTGGGTTAGGCCGAATTGACACTCGACGGCAGCGCTACTGCCGTCCTGATTCATGGCGGCTATTGGGCGTCTGAGGCCATCCCAGGCGATTTGGCGCGGGATTTAGTGGGGCCTCGGCTACTGGGGGTCGACGGCGGGCGGTCGAATCTAGGCCGACAACGGTCGGGGGAGGATGCGAAGAAGATAAATGAATTTTTAGTTTCGCAGTTGTCGTGCACGCGTGTGGGATTTGACCGATAAGGTATGTGCCGCGCGTGGTCCTCTCTACCCCAAATATAAGGCAGAAGGGGGCAAAATTAAAGGCAACCTCAAAATAGGACACGGTTTAGGGGAGGACATTTTTCGACCTCTCGGATCCTAAAAAACGGTTTTTAAAACATCACGGCTAAAAGTTCATCTGTTAGAGATGCTCTAACCAAGTTAAGATAGAAGTAAATAGGCTGATACTGGAAAACCCTTTTCACGGAGCCGTAAAACCCGTGCAGTCATGGATAGAAAGTAACAGCACCAAATGAACAGTGAAATGAAAGAAAAATACTGTAATATAAAATAGGAAAAGCATATTCGGTTGTCACAACAGTGTTGTGACATGACGTTGGAGAAGAAAGAAATCGCGAAGGAAGCCAGGGATGCATGGTCGAGTAGTCCGAGTGCCTTCTCTTTTACTCACCCGCCCCTGCTTTTAACCCTTTTCTTTTACTTGGGTGGTAAATCTGCGGGCACGGAGGGGAGGGCCCTATGTAATCCCACCAGGTGGATACACGTATGCAAATCGCTACAGTATTTACCCTGTGTGCCTTTTGGTGGGACGTAGCATTTGGTTTCACTTTATTGTTTTAATAAAGTGTAAATTGCCAAATTAGCGGCTGTAGTTTTTTTTTCAGGGGAATTAGCGGCTGTAGTTGGTGGCAGAAAAAAGACAAGCGCCGTCTAGCTGTGGACATGCTGGTACTTGAAACGGACGCTGTTTACCATTTTGTGGGTAAATTCAAAATAATCAAAATCGGAACAGAAAAACAGTAATTGTCTGTCTTTACACCCAAATTCTTGTCTTATCAGTCCATCCAAATGTGTGTGATGTCGTTTGTCCATTATTTTGTTTTGCTAAAAACCATGACTTACGTAGACGCAAGTGTCATTGCAACGAGAGGTTGAGAACATGATATGCATACCAACCCGACTACGGCTGAACCCGAGACTTGTTTGCTGGCTTCCTTGGAGATGCCCTTGGTAGTTAGATAGTGAGAAAATACACCGTAAAAGAGTATCGCAGAAGTAAATAAAACTAGAAGGCAGAGCAGGTTGGGTTGGTTGCGGTAGTAAAGAGAAGTGCCGCTGCAGCTGCTCTCTCTTTCTCTGTGTGTCCTGACAAGACGATGCTGCTGCGTGATCCGCAGCAGAGTTTCGAATCAACGAACCGGAACGGCTGGCTGTGCCTCATCCCTCCCTCGGACCGGACCAAACATCATTCATTCATTTAAAGTTTTGCTTTAGTTTTGGTGGCTACGCCTACACGTAGGCCTGCCTGCAGGGCTATCTCTCTGCTGCTTAGCCATATTGCACACGGTTCGGTTGTTCGCTCCCTGCCCATTTTTGTGTACACGTTACCACAACCTTGAAAATCGTGACCATGCCATGCGGTACACACACAAGACGTACGAGTGTTTCCATGAAAATGAGAACCTTGGGTGTTGCAGTCAAGTGAAGCTGCGAAGCAAATCAAAAACCCTGTGATCTGATCTGATCTCCTGCATACATCACATCCACCTTTTTTCCCACACACTCGTAACTCGTTCAGTTTCACCGGCCACTGCACAGCCTGCAGAGAGTGTGTGTGTGTGTGCGAGAGAGGGATCCTTAACTCTTGTGGTTCGTTGGGTTGTTGTTTGTTTGTAGACGTGCCCCCTTCCCTTGGTACTGCTCTGGCTCCGGTGATAAAGCGAGACCGTCCGTCCTGGTACTGGCAGTGGCAGAGATACTAATAACTCCTCCTACGTTGTGTGTTTGTTTTGCTGATAACGACAGTCAACTAATGACATCGCCCTTCTTGTAACTAGTCATTGTGGGCGCTAGCTCACAGTTTGTTTGTTAAACACAGAGCCAAAAAAAAAAAGAAGAAAAGGTTGTGATGCGTTTTTTTGTCGGCGAGGAAGAAGATGAGGAACGGCTGGGGTTTGTTGCTTCTGGTCTAGCTAATACGTCCACGGTAACTTACTGGCATTCCGTTCGTCGTCATAGGAGATGCATGACAGCTACGCTCTGAAGAACCAGACAGACGTCTCTCCTCTTCTGCCTTGACAATTTTTGAAACGCAACGGATTTGTAAAAAAAAAACAAGCATCGCGGTGTCCTTTTTTGAATTGTACTTTACAGGTGTCCCCTCCCCTGTACACGCACTTCAAGTTTTATTAGGACGCGGCAGTAGAAAAGGGACCAGGCTTTTCCGAGATTTAATTAAATCGTCGTGTCATTCAGTAGTACACTGTACTGCTGAAGATTTTCAACATGTGCGACGTACGTACGTTCACGCTGCGGGAGATCTCCTGGCGTTGCCATGATGCCGGCTACTATAATTTAATTTTCCACTCTCCCCCTGCGTAATAAACCCTATTAAAACCATCAACCTTTTTCAGCGTCTCTGAGTCAAAAATGTCTGCCTCAAGCGTGCTTCTTGTCTGCACCCGTACCCGATCAATTCACATATATGGCCACCTTATTTCTCACTATTATTAATCGGAGTCCCTTTGCGCGTACTTTTTGCACCACGATACCTTCATAGCTTTCAGATACATGTAGCTCTAGTGATGTTCGATGCTTTTTTTTTTTTTGAGGAAAGATTGAGAATCGAATCCCGCATTGCCCCGTCTGCGACCGAGAGGGAACCCTAGCGAGCGCCCTCACCGTCCCTCCCTCCTCCTTCACCGCGGATAATATAATTTCCGTGTATCCTTTCAGATACACGAAAGGATTTTCTCATGTCAAAGGTTCCATGGTGTGGGGCTCCATTGCCCTTATCAGCTACTAATTGTGTCGCATTTTTCTTTTCTTACCGCCCTTGCTTTTGGCAACCCGAGTGATGCGGTTGCGGCATTATTGCTATTTCTTTTCCTTTGTCATTTTTATTGCAACAATTCTAGGGTGGAAGCGAAGATATTCTCCGCTGATTTGATCTACAATAGTAAATCAATACCTATAGATCCACTGTAAGATACATTTAATAATGTATTTATTAATTAGCGGAAAACTGGACGAACCCCAAATTAAACATGCAAAATAGGCACACAAAAGATACATCAAGCACATGCTGAGAGGAAGGCATCATCCAGGTTGCATGTTGACGTCATAGTCATCGGTTCATCGAGGTTGCATGTTGACGCCATAATCATTGGTTATCGCTCCTCGAGGAAGCGACTTTTCAAACATCGTCTATCATTCATATTACATAAAATTTGTTCCAACCCAAGAGAGTTTCTAATTTTTAGCAACTGGCTAGAGGAAATCTCATCAATAAATTAAAACACATCCTTGTTGGATCATCAGCCCTATTTCGTATTTGTGGGCTTTGCCGGAACAAGATTTGTGTTTTACAAAAAGAAAGTTCCTCCCCGTTGCAGATTATTTACTCGCTGCACACATTGGCTCTATACTTGGTTCCACCTCCGCCGACAAAGGCACAAAAACTTTTCATGGCAGCATGTACTTAAGTGGAGCGGGCAACGAAGAAGATTTTTACCTAGCACGGATGACATCAGAGTTTACGGATCGGGCCTCCAGAGCCTTGAGCCGGTTCTTCCTTTGTCGCATGAATAAGAGATTTAATCCTCGGCTTGGTGCATCTTATTATGCGAATGCCAGGTGTAAACTCTCTTACGCAAATGTGATGAGATTTAAAGTTAAAAAAAGATAATTAAGTTCTTTAGGAAGCGTTTGAAGGGTAAAATTTACAGCTCAACCGACAGCAATTTGTTTTTCACGAGAGATCGTTGTCCTTTGCTCCGCTCCGTGGCAACGGCAACATGGCTGGCTGCCTCCTGTGTCACAGTCCACAGCGTTCTGTGTACTGCAACAATTTTCCATGCATATCTATCCAGCGACACCTCTTTTAGGTGTAGTCAGGGCATAGGCAATCATGCGTAGCAGCTAGCTAGACGCCCAATAGAGAGGCCTCAAAAAAAAAAAAAACTAGCTAGACGCCCTCCCTCATTTACCAAACCTGCACTGCACTATAGTAAGAGCTGATAATTTCCTCCTGTCATTTCCATCTACACCGCCCCTTGGCCTGTGCAGCTACTACTACAAACGTTTAAATGGGCATTAACTATCCTGTTCAACAAATATGGACATTAACTATTGGGATCCTGCAACAAAAGAAAAAGATTCGCCTGTAAAGGGCATCCATTTATCGCAACATATTTTTTTCAGAAAAGGAAGACTTTGCCTTTTGTGTTACTAGCAGTAGTACACAGAAGCCAGACAAATGTGAGGGGAAATCCTCTTTGCCACCCGGATATATATGCACCCGGTGCGAAATAAAATATTGCGGATACATCTTTACATTATATGTGCAAAGCGTTATTTTAGCGCCAATTGCTGTATTTTCATACGTAGGCCACAAGAATACGACTTCGACAAACACTGGGATGTTACGATATATGTTCAAAAAATCGTTTCGTATGTTAAAAAATCAACGTTTGTTGTGGCTTGTAGAAAAAGGACGAAAAAATGTCTCTTAAAAAACCTTATTTTAGCATCAATTATTGTCTTTTCACGCAGGCCACAAGAAATATCGGTTTTCCGTGTGACGACTTCGACAAACACATAGCATGTTACGATCTACGCGAACATTTGGTTACATTTTTTTCTTTTCAAAAAACGGGTTCAAAATACATTTTCGATATCAGGTGCGTATGCTCCGGGGAGCTAAAATGCCTGAATTTCCTTGCGAGCCGATGAAATGTGGAGACGTGGCATTTCCATATGAAGTAGGGAGCAGCGGCTAGGACTTGGTTTGCGTAGCCTGAACCCAGTGCGGTGCTTCCGTTCATGACATGAGAAGAGAGCACATTCTTATGGAAATGAGGGGTAGGGGGCCGTAGGTAGAGGTGTGGGTTTAGCAGTTACGTACTTTGGTTAAAGATTTGGCAGGCAGGTGGTCTAGGAAGCGCATAGGCGTAGGCCACGCTGTTGTTGCTACAGCCACGCCCCCCTCTCTCTGGCTCTATAATTGCGGGTGTCAGGGAGACAGCAAAGCAGGTTGCTCCCTCCTTTCCCCTCCCTCAACTGTTTGTTTCCCTTTTTCACCTCCTCCCCTAGTTTCACACCCCGTCTCCTCCTCAATACTCAGAATTACTCTACTGTACAAGAGAGATACTCTATACTGTACTCAGAGTCTCAGATCAAGAAAAAGATGATCCCTCAAAAAAAAAAAAAAAAGAGATGGATGTTGAGAGAGATACTCGGTAGTACAGTACAGTAGAGCAACAAAATCAAGATGCACGGGTACAGTAACAACTCAAGAAATCCCGTCAGTACCTTGTAGCACGACTGGACTAGTGCCGGTCACCTCCTCCTCTGCCCGCTGGACCCGCTGAACCGGACCCCGTCGCCCAACCCCCGAAGTCGAGAACGCGACAAGGCCCACCCCTGACACAAGCGCACACGCACACGAACGCAGCTTTCCCCTACCGCACGTGCGGGTACCGTCTCTGGATGGCCGGTTCTGGTGTGGGCGGCGCGGGGAACGAGGCCACACGTGTGTGGAGGGCGCCTCGTGGTGCGGGACGGAAGGGGGATGGGATCGGCATTGCCCGAATAATAATATCGCCCTTCCAGGAGCTGCTTGCCGCGTGAAAATTGACAAAAATAACCACGTGGCCGAACTTCAGCACAAAATAACCTACTCTCGGAAAGAATTTCAAAACTAACCCTTTTGGGCAGCGCCTTACAGCGCGGCGCTGCCCTCCACAGGGTAACGCCCCCGTCTGGGGCGCTACCGTCGCTGCCAGCGTGGCAAAGTGGGACCCAGATTCGTTTAGGTAGCGCCGCAGTCCGGGGCGCTACTCCCCTTACGGTAGCGCCCCGGTCGGGGGCGCTGCCCTCCCAGACTTAGACTGGGGCGCTGCCCTCCCGAGCCACTTACCTGTTCGTTACAGAACGAAGAACACCGCGACCCCTATGCTGGCGACGGAACAACGCATGGCTAGCCGTCGCTCGAGTCCCTCCTATGCTGCAGCGTCCCGTGGAGGCAAGCCTCCCAAGCCGAACCTGCCCAAGCCGGCGTCTGGTGCTCCTCTACCGGTTGGCGCTCCCCAGCAGAACTCCCGCCCCGTCATCACCACCCAAACGGTCGCCCGCGTGCTTGTTGTGCCGTGTGTGGTGCATCCGCTGCTTGCCAACTCTGTGGCATTGAGGGCCATGTTGCGTCCAAATGTCACCGTCGCTTCAACGCATATTTTCTGGGACTTGGCAACAATGGGAAAGGAAACGACAAGCAAGCTGCTCTCGCTACTCAGGGACATACTCAGTCCTACTCTGTTGAGGCCCAGTGGTACATGGACACTGGGGCTACTAATCACCTGACAAGCGAGATGGCGAAGCTCAATACACAGGAGCCCTATCAGGGCCACGGCCACGTCCGCACCGCCAATGGCGCAGGTATGCATATATCACATATTGGTCAGGCATCTCTTCTTACACACACTTCCAAACAATTGCGTCTCCTTAATGTTCTTCGAGTACCTTCTGTCACCCGTAGTATGTTGTCCGTTCCACAGCTTACTCGTGATAATAATGTTTTCGTTGAGTTTCACCAGTTTCATTTTTTCATTAAGGACCGGGCCACGAGGGGCGTTCTTCTTAGAGGTCGATGCCGCCATGGTCTCTATGCGCTTGATATGCCACCAGCCTCCCAGGTGTTCAGCGGTGTTCATGTTTCCCAGTCGCATTGGCACTCTCGTCTGGGTCATCCTGCCACTCCTATTGTTCGCCATGTTCTCCATCGCCATGAGCTTCTAGTTGGATCTAGTAATAAATTAGAAACCGTGTGTGATGCCTGTCAGCAAGGCAAGAGTCATCAACTTCCGTTTTCTGAGTCGACTCGTGTAGTAAAAACACCACTTGAGCTTATTTTTTCTGATGTATGGGGCCCTGCCCAAACCTCTGTTAGTGGTCATTCATATTATGTCAGCTTCATTGATGCTTATAGTCGCTTTACCTGGCTTTATTTGATTAAGCGCAAATCTGATGTGTTTGATGTTTTTCTTCGCTTTCAAGCTCATGTTGAACGTCTCCTCAAGCACAAAATCATACATGTTCAGTCTGACTGGGGGGGTGAGTATCATCACCTAAATGAGTTCTTCCAAAAGCTTGGCATCACTCATCGTGTGTCTTGTCCTCATACACATCAGCAGAACGGTGCAGCTGAACGTAAGCATCGTCATGTCGTTGAAACTGGCCTAACCTTACTTGCTCATGCCTCCTTGCCATTTCGGTTTTGGAGTGATGCCTTCACTACAGCCTGTTTTCTCATAAATAGGCTTCCTACACGTTTCCTCAACATGAAAACACCTCTTGAACTCCTGCTTAATGAACTTCCGGACTATACCTTCTTTAAAGTGTTTGGTTGTGCATGCTGGCAAACTGGAGTTTCGGTCTAAGAAGTGTGTTTTTCTAGGGTATAGTTCCCTTCATAAAGGGTACAAGTGCCTTCATGTTCCGTCCAACCGTATCTACTTTTCTAGGGATGTTGTGTTTGACGAGAATGTGTTTCCTTTTTCCACGCTTCCAACCACTGATAATCCTCCACCACCGCCACATTCATCTCCATTGTTACCTGACCAGTTTGTTGATAATGCATATGCTCCTAGCTTGTTGCCTAACCATGGTGCAGGTAGTGGTCGAGGCTCCCGTGTTCAGCTGCTGGACATCACCGATGCACCTACTACTTCGCCTGTGGACGTCGCTCATGGTTGCATGGGACATGCACCTGATCCTGCTCCCACGTCGATCGCACCTGGCCTGCTGCTGGGACATGCACCGGATCCTGCTCCTACGTCGATTGCACCTGGCCTGCTGCTGCTCGGCCCGCCTGCAGCTGGGTCGTCGGCGTCACCCTCGTTGCCTTGCGTGGCAGCCAGCTTGTCGCCGCCCACCTCGTCTGGGCCGTCGACACCTGGCCCGCGCTCTCCTCCACTGTCGCCTGGGCCATCGCCTGGGCCGCCTCCGCTCTCGCCCATGCGAGGCTCGGCCACGCCGGTGCCTGCACCGGCCTCGCCTGCGTCTGCGTCTGGTACTTCTGTACCTTTGCCGACTGTTCCAGCTACGACTACTCCTCCTGCTGCACCGTTGCTGCGTCCACATACACGCAGCCGAAGTGGGATTGTTCTTGGTCCACGTGCTCGCACTGATGGTACTGTTGCTTGGATTGCTGCTTGTGTTGCTCAGTCCGTTGCTGATCCTACTGCTGAGCCGCGTCATTTTCAGGCTGCTCTGGGTATTCCACACTGGCGTGCGGCTATGGAGTTGGAGTTTCAGGCTCTCCTTAAAAATGACACTTGGAAACTGGTACCTCCTCGTTCTGGTGTTAATGTTATTGACTCAAAATGGGTGTTCAAAGTCAAGAAGCATTCTGATGGCACTATTGAACGATACAAGGCTCGTCTGGTGGCCAAGGGTTTCAAACAACGACATGGTCTGGACTATGAAGATACTTTCAGCCCTGTGGTCAAGCCCACAACTATTCGCATTCTGCTCTCTTTGGCTCTTACTCGTGGCTGGTTTTTGCGTCAATTGGATGTTCAGAATGCTTTCCTTCACGGAGTCTTGGAGGAAGAGGTCTATATGCGGCAACCTCCGGGTTTTGTTGATCCTGATCGCCCACATCATCTCTGCCGGCTTGTCAAAGCCCTCTATGGATTGAAGCAAGCTCCTCGTGCCTAGCATGCCCGTCTTGCTTCTGTTCTTCGAGCTCTTGGCTTTGTGCCTTCCACTGCAGACACGTCGTTGTTCCTCCTTCAGCGTCCTGAGGTTACTATGTATCTGCTGGTTTATGTCGATGACATTATCCTTGTCAGTTCCTCCGCTTCTGCTGCAGATCGTCTTGTGTCTGCTATGAGCTCTGACTTTGCTGTCAAGGATCTTGGACAATTGCATTATTTCCTTGGACTGGAGGTTGCTTCTTCACCTGGTGGTTTGACCCTCACTCAGCAGAAGTACTCCTTGGATTTGTTAGGTCGTGCAGGTATGCTTAAGTGCAAGCCTGCGTACACGCCCATGTCTGCCACTGATCGGTTATCTGCTTTTGATGGTGATCCTCTCACTTCTGATGATGCTACTGAGTACCGGAGTATTGTTGGTGCTCTTCAGTACTTGACGATCACTAGGCCTGATATTTCGTATGCGGTTAACCGTGTGTGTCAGTTTTTGCATGCTCCTACTGCTACTCACTGGTCAGCTGTGAAGCGCATTCTTCGGTATATCAGGCACACTGCATCCTATGGTCTGTACCTGCGTGCTTCTACCACCTGTGCTCTCTCAGCGTTTTCTGATGCAGATTGGGCTGGCAGTCCTGATGATCGGCGATCCACGGGGGGATATGCAGTATTTCTTGGTTCCAACCTGATTGCCTGGAGTGCCCGCAAGCAAGCTACAGTGTCTCGCAGCAGTACTGAAGCCGAGTATAAGGCAGTTGCTGATGCCACAGCTGAACTCATTTGGGTACAGTCTTTGTTGAGAGAATTACGGATCTCTCAGCCTCAGTCGCCTGTTCTTTGGTGTGATAACATCGGTGCTACATACCTTTCGTCGAATCCGGTATTCCATGCCCGAACGAAACACATCGAGGTTGACTATCATTTTGTCAGGAAACGTGTTGCACAGAAGCTACTTCGTATCAAGTTCATCTCCTCAAATGATCAACTTGCTGACATCTTCACGAAGCCTTTGCCTCAACCTATGTTTGAAGGTTGTAGATACAATCTTAACTTGCTTAGTATTTCAGCCCACAGTTAAGATTGAGGGAGGGTATTAGATATTGTGTATAGCTTCTGTATATACTTTCTATACTATATTTGTACACTTGATGTACCCTATATATATAAAGAGATAGCAGTTCCCACAATACGTTTTACACCGAGCAGTTTTTCCTACGTCCAAACGCAGCCTTACTGATTCATCGTGATCAAACGATAGCGTCCCGTGCGTCGTACACTGTCACTGTGCCGCTTGCTAGCTAGCGAAAAATTTGACGAAACTGACCTATTTACGAAAGTTCAACACAAAATAACCTGGTTTCGAAAAGAATTCACGAATCTGACCTTTTTGCTTGGCGCCGCCCCGGACGGCTCCATACTCTGCATCACGACGCCGCCCCAGAAGGCGCCATGCTATCTTGGCGCCGCCCCGAAAAGCGCCATGCCTGTGCCGACGTGGCAACAGGAGGCCCACATGTCGGGCAAGTTTGGCGCCGTCCCGCGGGGCGCCATGGTAAGGCGTACGACGCCTCCCCGGGCGGCGTCATACCCCTTGGGTGATATCAGACGCGGGCCGCGGCCTCCCCGTGCCCATGTCATAACGCTTCGCACGCACGGGACAGAGAAGACTCCCATGGCGCCGCCGGCTCTCCTTCTCCTCTCCCCCCTCAAATCCCTAGTCTAATCCGGCCGGATCTGAAGCTATTTTCCGTGGATTTGCTTCTCCTTCGGATCTTTGAGGTATTCTTCTTGGAATCCATCCTTTTTATTGGTTAAATCCATCTCATTCTTCTTGTTAGGTTAACCCTAGTTCATGTCTAAATTTCAAAACTTGTTGGATAGTTGGCATATGTAGGGTTAGTATGATGATTGCTAGGGTTAGGAATATGAATATTTCATGTTAGGAATGAAGATTATGTAGGGACATGATATGTAGGGTTAGGGCCGGTTTTTGTATGGTGGGATGGTGGTAAGATGTAGAAATTTTGTGTTGGGATGGTTGTAGGATGTATCAATTTATTAGTTGTGTTTGTCACATGTAAATGGTATACTTGGATGATTGATGAATATATTATTATCAATTATGATGATAAATTGATTTTAATTGTATTGCTTTTGTTATTTATTTAGGATGGATCCGGAACCTATTCTCAATGACCATTACGATAAATGGCACCGTGGCCGGTTAATGGCGGAGGAGAAAAAGACTTTCCCTTGGTTGCATCTGAGGTCACATGAGGTTCATAGTGATAAGATGCTGTTTGACAAGAGATACATCAAGTTTATCAAGAAGACAGGACTTCTCCCTTTCGTGTCACTTGTCTCTCGGTCGACACCCCATATGAACCCTTGTGCGATCACTGCGCTTGTTGACCGGTGGAGGCCCGATACACATACTTTTCACCTACCCTGTGGAGAGATGACAGTAACTCTGCAGGATGTTTCAATGATTCTTGGTCTTCCCATTAGAGGTCAGCCGGTGTGTGCGAGCACCGATTCAAGTGGATGGCGTGAAAGGATGGTTGAACTCATCGGTGACGCGCCGACGGCGGAAAAGGTGTCCGCCGGTGCCACTTATTCTTGGATTCAAAAAAATTTTAAGAAGTGCCCCGCGGACGCTGAGGAGCCGGTGATTGAGATGTATGCACGGGCATACTTGTGGTATGTTGTGAGTAGGGTTCTCTTTTCTGACGGCACCAGAAACAACGCTTCTTTCATGTGGCTTAAGCTATTTGCTGGTTGGGATCTAAACCTGAGTTGGGGTTCAGCGGCGCTTGCTTATTTGTACCGGTAGGTAATAAGTTGTCTAATAATTATAATCTTTAATGTACAATACACTCACTTCTCTTTTTGTATTTCGAGTTTGTAACTTTGTGATGTATCTGCAGTTGGACGAGGCGTGTTGCAGGACTAAGAAAGCAAGTATTGGTGGACCAATGATTCTACTGCCGATATGGTCTTGGTTGCACTTGCCAGTAGGTCGTCCAATTCTGCTTCAACACAAAGATTGGAATCATCATGGCAATGATTTGCGTAGGCCTACATGGGCGTACATGTGGGATAATATGGAACCATTCCGTGGTGAATCACAGGAAAGTTACATGAGGTACACCGCCGAGCTCGACGCGCTAACCCCGGAGAAGGTACACAAAACTAATATCTTTTACTTTGTTTTAATTCCATGGACAATTGGTAATTTTATTTGGTTCCAGCACAGGTCACATGGGAGCCATACGGCGTGGCTGGTAGTGTTGGTACGAACGTACACTTCACGATTAATCCAAAGTGTTTAGAGGAAGCTCATCTTTGGCGGATGCGATGCCCTATGATATGTTTTTATGCCGTGGAGTACCACCTTCCTGATCGGGTGATGGCTCAGTTTGGCCTATGCACGGAGATCCCCCCGGCATATAAGGACACTAGTACGAGGCTGCACGGGTGAGTATTTTTTCTAATGGTACTCGACATAGTTATTTGTATGTACTAATTAGAAGAAATTTGCAGGTTCGACAAAATAAAGCAGAAGAAGGAAAAGAATTGGCCTAGAGTACATGACAAGTACATGAAGAAGTGGTGGGCCATTATTAACAAAATTGAAGACCCTTCTTATGTTCCTCCTCTTGACAGGCCATTCGATGATGCATCATACATCCGCTATCTCGTATGGCTTGGTAAAGTGTCACATTTGTATATTTTGCCGCCGGCATTTTCTCACACAGCCATAGAGGAGGAAGCATATGCGGGCTATGATGAGATGGCCAAACTGGAGTATAACCGACTTGTGAGAGAGGGAAGGAGCACCAGCTCGACACGTGTGATCCGCTTTGTGGTAAATTCAGAAATTTGTCAACATATTAGCATATTATAGCAATAAGTCATTAACTCTTGAACTTATTCATTTGTAGCGCGAGGAGATCTCGAAACACGTAGAATCAGCTTCAGAAGCACTGAAGTACCCTCCAGGGAAGGAGGCTGAGTCAGCCCTTCGAGCCTTTGCTGAGGTATGGCTAAGTCATAACTTTATTTCCATGCGGTTCATGTGTTGTCATCTCTGGTTAACATGAGGTTGTTGTCATATCAAACGAAGCCGTGGGGTCGTGGCATAGGTAATTTGCTTGGTTGTCGTCAAGTGGACGTCACCTCCCCGGTACGGAGGACGTCAAAGAGCCCTCATGCTGAAGGTACAAGCCGTGGAAACGACGATACGGAGGATGAGGAGGGTGAAGAGGATGAAGAGGTATTTTAATGCTTTCGGTCACATTCGCACTTGATGTCACTACGCATTTCATGTCAAGGATGAGTACATTAATGGTTGTTTTCTTTTTCAGGAAGAGGAGGAGCAAGAAGAACAAGAGGAGGAGGAGGAGGAAGAGGAGGAGCAAGAAGAACAAGAGGAGATTGGCATGTCTCAACTGCAAGATGCACCGGCTTCTTCTCAGCCTCCCCGCTTCAACTTCAAGCCGAGGGTGCCTAGGGCCCCATACACCCCTGATGAATGGGGTAAAAAGCCTAAGGCACGCAAAAAAGACCGTATAGTGGAAGAGGAGGAGGACGAGGAGGAGGAGGAGGAAGAGGAGGAGGAGGAGGAGGAGGAGTATATCCCCCCTTTGCGGAGGAGGGGTAGGGATGAAGTACGTTCGAAGCGTCTTCATGATCCAGGGACCGTGGCCAAAAGGGAAAAGGGGAAGAAATAATGTGTGCTACTATGTCGTGTTGCATTTGTCATGTTGAACTAGATTTGATGTTGAACAGTTTGTTGCACTACTTGTCGTGTTGACATTACTGTGATTGTGATCTTTTCTGATGTGTGCTATTATGTGATATTACTGTCATCAATTTGTGTGGTACTATGTGATATTACTGTCATGAGTTTGTTAAACTTCTGTGATCTGTTGAAAGCATGACGCTCCTCTGAAAGGCGCCACATATGCTACCATGGCACTCTTTAGGAAGGCGTCATACTAAGGAGCATGGCGCTCCCCCGGACGGCGCCATGCTGAGGAGCACGGCGCTTTCCCAGGCGAAGCCATGGTCCTTGACGAATTTCTTCCCCAACACCCTTCTACACGCTCTCTGGAACCCTCTACAGACCATGGCGCCGTGGCGTCGTACTAAGGAGCATGGCGCTCCCCCGGCCGGCGCCATGGTGCATGGCGCTCCCCCGGACGGCGCCATGCTGAGGAGCACGGCGCTTTCCCAGGCGGCGCCATGGTCCTTGACGAATTTCTTCCCTAACACCATTCTGCACGCTCTCTGGAACCCTCTACAGACCATGGCGTCGTGGCGTCGTACTAAGGAGCATGGCGCTACCCCGGCCGGCGCCATGGTGCATGGCGCTCCCCCGGACGGCGCCATGCTGAGGAGCACGGCGCTTTCCCAGGCGGCGCCATGGTCCTTGACGAATTTCTTCCCTAACACCATTCTGCACGCTCTCTGGAACCCTCTACAGACCATGGCGCCGTGGCGTCGTACTTGTCTGTATGAGGTGAGCTGCACATATGATCTCTTTTGACAGCAACAAGTGCGAGCAAGGGAGATGGTACAATGTTGTCCTCTCGCACGAGCAGTGACCTTTTTTCAGCCAAACCTTGAATGACAAGCCCCCATATTGAACACCTCCTCTTGTGGTCCCTCCGGGCTCATTGACTTGGTAAATCAATTCTTGATTATCGAAACATTCTGCCGTTTGTGTGTCCGACTTCTTTGTTTGGTATTCCAGCCAATTATGGATCAATGGTGGATACTTGTACATAATTTTGCTCTTGTTGTCACCCGCTATCTGCTTAGCCGTTTCCTCGCTGTAATGCTGAAAATACTCATTCAACTTCTGAAAAGTATATTCCGCAATTGCTGTCACGGGCAATTGACGGACACCCTTTATCACATTGTTGAAACAATCTGCCATGTTACTTGTCATGTCACTGTACCTCTTGCCACCATAGTCGTAGGCTCGTGCCCACTTCTCCCTTTCCCCAATGTTCCTTCTCAAAAACTCTTTACCTCTGTCATTTGTGAGAGCGTACAATCTATTGTACAATTTGGTGAAGTGACGAGCGGTAAAGGCGAGACAACAATCTTGTAGATCGTCGGCCTGATCCTTGTTAGCGCATGCCCTATAGAAGTTGGACACGAAATGCCGCATGCACCATCGATGGTGAACCGGAGCACAACCAGGAATTTCTTTTTCAACTGCATTGAGAATCCCTTGGTGACGATCAGAGATGACACAAACCTCTCTCTCATGGTCAATAACCTTGGTCCTCACTAGGTGCATGAACCATTCCCAATTGTCATTGTTCTCAGCCGTCACCAAAGCAAATGCCAAAGGCAAAAGACGATTCTCGGCATCATGACCAATGGCGACCAATATGGTTCCCTTAAACCTGCCAGTCAAGAATGTGCCATCGATAGAAATAACTGGCCGGCAATGTTTGAATGCTCTAATGCATGGCCCAAATGCCCAAAATGCACGGCCAAATAATCGGTAAATTTCACCTTGGTGTGTCACCGTGCTTGTTCCAAAAGGCTCAACCAAATGATATGTTCCCGGGTTACTTGCCGCCATCGCTCCCAACAACCGAGGGAGACGGGTATATGCTTCTTCCCAATCGCCATACAAAATCTTGAATGCCGCTTGCTTGGCCTTCCACGCCTTTCCGAACTTCACTTTGTAACCGAATAGTTCCTTCACCAAATCAATCACACCTTTAATGCTATATGTTGGGAGGGACCTAATGTTATTGGCAACTCTATGGGCAATGAAATTGGAGGTCAATTGACGGTGCTTTTCCAAAACTTTTATTTTCTTTCCATCATTGATATCCTTGCCGGTGCATGTATGAACCGATTGACAACTAACAATGGTCCATTGTGGCCCGCCTTTGTACGGTCTTGCACGCACCACCCACGAACATCCTTCCTCCTCACACATCACGGTGTACCGCACTTTAACGTCCGAGTGAACCACCCTATATGGCCGATGGTACTTAACCGCATACTCCTTGATCCACATCTGAAACTCCAACAAGCTTTGGAATTTCACTCCTGGATTAATCCCATACTTTTTCGGTTTCATGTCCATTTTAGAAGATGGCCTTGGCCCATGCAAAGCACTTATGCCACCATCAACTTTAGCCTTATCCGCAAGGCTAAGATCACGGAACAATGACGGTCTATGACCTACTACCTTCTTGTGAACTGCGGCTTCTTTAGCCGTTAGTCCATCCTCGTCAACCTCTTCGTCCGGTCCATCATCCTCTGAGTCTGAAGCATGACTCCGCAAATAAGGGAGGTCATGATCCATGTCCTCCTCTCGACAATTTGCCTCCACATCACCAACAACATTCTCACTAAGCCCATGCTCCGCTTCATCACCCTCGTAGTCATCATCCTCCCTCTGTGGTGCTTCAAATTCATCATTTCGAACCGGGCTCATTGAATAACACCCCATTGTTGTGTCCTCATTGGTTCGCTCAACATGAGGTTGGCTAAAAGGAGGAGGTTGGCTCATTGTTGGGTCGTACTCATCTCGAACCGGGCTTATTGGGAAAGCACACCGGTTCAAGTCTATATTCAACTGAGGTCCAATCTTCCTTGTGGCAAATAGCTCAAGCGACCTATCTTCAGATTCCACTACCATCTCCTTGTATGCACTCCAATTCAACTCGGAGTTGATAGGCATAATTTTCAAACGACTGTGATGGCCTCGCCCGGAATTATATCTTCCAACCAATTCAATAACATCACTTCGGTCCATCCATTTCAAATCCATCCTCACTCTTTTCACAACCTCCACATATGTAGGAGTAGTCACAAACACCATTACTACCTCTTCGTTGTCAACACAATCGACATTGCCTTTTAAAAAATTCGCCTTGTCCACATGATGGACATTCACGATTCTCATCTATAAAAAATATGAAATGCCGAAATGTGTCATACCCACCAATAATACAATTCATACAAACATAGATAACTATAAATAAATCTAACCCTAACCCAAACCCTAACTATAAATAAATCTAACCCTAACCCTAACCCAACAATCATGATGGGTAGCCATACTACCAGCAACTATTGGTCCCCCTAACCCTAACCCTAACCCAACACTATCATTAGGAGTAGCCATACATTGCTATCTACATACAAAATCTAGGTTTCCAAAAATTCCCACACATACTCCCAAATGCAAGAAATTAGATGGACAAAAGAGGGTGTATAAGGGAGGAGTACCTCTAACACCAAAGGGAGGCCGAATCCACGAACAAGGGCCACCGATTTGGGTGGATTTGAGTGGAGGAGGAAGAGGGAGAGAGAAGGCGCCCGTGCTCCTCCTTCTTCTTCTCTGCGTCGCGAACAGGTAAGTGGCTCTAGTAAGATGCTGGGCAGGCCGCACGCGGTCTGTTTAAGTGAAGGGGTATGACGCCGCCCGGGGAGGCGTCGTACGCCTCACCATGGCGCCCCGCGGGACGGCGCCAAACTTGCCCGACATGTGGGCCTCCTGTTGCCACGTCGGCACAGGCATGGCGCTTTTCGGGGCGGCGCCAAGATAGCATGGCGCCTTCTGGGGCGGCGTCGTGATGCAGAGTATGGAGCCATCCGGGGCGGCGCCAAGCAAAAAGGTCAGATTCGTGAATTCTTTTCGAAACCAGGTTATTTTGTGTTGAACTTTCGTAAATAGGTCAGTTTCATCAAATTTTTCCTAGCTAGCTTAGTTGACTGAGAGGGCAAGTAGCTAGGGCGGCAGTCATGCATGCAGATGCAGTCCGTAGACATGTCTCGACGTGTGTACGTACCTGTGTGATGTGATGCGTGTCCGTGGGCGTGAGGCGTGCAAGCATTATTGCACGAGTGCACGCACGCACGTACCTGACTGACACCACTAAAGAAAGAATTGCAGCTCGTACCGTACGTGGTCACTTTTCTCATCATTAGTTTAAGCGCCCGGCCGGTGAGTAGCCACTGCCACTGTTGTTGCATGGATCCACACACGATCGCGGCAGCCAGCCATCGTTGAATTAGCCTTGGTTGGATATATGGACATTATTTGAATCTGGTAGTACTGTATTAATTTCCGGACGACATGACGCAAATTGTTGCCACTCCCGGTGTTCGTTAAGAAGGATTACTTTTCCTTGGTAATGTGTTCATTTTATATATAGCATAGCAATTTTGGGAAATAGTTTCTGAATTCTGATCATATATACATGCATTCCAATAAAGAAGGAGGATTTTTTATGGGGATACAATAAAAAACGTACGCATATAAGTTTCATACACACGCCGAATTAAACTTGCAAAAGATTCGCCGCCACTACTTTCTCGCCGTATATGTATATGAGATAACATCTTACCAACAAGCTGGCTAGGTGAACACGAATAGTACTACCTCCGTTTCACAATATAAGCATTTTTAGCAAACTAAACTAGTTTGCTAAAAAAAACTTATATTGAGTTCAAGACCCGGCTGGCGCTATATAAAATAAAAATATTGCAGCCCACTTTCGGTCCACGTTTAGGCCCGAGGGAGCCACACGTGAGGGGAGTGTTAAATATAAATGTATTGCCTAGTCTCTTCCATCAGATCGGTCTTTTGGCGCATTGGCTAGAGCATGCAGTTCTATATGGTATCAGAGCCAAGAGGTCTCGAGTTTGAGACCCTGCTCACGCAGTATTAAAAAAAATCCTGCGTGACATGGTTATAATCATTGGGTCCCACCTCTCGGGTACCCGGTAGCCATTACTCGAAAGGCTCGTCAGCAAGCATGTCTGGAGGAAGGCCTAGGCCCATGTAAAGGGCAGCGCAAGGCCCCTTGTTGGGTCAAGTTAGGGTTAGGGTTACGCTCTAGACCTTGTAAACCTACCCGGATGTGGATACCCGAGACCCAGCCTACTATAAAGGCCGGGAGGAGCTGTCGGGTAGAGGGATCTCCAGATTGCATCGCCACCATAGCCCTTACGGCAGCCTTGTAACACGCAAGAATTCAGCAAGAGAATACAGATCGCTTTATTTCGCCGGGGATCCGAACTCCGGTGGTTTCCTGTCTTCCTTGTTAGCCGCCGGTGTTACCCACGTCATGAAGTTCTCAGTAAACCCAAGTCCCTCAATGAGGGGCACTGCCGAGTTAATCCCTCGACAGTTGGCGCCGTCTGTGGGAACCCTCGATGTGGGAACTCAGGCATCTGCGGCTCCATCACCGACAACTCAAGCTCCCGCAGGGCTGAAGGATCCGATCTACTTCGGCTCTTTCTGCTTCACCCCGCACGCGCAGGAGGCGCGGACGATCTTCAGTTCCCTGCGGAAAAGCGTCCCTCTGACGTTCGGAGTCGTGCGGCTCCTAGCAGATCGTCACGGTATCCTCCGTTTACCTGACGTTGTTCGAGCAGCAGCGACGGGTCCGTCTCCATCACCAATCTCGCCTCCGGAACACCCTTCGGACGGCCTCATCAATGACTCCCTGGAAACAGCTGAGTCCAAATCTTCATCGCCAACTTCTCTCTCGGAGCACTCGTCAGGCGACCTCATCAACGACTCCCTGGAAACAGCTGAGTCCAAATCTTCATCGCCGACTTCTCTCTTGGAGCACTCGTCAGGCGATCTCATCAACGACCCCCTGGAAACAGCTGGGTCTGAATGCTCGTCGGTTTATCTCGACGATGCTGTCTACCCTGAGGACATCGTTAGTCCCGTCGAACCCGACGCTGACAAACGCGCCCAGAGCAAAAACCGCTTCCTCGGTTCGATGCAACCCGCCCTATCCAGGTCTACATGATTAGTGAGAGGACCGGTGACTCGCAAGGATCACAAGATCCCCGTGAAACCATCACAATCAGCGAGGCCGCAATGGCTAGGATAAAAGTGGCTGTGCAAGATGCAACCCCGCTCGGATCCGACGCAACGAGGGAAGAGCTGATGGTTTACCATCACCTCCTCCACGATCAGGCCAAACGCCTGAAAAGACGAAGAGCAGAGCTTGACGACCGACAGCGCCGCGCACAAGAATCAAGTGAGCGAAGAGCAGCATTGTCGTCCCTTCGCTCCTCCGCTTCGGTGCACACCCCCAGGGAGCGGGGGCACACTCGCCATCGCTCAAGACTCGACGAGATGCCCGAGGGATCCAGGCGGGAAGCGACTCGAAGCCTCGAGTCCTCCTTCAACACAGTAGATGCAAACGGCTGCGTGTTACCCAAAACGCCACAAGATGCTGCCATGGCATTAGCAACATATTTGCTCACCACGCAGCCTCAAGATGACGATCCGCGGGTAGAATTGCACAGGCAGATGATACGAGGAGTCGGTATGCTCGGAACCGCGTTGCAAACTGCCGGGTCACCAGCCACAGCAGTGGAACCAGCGCACCCGCCGCCCAGACGCGAACGCCATCGAGAAGCTTCACCTCGGCATCACGTCGAGCCTCGGCAAGAGCATCCAGCAATGACAGCACGTGACAGGCGTGCGCAGGAAACAGTGGACCGGAATCGCCGAGCACGCGGTGAGGACCGTAGCATGGCCCCGCGTGTGGTAGTCGAACGAAACCACACAAGACACGAGGAGAACCGGAGGGCACCAGACCCGGAGGAAGAGGAAGACGAGCCGTGTGGAGCCAAGTGTTTCATCCGTCGCATACGCGAGTCCCGCATGCCAACAGGATTCAAGTTGACATCGGAAACTCCAAAGTACGACGGACTGCAAGAGCCGAAAACTTGGATAGAAGATTACCTCACAGCGGTACAGTGCCAGTGCGGTACGAGGAACACAGCGATGCAGTAGCTGCAACTACAGCTTACGGGTTCGGCACGTGCATGGCTTAAGAGTCTACCCGCAGACACCATCGGGTCCTGGAATGACTTAGTCACCACGTTCACCCAAAATTTCCAAGGCACATATAAGCGCCCGGCCACGGCAGAAGAGCTCAGAACTTGCGTCCAAGGATCAAGTGAGTCACTGCGCTCCTATATCCAGCGCTGGACAATAATGAAGAACACCGTGGAGGAAATATCAGAGGAAAATGTGGTGGATGCCTTTGCACGAGGTTTGCGAAGGCGCGAACTCAAGGAAGAACTGGGGCGACGGAAGCCGAAGACGGTAGCCCAGCTGATGGATGTCGCTAACGACTGGGCAAACGGTGAGGATTACATGCGCAACGACCGGCCCAGGGGACATGATGATCGTGACTATCAGCAAGACTCGGGGCGAAACCGCGGCTACGACCCCAGGAAAAAGAGGAAGTTCCCCAACTTTGACCCAAATGAGCTAGCCGAGATGGTAGCGGCAGGCTTTCACAACGATCGAGAAGGGAATCGCCGCAGGAGGGAATGGCGACAGCGGCAGCCTGAGCAGGACGGAGAGCAAATGCTCACAGGTCCATGCCCTTTCCACCCGTACAAGGATGAACACGGCAACATCAGTTCGGGTCACCAATTGAAAGATTGCCGCAAATTTGAGAAATTATTGGCGGCATACAGGCGGATCCATCAAGCCGCGCAGAATAAAGGGTATTCAGCAATTCCGGGAATGATGGCGCAAGGTGCACCCGAGGCGCTACCACTTCCCCCGCCACAACTAGCATCCGTGATCCAGCGGGTGCCACCACCTCAGCAATTACTACCACCCCCGGCTGCGGCAGAAGCTTTCCCCGCCCCGGTTGGTCATGTAGGAATGATACAAAAGGGACGTCCCTCGAACAGGACCCAAAAGTTGATAACCCGACAGGTCAACTTAGCGGTCTCAGCACCTCCAGCCACTCCTGACTACCTCAATTGGTCCGAGTGCAGTATCACGTTCTCAAGAGAGGACCATCCACCCCAGGTGCCACGACCTGGTCATGCCGCCCTAGTACTCGGAGCCCAAATCGGTGGGTACGTCATGAGTAAAGTCTTCATGGACGGCGGAAGCGGCATCAACATCATCTACGCCAGCACACTGCGCCGCATGAAGATCTCGCTCGCAGCTAGCCTTGTAGACTCTGACACTTCATTCCATGGAATAGTACCCGGGAAAGCTGTATATCCCTTGGGAAAAATCCATCTGGATGTGGTTTTCGGAGATCCTACAAACTTCCGCAAAGAGAAAATCGAGTTCGAGGTCGTCGACTGGCCCTCACAGTACCATGCCATCTTGGGCCGTCCGACATTCGCAAGGTTCATGGCCGTGCCACATTACGCATACCTTCTACTCAAGATGCCAGGACCAAACGGCACAATTACTGTTCGAGGAGACTACCGGACATCGGATAGCTGCGACAGGGACTTCAATAAGATCTCCGAGTCATTTGGGATGCACGAAGAACTCTCACAGTTGAGCTCTTCGACTGATTACAGCCTTCCACCCGTAACTTAGTCAACAGCACCCGACAGAGAGTTCAACAAGAGCAGCGACACAAGAACCCATCAGGTGCACCCAACGGATCCAACCAAAACAGCAATCATATCCGCCAATCTACCCTCTGCATAGGAAAGCGTGCTCGTCGAGTTCCTCCGTGAGCACTGGGAAATATTCGCTTGGTGTCCTGCAGACATGCCAGGCATTCCCAGAGAACTCGCTGAGCACGCACTTGAAATACGCCCTGAGGCCAGACCAATCAAACAGTCCCTCCGGCGTTTTGCGGAACCAAAGCGCAGGGCCATTGGCGAAGAAATCAACCGGCTCCTCGCAGCCAAGTTTATCCGGGAAATAAAACAAGCCACCTGGGTAGCAAACCCCGTCCTTGTCCTGAAGAAGAACTCGAAGGTGCTGTGCATGTGCGTAGATTTCACGGCTCTCAACAAGCATTGCCCCAAGGACCACTTTCCCTCCCACGCATCGATCAAATCATTGACTCGACCGCGGGATGTGCTCGTCTGTCCTTCCTGGACGCCTACTCAGGCTATAATCAGATTCGCATGAAGAAAGAAGACGAGGAAAAAACAGCATTCATCACACCTTATGGGGTATACTGCTACACCACGATGCCCTTCGGCCTCAAAAACGCGGGTGCAACTTACCAGAGGTGCATGCAAGCCTGCCTTAAGGACCAGATCGGTAGAAACGTCCAAGTATATGTGGACGACATTGTCATCAAGACAAAGGACGAAGCCACGCTCCTGGATGACCTAGCCGAAACCTTCGCAGCGCTCAACAAGTACCACATCAAGCTCAACCCAACGAAGTGCGTGTTCGGGGTACCCACCGGGCAACTGCTCGGGTTCCTCGTATCCGCCAGGGGCATCAAGGCGAATCCTGAGAAGATACAAGCAATCCTGTCAATGGAGGAGCCAACCAACCTCAAGGGAGTTCAGCGCCTAGCAGGGCGAGTCGCAGCCCTAAGCAGATTCATCAGTAGACTAGGAGAAAAAGCAGACAACTTCGAGTGGACAGAAGAGGCTCGCAGAGCATTCGCCGAACTCAAGCAGACATTATCAACGAAACCGGTTCTGGTGGCACCCCAGGAAAGGGAACCTCTATACCTATACCTGGCTGCAACCAAACAAGTAGTCAGTACGGTGCTCGTAGTCGAGCGAGCAGAAGAAGGAAAGATACATGGTGTCCAGCGCCCAATCTATTACGTCAGCGAGGTACTCTCGGCGTCAAAGCAGCGGTACCCGCACTACCAGAAGCTTGCATATGGAGTATTCATGACGGCGCGAAAGCTAACGCACTACTTCTCCGAGCACCCCGTCACGGTGCTGATAGATGCACCCTTGTCGGATATACTCAACAACCCGAAGGCAACAGGTCGAGTAGCAAAGTGGGGAATCGAATTGTCACCCAGGGACATCACATACCGACCCAGAGATGCGCTCAAATCCCAGGCCTTGGCAGATTTCCTCGCAGAATGGATAGAGATTCAGACTCCAGGTCCCCCGGACCTGTCCAATTCTTGGATCATGTATTTCGACGGGTCGAAAAGGCACAAAGGAGCCGGAGCGGGTGTTATCTTGATTTCACCCAAAGGAGACAAGCTGAAATATGTACTACAGATGAGTTTCAAGAAGGCATCCAACAACGAGGCAGAATACGGAGGCCTATTGCACGGCATGCGGATAGCAAAGGCCTGCGGGGCAACGAGACTAATGATCTATGGGGACTCGAATCTTGTAGTCCAACAGACGATGA
Source organism: Puccinellia tenuiflora (assembly GCA_012064385.1). NCBI lineage: Eukaryota > Viridiplantae > Streptophyta > Magnoliopsida > Poales > Poaceae > Puccinellia > Puccinellia tenuiflora. Next base: position 527,664 of record QRDG01000187.1, read on the forward strand.
AGGCCTGCAACGCAGTGTCTGCCAACATGGCAGCCTACAGGGATCTCTACAATGTCCTAGAGGGAAGCTTCGACGGGTGCGAGTTATGTTACATCGCACGAGGAAGCAATGAGGAGGCTGACAGGCTAACCAACATCGGCTCCACCTGCGCACCCGTACCCGCTGGAGTTTTCCTCGAGCAGATAAGCAAGCGCTCCATAGAGTACAAGGACCCCGACGCTCCGGCAGCAGCAGCCCCGGCCGTCGGCTCCGAGCAACCAGCCGAAGAAAAGAATGAGCAAATAGAAGCCAATTCTTATGAGGTCTTCCTCGTAGAACCCTCCTGGACTCAGCCATACATAGCGTATCTGCAACGCCAAGAGTTACTAGAGGACCCAGTTGAAGTCGCCGAGTCACTCGGCGCAGCAAAGCATTCGTCACGGTCAAGGGAGAGTTGTACAAGAAAAGCGCATCACGGATACTACTGCGATGTGTCGAACCAGAAGAAGGGAGAAAAATCTTACTTGATATCCATGAAGGCATATGTGTACATCACGCGAGTAGTCGGGCACTCGCAGCCAAAACACGACGAGCCGGATTCTATTGGTTATCCATCATGCAGGATGCCAAAGAGATAGTCCGCCGATGCGCTGGGTGCCAACGGTTCGCAACCAAACCTCACGCCCCCGCAACGGAGCTAAACATGATACCAATTGCATGGCCCTTCGCACAATGGGGACTCGACATGGTAGGCCCGCTGAGAAAATCTTCTCCCGGGGGACACACCTTCCTTCTGGTGGCAGTAGACAAATTCTCCAAATGGATCGAGGCCAAACCGGTCACCAATGCGGGTGCAACGGCAGCACTAAATTTCGTCAAGTCCATCATCTTCCGCTTCGGAGTGCCCCACAGCATCATCACGGATAATGGGTCCAACTTCATCGCCGACGAAGTCCAGACATACTGCGAGAAGCTGGGGATAAAGCTCAATTTTGCTTCCATTGTGCACCCGCAAACCAACGGACAAGTCGAGCGTGCCAACGGGCTCGTCAGTAGCGCTCTCAAGAAACGGCTTCTCGCGCCCTTGGAGAGAGCTGCTGGTGCATGGGTCGAAGAGCTGCCATCAGTACTATGGGGCCTACGCACAACGCCAAACTGTTCAACAGGGTTCACCCCCTTCTTCCTGATACACGGGGCCGAAGCAGTACTGCCTGCCGAGGTCCGCCACAACTCGCCTCGAGTTGCAGCCTATATAGAAGCTGGGTCGAACACGGCACTCGAAGATGGCATAGACGAAGTTGACGAGGCGCGGGACATTGCACTCTCGAGATCGGCGGTCTACCAGGAGAGCTTGCGCAATTACCACAGCCGACGAGTGCGCGACAGATCCTTTGCCGTAGGCGATTTGGTATTGCGGCTAAAACAGAAAAAAGGCCACAAGCTATCACCTCCCTGGGAAGGACCATACGTCATCGTCGAGGTCATTGGCAAAGGAGCATACATGCTAAAGGACTCGGCAACGGGCATCGTCTACTCCAACCCGTGGAACGTGGCGCATCTGCGACGCTTCTACCCCTAGCTGTCACTTCTTTTTTGTTCACCACATCTTGTGAAATAAGGCCTCTCGGCCATCGTGCAACCTTTTTCCGCCGACAGGCATCAATAAAGCGGGTATGCGCATATGTTCAGACTTCAAACCAGCAGAGTCGACCTAGCTTGGGCCGCACCCGACGCTCGGGGGCTGCGCCCCACAAGCTACTCGAAAAATTCACTCAACTCTACTAAGAGTCGACCTAGCTTGGGCCGAACCTACTCGAAAAATTCACTTAACTATACTAAGAGTCGACCTAGCTTGGGCCGCACCCGATGCTCGGGGGCTGCGCCCCACAAGCTACTCGAAAAATTCACTTAACTCTACTAAGAGTCGACCTAACTTGGGCCGCACCTGACGCTCGGGGGCTGCGCCCCACAAGCTACTCGAAAAATTCACTTAACTCTACTAAGAGTCGACCTAGCTTGGGCCGCACCCGACGCTCGGGGGCTGCGCCCCACAAGCTACTCGAAAAATTCACTTAACTCTACTAAGAGTCGACCTAGCTTGGGCCGCACCCGACGCTCGGGGGCTGCGCCCCACAAGCTACTCGAAAAATTCACTCAACTCTACTAAGAGTCGACTTAGCTTGGGCCGCACCCGACGCTCGGGGGCTGCGCCCCACAAGCTACTCGAAAAATTCACTTAACTCTACTAAGAGTCGAGCTAGCTTGGGCCGCACCTGACGCTCGGGGGCTGCGCCCCACAAGCTAATCGAAAAATTCACTTAACTCTACTAAGAGTCGACCTAGCTTGGGCCGCACCCGACGCTCGGGGGCTGCGCCCCACAAGCTACTCGAAAAATTCACTTAACTCTACTAAGAGTCGACCTAGCTTGGGCCGCACCCGACGCTCGGAGGCTGCGCCCCACGAGCTACTTGAAAAATTCACTTAACTCTACTAAGAGTCGACCTAGCTTGGGCCGTACCCGATGCTCGGGGGCTGCGCCCCACAAGCTACTCGAAAAATTCACTTAACTCTACTAAGAGTCGACCTAGCTTGGGCCGCACCCGACGCTCGGGGGCTGCGCCCCACAAGCTACTCGAAAAATTCACCTAACTCTCCTCCCGCACGACTTAGCTTGTGTCGCACCCGATGTTCGAGGGCTGCACCCCAAAAAAGCTACTCGAAACAAACTCGGCAAAGGAGACAAATCAGACGATGAGTCGCCGTATAGAAGACAAGGAGAATCACACAAATCATCATAACTACACAAAGGTACATGGAATTTACAGGAGACAACTCGGGCTACAAAGCAGCATGCTGTCGACGGAGAGTTGCAGCAGTTTCTCTCTCAAGGAGAGCAACCACGTTTTTGGCGGGTCCATTAGCAGCCGTGTAAAACGGATTCAGAGTTGTATTTTCCCAGTCAAAGCCAGCCGGCGGTCCCCTTGAAATATCTCCCAAATCCAAGTGTGGATGGTGGATAAGAACAAGTGCAAAAGCAAAACGGGCACCCGCCTCAAGTTGCTCTCGCACAAAGCCCTCAATCGCTTCACCCTGACGAAATCTCTTCATCAAATCAGCCGAACTCTGTGGAACTGGATTCAATGGAAACAAGGTGGTAAAAACCCGCTCCAAGCACGACCGACATGATTCAACAAAAGACCCAACTTGATTGACACGATCTTGCAACGTGACAAGAACATAGCCCCTGTCTCGGTCGGACCAAAACCCTGGTGCTCCGCGGGAAGCGAGGTCCGCAATCGAATTGAGTTTAAGGTTAACCCGCCTGGCCTCGGCACCAGGGTCCAGTTGGGCACCTACAGGAAAACCATGGTCACGATTGACAAGTACAAGCCAATACAGAGGAAACAAAGGAAACAACTTACAAAGGAGATGGTCGTTAAGTTGCCGTATCTCATATAGCAGAAATTTCTCACGCTCCACCATGGCGGCTTGTTTCGATTTCAGAATCGTGGCATCAGCTTGAGTTACTCGGAGTCGACGTTCAGCTTCATCAGCCCGCACCCGTAAACGATTGAAACGGAAAGACTCATCTTCTGTCAATATTGGGTTCGCAGGGGCATGAGATGGCCTACTGGAACCCGGTGAGATAGATAGGCTCCTCGCACCGCTAGCCTGGTGGACAGTTGGATACAAACCAACAAAAATATCAAATTCTCATTTGGCCAGAAAGAGCCCGGGTAATTTGCTGCTTCGAAAGAACACAGCAACACACTTGCATGCCACAACCCTCCAAAAGATAATTCAAGCACGAACTTAGAAGTAAAACAAGTTCAAATCTCAAGTGCAGCTCAAATCTTCAAGGGTACATAGCAGTCTGGCAGCATAAACATATTACAAAATGAAGCATTTTAGGTTTTTCTCTAACAAAGACTACATTCAAGGAGCAGCGTGCCGCTCCAGCATCTGCGACAGTTGTTCTGCAAGGGCTCTCGCGCGAGGGTGAAAGGGTCGAAGGTCTACCTCCTCGCCATCGGGTCCCGTCAGGAACTCTGAGGTAACTTTATCTAAATCACCCTGCACCCCATGTCCCATGGCCAGGGTCAGAACAGTCTCTGCACCACAAAGAGTTTGTTCTCGACTGTACTCGCCAAGGGGATCGTCTTCTGTGCTGAAAGCTTCCACCAATTGGCTGAAAGTTTTGGGCGCATCCTCTTCATCCGGATACATGCTTCTTCGGATCAAAGAAAATGCACCCTTAGCTTTCTCCATGAGGCCACAAGCGCGAGTGCCATAGTCCTTCGCCAAACATACAGCGTCAGAAAGGCAATCCACACGCTCGCGGCCAGCAGTGTCAAGCGTCAAGCCCAAGGCATCTGCACAGAAGTCAAGTAAGGAAGCGGCATCGACAGGGTATTGTTGGAACAAGCGACAGAGAAATACTTACCCGACAGAGAGATGGCCAAGGAGTTGGCCCGCGAAGTCAGTCCCTCATCTCGCTTTGCGATTTCTTGGGACTCTTCTTCGTGCTGCTTCTTCAGCGTCGCCAGCTCTTTTTCGAGTACCGCAACTCGGGTCTCCACATCATTGGCATGACGAACAAGGTTCTGGTTCTCAGTATTTGCACGATTCAGGGCCCCTACACAGTGTTGCAAAAACTCAGATGGAATTCAGCCAACAGCTCGCATGTTACCTAGCACAAGGAAATAAGAAAAGCTCACCCTGTGACTCCTCCAGTTTGTCTCGAAGGCTGTTCTTCTCGGTCTCTACATGCACAAACTCGGTAGCCAGGTCCAGCATCTTATGCACGAAAGGCTACAGTATGAATCACAAAGGAGATTAGATGAGGAAAATTAAGAGTCCGCGCCCAATTGCAAGCAATCGCACCCGGACTCGGGGGCTACTGAGGGTGGAACCCGCAGATTTTGCAAAATTAATTCGAGTGGGAAGTTAACTAACATGTCCTTCGCATCTTTCGAGCAAGTCTGATGAAGCACTGATAGGCTGAGTCTCCGGAGGTGCAACAGAAGTTGCAGGAGGAGTTGAAGCGGTTGCTTTTTGTGGCTCCGGATCGGGTGTTTTCTCCGGACGCGAGGAAGATCTCGGAGGAATCACGCCACCAGCAGGAGTCTTGAGGATGTTCCAGCGTGTCGACACCCGAGGTTTCTTAGCCTCGGGAGGAGGTGGCCGAAACGCCAAGGGAGCCACGTTGTATACTTCCATTCCTTCAAAAGTGGATGAGCTTGAGGCACGAGTCGGGCTCGAAGCACCCGCGGGAGCAAAAGGTACGCTGGATGTAGCTTCCTTCCCCGTACCTTCGCTCTCGTCTGCGGACTCGCGATGTCTCTTACGAGTGTGCTCCTCGCTCACCTTGTGGGGAGAGTTAGCTTCTTCTTCATCGTCGGAAATTTCCTCAACGGGGTTATCCGTTTCGGAAGCAACGTCACAGTCTTCTACCTCCACTGAAGCTTTACTCGAAGAGATAGGTGGATAACAAGTCAAGATAGCATGTTCCTGGAAGCAAGAAAAAAATTTATGAGTGTGCAAGGGTCGAAATCGCAGAAAAGTATACAAAGACAGTAGAAACTTGGGTCACCTCAGGAAGGGGGTTTTCTTCGCTGAAAGGGATCGCAGCAGTCGCCTCAACAAAGGGGTCATCCCTCTTAAGATTGGTGATCTGGCGCACCCGCGTCTCTAGTTCTTCACTCGAAATCTCTTCGGATGAAGTCCTTGTCGGGTCCTGGAGCCCAGAGTACTCCCACATACCATGGACCCTCGCCTGAAGTGGTTGAATGCGTCGCTTCAGAAAAGTACAGATGAGCTGCATCCCAGTCAACTCTTTGTTGAGTGCACTCCGAAGAGCCGCAACACGAGACAAGAGCTGGTTGGCTTCTGTTTCTTCAGCAGGGGTCAACTCATGTTTCCAGGTCCTCCGGGATTTCACTCGAGTCTCAAGGGAGAAATCGGGTACTTGCGAATCACCATCCACGGTGAAGTAGAACCATCGCCTTCTCCATTGCTGGACAGACTCGCTCAGCTTAAAATCAAAATACCCGACGTTGTTGCGGGTTTGAATACCGAAGCCCCCTGTCGCTAGGCTCCTTCGGGCAACAGTGTGTTTCTTCACGAAAAAGATGCGGCGCCACAGTCCCCAATGCGGGTGCACGCCCAGGAAGCACTCGCAGAGGACGATGAAACAAGCAATGTGAAGAATGTTGTTCGGCGTGAGGTCGTGCAGTTGCACACCGTATGCAAACAGCAGGCCCCGGACGAATTCGTGCAGGGGAAAGGACAACCCGCGGGTCAAGAAATCCACAAACACAACACGCTCGCCGGCGCGAGGGATGGGGATTACCTCATTTCCGGCGCATCGCACCTTTCCGCTCGCCGCCGGCGGAAGACGGCCGTCGGCCCTCAAGCTGGCGAGATGGCGCTCAGAAATCGTGGAAGATTCCCAGTCTCCCTTCATCTTCTTCGGCGGAGCATTGTCACCGGCGGAGGTGGTTTTCTTGCCTTTGCCCATGGCGAAGAATGAAAGGAAAAGATTAGATCGGCTGGGAGAGACGAGGAAGAAGGAAGAAGCAGGACAATGGCGAGAATGAAGAGGATGAGGGCTTTCCTCCCCTTCTTATTGCGGCCATGGAGGTCGATCTTGGCCGTAGATCGTGCGGTTGTTTCGCGAGCCCCGTATCGATCCGTCCACGCATCGACAAGGAAATGAACCGGCGCTCTCCACTACACCGCTAGGCGCGGGAATCGAGGGCGTTGCTCCATATTTTGTGCCACGGGCGGTCAATGCGCCACTGAACCGGCGTGTAAAGTGGTCTTGCTCTGGCAACCGTCGCAGAGTTACGTCAAATCAAGTGCCCAGAGGCGACGTCGTCTATGACGTCATAAGGCTTCCAGCTCGTTTCCCGCAAACCGTACTCACGGTCATTCGACTAAGCCCCAGTCGATCGCATCCTGGGCAAATTATTATCCTCCCAGATTTCCTCCGCGGCAACAGATCTCTGGATGCCACGTCCACGATGTGAAGGTAAGACCAACGGATCCGTTCCGTTGGCCTGGGACTCGCCTCAGACTGTGAAGTACCTAGTGAATATCCGCGCTTACGGTGCGAAGAAAACCCTGACGGACGCGTTGGGTACCCATCACATTGCAAGAGTCGAGATTTTGTAAGACCTCAAGCGGCATAAATCCGGCTACGCTTGCCTTTTCCGGGTTCGGGTCCGGGGACCCGAACTTGAAGTAACTTAGTGTTGTTTTGCCCGAGTGCAGTTAACTGGGCCCGATCCGTCGTGTGTTCCAGGCTCGCTAAGTATCATCCCCACGAATCCACCTGCTCCGATGTTTTTTCCGGACTCGGGTTCCAGCCCTGCTTATCTATAGGCAGACTTGGTCCAGTGTTTTCATTGCAAGAGTCGAGACTCTGTAAGACCTTAAATAGCTTGAGTCTGGCCTTGCTTGCCTTTCCGGGTTCAGGTCCGGGGACCCGAACTCGAAGCAGCTTAGCGTTGTTTTTGCCTAAGCACAGTTAGCTGGACTCGAACTGTCAAGTTCTCCAGGCTCGTTAAAGTGATATCCCCGCGAATCTCCTTGTTCCGATGTTATTTTCGGACTCGAGTAATGGCTTCTCAGTTAAAGAATTATGTAATGGTCGGGTACTCGAACTAGAGTCTCCACCCGATTCTGCGAATCACCTGAAGACTCGGGGGCTACTGACATGGTTATGATCATCGGGTCTCACCTCTCAGGTACCCGGTAGCCATTACTCGAAAGGCTCGTCAGCAGGCATGTCTGGAGGAAGGCCCAGGCCGATGTAAAGGGCAGCGCAAGGTCCCTTGTTGGGCCAAGTTAGGGTTAGGGTTACGCTCTAGACCTTGTAAACCTACCCGGATGCGGATACCCGGGACCCAGCCTACTATAAAGGCTGGAAGGAGCCGCCGGGTAGAAGGATCTCTAGATTACATCGCCACCATAGCCCTTACGGCAGCGTTGTAACACGCAAGAATTCAGCAAGAGAATACAGATCGCTTTATTTCGCCGGGGATCCGAACTCCGGTGGTTTCCTGTCTTCCTTGTTAGCCGCCGGTGTCACCCACGTCATGAAGTTCTCAGTAAACCCAAGTCCCTCAATGAGGGGCACTGCCGAGTTAATCCCTCGACAGCCCCCCTGTGGTGATTTTTTTTAAATATCCTATCTAATTTATGGATTTGAGTCCTAAATTTGTCTACAATTAGCTATATGGCCCCCTCCAACTTATTTAATAGGAAATTGGCCCCCCTTATATTTCAATCCTGGTTCCATCCCTGCACTGAAGTAATAGCCATTTGTATTCTTTCTCTTTGCTCAGATTCATATTTTTTCTTGTGTCAGTTAAGATATCATTGGGACCATCGGATCCATGCCTCCTTCCATGCATGTTGAGCCATAGTTCCCATCATATTCATCTATGTTCTGTAACTTTAAATAAGTATCTTCGACCTTCTTTGTACCAAACTTCCTGCAATTCAAGAAAAAAATCTTGGTATAAACTCAGTTCTTACCATACTCAAGGCTTATGTTTACCTTCATTTTTGTTGGTGTTTTCTTTGCCTGATATATATGTGTGATTGGTTATGTGCCTTGGTTAATTGTATACTGAATGTTCATCGGATTCCTCCTGCATGTAGTCTGTTGTCTCTTAATTGTGATGAGAATATCAGCTATGAACCGTCAACTTCTCAAGTGACGGTCAATTGTTAATTCTGTATATCACAATAAATATAAACATAAGATCACTTTTTTTCCTTATTTTTTGTTGCGTTATTTTTTCCTCTTTAACATTTGCTGCCGTTTAGGCTGGCCATTCATGCATGCCCAAGTGATACTTTAGGTAGGTGATTTGTGTCGAAGTTTTCTGCAAACAATACGAGGCATTGTAATTGATCATTGCTTTGAATATCAGATGTATTGGCTGGTTATTCGAGGTACTGTATTTATTTTTCACAAGTAGAAGAGTCATGCTTTGGAGTATTCAATCTCTATACCCGTGCTTTGGAGTATTCAATATCTATACTTCTTCATTGTTATGCGTTTGTATTGCAAAACAAGTCACACTACTGATGATATTTCTTTCCATTTACTAAATAGTTGTGTAATAACAATTAGCCATTATGATTTTCAAGATGCATTGTGTGATGGCATGCTTTCTTTTGCTTTTATTTATATGGTTGAACAGAAAAGGTATTCTTTGGTATTTTTGGACAAATATTACCACTTAACAGTCAAACCTCTTCTGCAGGTCATAATCCAGATATGGTTAAGTTGCTTCTTCTCCAAAGGTAGAACACCATTGACCTCAAGAGCGTTCCCTATTTGGTTCGTGCATTTATTTGTAGGTCGGTCAGTATCTCTACTTGCTAGCATGATATATCCCTTATGCATATTATTTTATATATAATGGAAACATTTGATTTAACTAATCATTGGTCTGGTAGCTTATGCTTATTACATGATTTCTTATTCTCTCTGCAAGAAAATTCGCAATTTGTTATGATGTGTTTCCTCTTTGACAACAAAATTAATCATTCACATATTCTTTCCTGTTACAGGTATTTGAAATTTAAATCTACTAGCAAAACATGCCCGTGCGTTGCTACGGGTTGACCAATTTACTACGTTTAAAATTCGCAACCCACCTTTTTTACTCATCCACCATTTTCCACCGTCTACCTTTCACCATCGCACGACTCTATTATTGTTCCTGCTTGTCGCCGTCACCCTCCTCCCTCCTTCCGCTTTGCGCCACCCTACCTTTCCTCTTCCCCGAATTCCCTCGCGCACTACCCAACATTCGCTTGCACGAAATATTTTGTTAACTGATGTTGGATGGCCCAACACCGAGGAGTACGCATGACGTACGTTTTTTTTAAGTAGAGTATGATAGGGGGAAAATCACAAACTCAATTTTCATATCTAAAGCCAAAACAAATGAACAAATTTTGCTCAGAAATTTTAATTAGGGTCATTTAATAGATTGCCCTTAGAGGCTTGGTACTACTCAGTTTTGCCACTAGTTCCAAATGGTGCTCAGTTTTGCCACTACTTCTGTCGTAGCTGCTATGGAGAGGCCAAACGGCCAGTCTGAAGCGGATTCCGTCTGGAGGCATTAGTGAAGTGGTTCCGCATCTTACAAGTGGGACCCCCGTGGCGGTTTCTCTCCCCGCCGCCTCTAAATAAAATGGGGCCTACCTGTAACAGCCCCAGTTTGGAACCTGAAAATGTGAATAAATTTTTCACTTTTTCTTTTCATATGGCATCATGGCATCCATATTTAAATTGCTCAACATGAAATAATGTTAAAGCAACAATTGATAAATCAATGATGGAGAATGTTGTTGGGTAAACAAACTTCAATTTGAACTATCATATTTGTCCAAGAAGTTTCCACAATTTCAAATATGAAAGTTGCAAGGGAATTTCATTTATCAAACCTAATAAATTAAAAAGGGGCCCCAAAATGCCTGTGAGCATTTCTAGAATAATTTACACAGGGAATGTTTTCCAAATGGGCTGAAACTTTTATAGCAGCTTCTTAAGATAAAATACAAGCTAGGTGAATTTTTCCAGAATTTTAAAAATGGTCTAAGTGCCCCTTTTAAATGCTTTGAGCTGATGGATTTATTTGAAAACAGAAAATAGAAAAAGGAGCCAGGGGGTTACCTGCAAAATTGCCATCGTCTTCGTGCTGTAGCGCCATGGCTGTAGCGACCGAGCGCGTCTCCCGCGTCCCCGATGCACCATCTCGGCCGTCTCCAGGCCCTGGTGGTTAAGAGGTCATCTAGTCCGCCTCTCTCTCTCTCCCTCCCTCATTTTTCCCCCGTTCCCGAAACTCTAACCCTAGAAGACATGACCGCGCTCGGGTAGTGCACGCCGCCGCTCGCCGCCGTCGACTGACGCCGTCCGAAGCAGATCGAAGACTGCTAGTAGCTCCGCCTCGTCGCCCTCTCCTTCCTCACCCACGGAATCGAGCCGGGAAGCTCGGGCTCGCCGTCATCGTCCCCTTCTTCCCCGACTCCAACCGACGACCGCCGGGCCGGTTGCCGCCGTTGCAGTCCACCTCCGTCTTCTCCGAGCGCACTCACACGTCGAGGGTGAGAGCGCCGTTCTCCTGGACACCTCCGTCCTCCTCCTCTCCCCCTAGATCGTAGTTGCCCTCGCCCACGTGGATGCCAACGTGGCCACGGGCCCGGGCAGCCAGTGACTGTGGCTAGCCCACCGTCCGGTGAGAAAACGTTTCGGCCGTTTTTATGAATTTAAATAAAAAGATAGGAATTAATTCAAACTTGGAAATTGAATATCTTTTGAACCATAAATCAGAAAAATGCAAACAATATGTCAAAATGCTCAGAAAAAGAATATCTACCCGTTAGTACCCTTTCCATGATCAACTAAAATTATTAAATTGCCTTTAATTAATAAATACTAAAATGGCAGATTTAAATCAATAATTGGGAAATTCATAACTCGATGAATAATGACTCAAAAATTATGTTTAATAGCCCAAAATGATCAACAACTCAAGGGTTGTTTAGATATGTTAAGTTCACAGCAGGAAAACAACATTTCCTTTGATGTCATTTTCGAAATGGTTAAAATGATTTAATTTGAATAACCGATTAGTTCACCATTTCTTCATCGTTAATCGAAAATTGCAAACGAAAGTACCAAAATGATCAGGAGAACAATACCTATCTAATAATGTCATTCTCATGCATGTAGAACTCATATTTTAGTACTGGACATTTTGGATAAATGCTTAGTTCACTAAGTTAAATATGGAGATATAACCCGTTAATTGCAATAATTATTTTAGGGGTTCCATTTAACTTGTGGGACATGCCCAAGGCCATTTCAGTGCATAATTTGACCATCTCATCATGAGTGTGCATTGCACCTTTGTATTCGTGTTATTTATTTCGTTTCCTGTTATTGTTTGTTTTCGGTAGATTCCGGAGTCGAGGTTCCACCACAATACCTCGACGATCCGCGCGACCAGCACTATCAGCAAGGCAAGAGATAACCTAACCTTCTTGGCATATAGAATCCTATTTGTTTTACAAGTATTTTATACCCCATAATATTGCGTTCGATTCTATGTCAACTTTTGGTCAATGCTAGAGTATCCTATGAAATGCATGTTCCCTATACCAATACATGTTTCCCCTCCTATGAACCATAGGTTTGATGTGATGACCTGAGTTAAAGTTATAACTGTTCTATATATGCTTAGCCATGCTTAGTCGAATGCTAAATTGTCCGGTAATTATTTCTGTAATTATGATGTTGATGGAATGTTCGGACATGGTGGATACTTGTGGTTTCTTAATTAAGATGCTTAAAAGGCTTGGATGAATTGCCATCGGGGATAGTGTTTTGCCTCATTCTTGCTCCTAGGTGTGAATTCTTGTCTTCGGAACCAAGGTTTGAGCCAACTGCCATCGGTGGGGGTATGGGCTCCTTACTAACTAAATAACTTGTGCGGGCGTATCCAAGGGTCCTCTAGTTTGCGCTTTCCATTTGCGTGTGAGTTGCGGGTGGATGAAGGCGCGATGAAGAGGGTGCGGTGGTGTTTAGGGTGTGGCGATGGGGGCAGGGGCTGAAATAGACTGGATAAACTTATCATGTCGCCACGATGATCCTTGGATAGTCTCATGCGAGGTAAAAATTTAACTGCGCTCACTTGCCAGCTTTCCCCGGAAGAGAGCTAATCAGGCGAGCCGGACGGTATCGGTGGGTAAATTAGTACACCCCTGCAGGGTTTAATCTTTTCGAAAAGGCGTGTCCGCGGTTATGGACATCTTGGGAATGGATTTACGAGATCATAGAAAACATGGATTTAATTAAAATTTGGCAACTAGAGGTTGCAAATCAATGTGTGTTTAAAAGGTTCATTTCCTCGAGGGTGATTCGAGGGAGTGCCTTGGTGGAGACGAGTGGTGTTTCTGGCTACTGTTGGTTCAAGGTGAACCGAGGAAGAAAAGTTTACTATCTTACCCCTTTATGAAAAACCTTCTGAGTAGTCGATGCCATGATTTAGTTATGTCTTTAAAAATGAAAACTAGCTTTATGCAAAACAACTACTTACATCTTTAGAGCCATGTCAGCATTGGGCCTATATCGCCCTACTAAACTTGCGAGTACGTCGTACTCAGTCTCTCTTTGTTGAATATTAATGGTTTCAGAGGAGGACGTCACTGAGCAGGAAGGTGGGTTCTTCGTTGACGTCGACGAGTAGTCTGGGGTTCCCAGGTGGCAGCTTGGGACGTCTTGGAACAAGCTGGCTGGGATGTTTATCTGTAGGCCTCTTAGGCCATATTTTGGATCTTGTTGTACTAGACAACTAATTCGCTTCCGCATGTTGTAATGATGGGTTCGTGACCTCTGTTGTGTACTTTTGCTATCTTTCTCGCTATATGAGTTGCTATATGATCTCTTTGTGTCGTAGATACTGTGATGTGCATGTTGTTCCGCAGTCTTGATCTCTCTATTATGCATTGATAGCTATGCCAGTGTTTATGGCATGATCGAGGTGTTGCGTTGCCGATGATCCATTCCGAGCAGGCCTGCCAAAGGTTTTGGCCTGGTAGTGGTAACCCCAGTAACCTTCGATTGTGTACCATAGCATGTGGGTTACATAGCATCTCTGTATAATTTCGGGGTCGGGGCATTACAAATTGGTATCAGAGCAGGACTGCCTGTAGGAAACCCTTCTATTGGTCGATGTCGAGTCTAGTGTTGGTGAAAGTTATTTATAACCTAAAAATGAGTTGTGAAACCTTCTTAGGTTTCTTTTTACTCCTTACCCAACTCGCTCCATCTCTGAGTTACCTTACCTCTATTTGTTTTAATAGTTGTGTCAAACTTTAAGGTTCTCGGGGTTGGGTTCTTACCGTCCAGAGTAGATCTCGAGTCTTATTTCCGTTCCTAACTCTTGAACTATTCTGTTGATGTTACAGATGACGTGTTCAGGACTGGTGGTCCGCCTGACTCGCTGTGAGGGCGTCCGTGGGTTCCCCGCCCTGTTTGCAGCTGCCTTGGCCAGCTAGGGTTGTCCGTGGTACCCCGAGTACGTGGTGTACGAGGAGCACTTCCCTTACGGACAGGGGCAGTTCTTCTGCAAGGCCCGTGTCCTGAGCCCGTCTGGAGACAGCGTTCTGCACCAGTCTATAGGTGTGGGCTTGACCGAGGAGCAGGCTGTCCAGGAGGCTGCGTTCAACGGCCTCTCCATGTATCGCGGAAACTACGACTACTTAGCTGATGCGAGCTCGGATTTCTATCACTTTTCGGCGGCTGATGACGGACTGGAGGGTTGTTACGTTGTTGTGTACTCAGACCCTGGGACTGAGCCAGACCGCAGTCACCGAGCACTTGTTGAGCTGGTTAGAGCGTTGGACCTTCGTGCCCGTCAGTGGTACCTTTACGCGGTGGCTTCTCGTGAGAGCCACCGGAACACGCTGATGGCCTTGGAGCCGTACGTCCAGTCCGGGATGCTCCCCCCGACTCTCCTTTCGCCTCTATCGACGGAGCTACCCGGCTACATGAGCAGCCCGAGGGTGGGTGGCACCGTTCCGCCGCGTGGATCTGCTCGAGTGACCGGGGGCGACGTCCACACGCCGCCCCTATGACCGCCAGCCAGCGAGTACCCGCCGCTTCAGCTCTCGACCTCTGCGTCTTCCGGGGCACGTCCAGTACTTCTAGGAGATGGTTATCTGCGGGTACCTGGTATTTGTGTACTTGCCTTCCTGCGTGATGTGCAAGATACCCACTATCTGTAGTGGTTGCCTCTCGAGTTAGAGTTTTTGGTATCGAACTAAATGAATGGTATCATCCGTATTTCCCATTCGTGTAATGTGTACTAAAGCTTGTAAGCTCGTACTTGAACCACCTAATGGGTTTCATTCCGACTGGCTAATGTCCGTTTGAGTTCAATTATTTTTTCTGCCGTGTTGATGTGATGATACATGTTCTTTCTCGATTAATCTTGCTGAATGGTTGTCGTCCGTAGTCGCTTATTCCGGGTACAAGTGAATACAAATTTACTAAAGATTCGGAGATGGATACTAACGGTGTCCTTGTTCATATCACCAGAATGGCTCCTACCCATCGTGGTGAACAAAGCAATCCTGAGCCACCGCAGCCACCCTCTATGGCGGAGATTCTGATGGCTATCGAGGAGAACCAACTGCTCAATGAGCGTTTGCTCAAGCAGTTGGTGCAGCAGGGTGCCCGCAGAAACACTGACTGCAACACCCTCACTGAGTTCCTGCGGTCCCAACCTCCTACTTTCTCTGAAGCTAGAGAGCCGCTTGATGCTGATGAGTGGCTCCGAGCTCTCGAGCGCAAGTTTGCTGCCTTGCATGTTCTGGTGGATGAACAAGTGAACTTTTCCACCTACCTTCTGAATGGAGCCGCTGGCTCTTGGTGGGAGAGCCATGTGTCGATGTTTGATGCTAGCCATGCCTTCACCTGGGCGGAGTTCCGCACCGCTTTCCGTGCGGCTTACATCCCCAAGCCCATCATGGACCTCAAGAGGAGGGAGTTCCTGGATCTGACCCAGGGACGTATGGACGTCCAAGCTTATGAGCGTGAGTTCAACCACCTCTCTCGTTACGCCACTCGGGACGTGACCAATGATGAAGACAAGCAGTATCTGTTCCGCAAGGGGCTTGCACCGCGGCTCCGATATGAGCTGTTGCCCTTCAAGTTCCAGTCCTACCAGGAGCTGTACAACCAGGCTCTCACTATGGAGCAGTGTAGGAAGGAGCTGGAGTCTTCCAAGAGGCCATCTCCAATGGACAATCAGAGCTCCTCTTCTTCTGAGGGCAAGAAGCGCAGGGTCTTTGTGCCCTTCAGTGTTGTGCCACGTGCTCCCTTCGCGCCAAGGCCTTCAGGGTACAGGCCACCTCCGCCTCGCCCAGCTACCTCGACCTTGGGTGCGGCTGGAAGTGGCTTCCGCCCTCAGCTGCCTCCACCACCACCGAGGCCCACTTGCTATAGTTTGTGGCCAGCCGGGGCACTACTCCAAGGAGTGTCCCCAGAAGGCACCGGCTACCGCAGCACCTACACTAGCTCCCTCTACACCAGTCGCCAAGGCCATGACTGTCAGCCGTGGCCGTCTGAACCACGTCAATGCTGAAGGAGTTGAAGAGGACCCCGGTGTTATCATGGGTACGCTTCGAATTAATGAATATCCAGCTTCAGTCTTGTTTGATTCTGGAGCATCGCATTCATTCATATCCATATCATATGCACACAACCATCAAATACCATTTGTGAACATGGACTCCCCTCTAGTGGTCAAAACACCAGGCTCTAATTGGCACACTAATTGGATCGCTCTTGAGGTTCAGGTTTCTATAGGGTCAGTCCCCTTTCCGTTCTCGTTGATAGCACTGAAGTTAGATGGGATAGATGTCATTCTGGGCATGGATTGGTTAGTCAAATATCAAGCCAACTTGAATTGTGCTGCCAAGACTGTCACAGTGATCCACCCAACCTACGGGCTAGTGCGTTACTGGTCCCCTTCATCCGCAATTCCATCCGCTGCCACACCTCTCTCTCCGGAGATCAGCCTATACTTTATGGAAGGTATCACCCGGCTGAAATGCATGAGGTAGCTGTGGTGTGTGATTTCCCGGACGTCTTTCCTGAAGAATTGCCTGGCATGCCACCTGATCAAAGTGTGGAGTTTGTCATTGACTTGGTTCCGGGAACTGCTCCTATTTCCAAAAGGCCCTACCGCATGCCAGCGGAAGAGCTGACTGAGCTGAAGAAACAAATTGATGAATTGGTGGAGAGGGATTCAAATGTTCCTTGTATGGTTGTTGATTACCGTCCTTTAAATGTGGTAACCATCAAGAACAAGTATCCTATTCCCCGAATAACAGACCTGTCCGATCAGCTAGCTGGTGCGGAAATTGAATATCTTTTGAACCATAAATCAGAAAAATGCAAACAATATGTCAAAATGCTCAGAAAAAGAATATCTACCCGTCAGTACCCTTTCCATGATCAACTAAAATTATTAAATTGCCTTTAATTAATAAATACTAAAATGGCAGATTTAAATCAATAATTGGGAAATTCATAACTCGATGAATAATGACTCAAAAATTATGTTTAATAGCCCAAAATGATCAGCAACTCAAGGGCTATTTAGATATGTTAAGTTCACAGCAGGAAAACAACATTTCCTTTGATGTCATTTTCGAAATGGTTAAAATGATTTAATTTGAATAACCGATTAGTTCACCATTTCTTCATCGTTAATCGAAAAATTGCAAACGAAGTACCAAAATGATCAGGAGAACAATACCTATCTAATAATGTCATTCTCATGCATGTAGAACTCATATTTTAGTACTGGACATTTTGGATAAATGCTTAGTTCACTAAGTTAAATATGGAGATATAACCCGTTAATTGCAATAATTATTTTAGGGGTTCCATTTAACTTGTGGGACATGCCCAAGACCATTTCAGTGCATAATTTGACCATCTCATCATGAGTGTGCATTGCACCATTGTATTCGTGTTATTTATTTCATTTCCTGTTATTGTTTGTGTTTCGGTAGATTCCGGAGTCGAGATTCCACCACAATACCTCGATGATCCGCGCGACCAGCACTATCAGCAAGGCAAGAGATAACCTAACCTTCTTGGCATATAGAATCTTATTTGTTTTACAAGTATTTTATCCACCATAATATTGCATTCGATTCTATGTCAACTTTTGGTCAATGCTAGAGTATCCTATGAAATGCATGTTCCCTAAACCAATACATGTTTCCCCTCCTATGAACCATAGGTTTGATGTGATGACCTGAGTTAAAGTTATAACTGTTGTATATATGCTTAGCCATGCTTAGTCGAATGCTAAATTGTCCGGTAATTATTTCCGTAATTATGATGTTGATGGAATGTTCGGACATGGTGGATACTTGTGGTTTCTTAATTAAGATGCTTAAAAGGCTTGGATGAGTTGCCATCGGGGATGGTGTTTTGCCTCATTCTTGCCCCTAGGTGCGAGTTCTTGTCTTCGGAACCAAGGATTGAGCGTGCTGCCATCGGTGGGGGTATGGGCTCCTTACTAACTAAATAACTTGTGCGGGCATATCCAAGGGTCCTCTAGTTTGCGCTTTCCATTTGCGTGTGAGTTACGGGTGGATGAAGGCGCGATGAAGAGGGTGTGGTGGTGTTTAGGGTGTGGCGATGGGGGCAGGGGCTGAAATAGGCTGGATAAACTTGTCCTGTCGCCACGATGATCCTTGGATAGTCTCATGCGAGGTAAAAGTTTAACCGCGCCCACTTGCCAGCTTTCCCGGAAGAGAGCTAATCAGGCGAGCCGGACGGTACCGGCGGGTAAATTAGTACACCCCTGCAGGGTTTAATCTTTTTGAAAAGTCGTGTCCGCGGTTATGGACTCCTTGGGAATGGATTTACGAGATCATAGAAAATATGGATTTAATTAAAATTTGGCAACTAGAGGTTGCAAATCAACGTGTGTTTAAAAGGTTCATTTCCTCGAGGGTGATTCGAGGGAGTGCCTTGGTGGAGACGAGTGGTGTTTATGGCTACTGTTGGTTCAAGGTGAACCGAGGAAGAAATTTTTACTATCTTACCCCTTTATGAAAAACCTTCTGAGTAGTCGATGCCATGATTCAGTTATGTCTTTAAAACTGAAAACTAGCTTTATGCAAAACAACTACTTACAGCTTTAGAGCCATGTCAGCATTGGGCCTATATCGCCCTACTAAACTTGCGAGTACGTCATACTCAGTCTCTCTTTGTTGAATGTTAATGGTTTCAGAGGAGGACGTCACCGAGCAGGAAGGTGGGTTCTTCGTTGACGTCGACGAGTAGTCTGGGGTTCCCAGGTGGCAGCTTGGGACGTCTTGGAACAAGCTGGCTGGGATGTTTATCTGTAGGCCTCTTAGGCCATATTTTGGATCTTGTTGTACTAGACAACTAATTCGCTTCCGCATCTTGTAATGATGGGTCCATGACCTCTGTTGTGTACTTTTGCTATCTTTCTCGCTATATGAGTTGCTATATGATCTCTTTGTGTCGTAGAGACTGTGGTGTGCCAGTTGTTCCGCAGTCTTGATCTCTCTATTATGCATTGATAGCTATGCCAGTGTTTATGGCATGATCGAGGTGTTGCGTTGCCGATGATCCATTCCGAGCACGCCTGCCAAAGGTTTTGGCCTGGGAGTGGTAACCCCAGTAACCTTCGATCGTGTAGCATAGCCTGTGGGCTACATAGCATCTCTGTATAATTCCGGGGTCAGGGCGTTACACTACCCTACAAGTGGGGCCCCCACGGCGGTTTCTCTCCCCCACCACCTCTAAATAAAATGGGGCCTACCCTGCGCTCGAAGAACACAACCCATTCCTTCTTTCTTTCTCTCTTGTCCTTCCGAAATGTAGAGCCCGCCCAGCCCGGAGAGCCCGTTCTCGCCACTGTCGGACTCCGATATGCACTCGCCTTATTCCATGAAAGCCCACATGGATGAGGAGGTGGCGGAGATGGAGGAGGCGATTGCGGCGGAGAAGCGGTTCCGTGAGGAGCACGGGTATTCCGCCCTGCCCGGTGAGATTGCGGCAAAGAAGTAGTTGCGCAAGATGAAGGCGGAGAAGAAAGACAGCCACCGCGAGGCAGCGCATGAAGATCTTCCGCCGCAATCGCCGGTCTACGAGTACGGGGCATCGGAGTCCTCGGACGAGCCCTACTCGGACGAGGAGCGTGGGCCTTCTGTCGTTGACCAACCACCCGCGGCCGTCGACATCGAGATGGCTAAGGCCAATGTCGTCAACGAGGACGACTCCGGCCACCAGGACGACTCTAACTCCGACGACGCCGACGACACCGACTCCGACTCCGACGACTCCGACAAGGACTCCGAGGGCTCTGACGCCTCCGAAGTCACGTCCTGAAGGCACCGTGAAGAAGAAGTTGTTTTAGTTAATGTTTTCTAGGGTTTGTATATTTTTTCTTTTGAACAATTGTAGGTTTTGTATCGAGTTAATCGAATTAATCGTACCGTTGCTATGTAAATTGTTTCTCTGATCGTTTGTTGTACATTTAATACGGTGACTGGACGTGACGGATAGGCTAGGCTAGGCTAGGCTAGCTGTGAGGCAAAAATTCTGCGACGCGTTCAATGGCCATGTCCATCCGTGCATGCCACATAGACGTAGGGTGGACTACCATCGGCATCCCACGCATGCATTCAATGTGCACGCAGCGCCATGCACGCGCTGGAAGGCTCTCAGGTTTGTCCCGTCTGGTCATAAAGAGAAATATATCTCAAATTGATCAGAATCGACGATATGGATCGGATTCTGAACGTACTTTCCTAATAGAAATGAATGGATAGGTGTCGCTCGTTCTGCCATATGGTCAATCCACATAAAAGAAACCACAATCCACATGAATGGATAGGTGCGGCGATAGAGGAGGAGAAGCGGTTCCACGAGGAGCACAATGGTGGCAAGAAGCACAAGAAGCACAAGGAGCACAGTGGTTGAGTTGGAACAAAGTAGAATTTATGAAACATTATGAATGATGTTGTATTACTCTGAGACCTTAGGCAAGTGACGATTGGCCGAGTTAATCACTCCTAAATCAGGTAATTAATTAGGAAAGACCAATAAGGTCTAATCGGAAGCGCATGCATTGGCCTAATTAAATAGACCATTGGCTAAATCGCATGTAGATTGGGGAGAGGAAGTAGTTGGGTGCATTCCTAGGAGATCATTAATGCTAATTGCGCATGTCCCACACAACCATGATGGAGGGAGTATGTTGAATGATGTTGGACCTATGCTACAACTATGTTTTAACGATGTTTGGATGATGATGGTACATGTTTTGAGCAAGTCGTGTCAAAATGAGGGCCAAATGGGTGAGTGGTTGAAATATGTGAACCAAACTTCAAATTTGATGCTCATTCATGAAAAATGTTCTAAAAAGAGCTTCAAAGGTAGGGTAAATGGCCTCATTTCTAAGCAAGGTTTTTTTCGACCTTGTCTAAATCATCCAAATAACTTACCTACAAATATATTCCATATATATATAGACTATGTGAGGTGGTTTTTCATTTTTTTTGAATTTTTTATGCTCATTTGAATGTGACGGAGTTTGAGACAGGGCGATATGAGCCAAGATGCATTAATTTTCGTCTGAATGTATATAGACCTTGTTTATCAACTTGAATCGTTAGTATATGACATTATAAGACTATGTGCGTTGGTTTTTCAGTTTTTTTGATTTTTTTTTGAATTTTTATGCTCATTTGAATGCGACGAAGTTTGAGATGCTAAGATGCATTAATTTTTATATGAATGTATGTAGACATTGTTTATCAACTTGAATCGTTAGTATATGACATTATAAGACTATGTGCGTTGGTTTTTCATTTTTTGATTTTTTTTTTTGAATTTTTTATGCTCATTTGAATGCGACGGAGTTTGAGATTAGGCGATATGAGCCAATATGCATTAATTTTCGTCTGAATGTATGTTGACCTTGTTTATCAACTTGAATCGTTAGTATATGACATTATAAGACTATGTGCGTTGGTTTTTCATTTTTTTTTTATTTTTTTTTGAATTTTTTATGCTCGTTTCAATTTTGGTCAAACCTAAGTTTGACCAACATTTAAACAAGTTTGAAACATGAAAATGAAAAACTAAGCCTGGATCCTTCTTAGTCACTCCAAAATGAAGCTTTGGTGAGGTTTTAGAATTTCATGTTCCAAATCCAAAACCACTTCTCCTCACTTTGAGTTGAATTCTTTGCAACATCGATCGTGATAAGTCATTTGTGTGAAGGTTTTCTCCTGAAAATACACATAGAGCAAGTTTATTATTTTATATCGTAACTATGTCACATAATACGACAATGTGCGCTGGTTTCACATTTTTATGATTTTTTTTTGAATTATTTGTGCTCATTTTAATGTTTGGTCAAACCTCACAAAAAACGTTGACCGACTCAAAATCCAAGTTTTATATTTTTTTTATAGCAACTTAGTTGCATAATACGACAATGTGCGAAATTTTTATATTTTTTTGATTTTTTTTAAATTAGTTATGCTCAACCCTAGCTCAGAGAAACCCTAACCCTAAACCCCGAAATCCCTAACCCTAAACCCCGGAAACCCCATCCGAAACCTCTCCCGCTTTCGAACCGTTGATCGCTGGTGAGTGAACGGTTGGGATCAGACATGCCGATCCGTGTGTGCGCTCGTTCTGCAATTTGATTAGCTCGTGGGCATGTGATGCGCTGATTGGCTGGATAGATGGGGTTTGGATCGGCCCGCTGGTTCGATCTAATCCGTTCAATGAGATCCGGCGACCTATAATGACGCGGTGCATGGAACAAACATACACGCGTCTGACTTCATGTCCTTCGTGGGTGCTCGCCTCCACGCAGCCGCCTGTTGCATGCATGACCAGTCGCAGCTCTGCTCGCGTTGCCGCCTACATCGCATCAAAACAATTTACATCGTGTTTAGTCCCACCTCGCTAGTTCATAGCGTGTACGACCAGTTTATAAGCCCCGAATGTGGCACCCCTACCAGTGGATCAACAAATATTGGTGTCCTATATCCTAAATATAGGACACTAATATCTGATTAATCCTCTTTTTCAACTTATAAAAAATAGAAAATCATGTCCTTGATAAATCTAAATCTATGAGCACAACTAAATGAGCACACGAGTCTATGACCCACCTGTCGGAATCAATCCAACGTTACAACCGTTTAATCAACCATGTCATGTGCTGGCTATTTTGGCCATCAGAAACGTCGCGCAGTAGCTATTTCTTCGAACGATGTCGCAGTTTTCACCATTCCGATGAA
The DNA here is from genome assembly GCA_012064385.1 of Puccinellia tenuiflora. Classification (NCBI taxonomy): domain Eukaryota; kingdom Viridiplantae; phylum Streptophyta; class Magnoliopsida; order Poales; family Poaceae; genus Puccinellia; species Puccinellia tenuiflora. Next base: position 550,555 of record QRDG01000187.1, read on the forward strand.
AGTGTCGCACAGGAGTTATTTGCCACACATCTGAATTTCCCATTTCTTTTCCCTTCTTTCAACCTTTATTCATACAATTTCAAGCTTACATACTCCTACTACACCCAGCCAGTGCGATTACCATACAATTTCTCCCAAATTCCTCCAAAATTCATGCCATTCCATACAATTTCAACATTACACCCACTGCGACTAACATACCCCCTACAAATGCCCAAATGCAAATGGGAATTTGTGCTTGATATTCGAGCTTCCTAATATTTTGGTTCAATCTCCTTAGCTCGTCAGCAACCTCTGTATCAATGCGTGCTCCGCCCTCCGTCTCTTCTTCCGGAGCTCGCGTTGCGGCCGCTGCCGTCTGTGGCAGCCATTCTTGGTGCTCAACTAGCAGCTGATTTATCAGCATCGGGACCAAAACATCTTCCCAAAGGAAGAAACATTTTAACTGCAAAATCACCAAACAGATCAAATGGATTGCTCAAGGATGTCGATCCATGAAAATTGTGAAATTGCCCCGATTATTACCCCAATCGCGCTGGTGCACACGTAGAACAGACGATTCATGTTCCGCGGTGTCTGCGATATCCTCCGAGCAACGTCCATCCGGCACCGCGGACAAACGAAGATCGGCATCTCCGTGCGCGCCGGGATCTCCATCTGCGAGGGGGCGCGGGAGCTAGAAGAAGACATGGAGCTCGATTCGCGAACGCGCGGAGCCGAAGGGGAACTCACCGCATCCGCGCACGTCACCTGTAGCTGTAGCACACGGCCACTCCCTCCCACCGTCGGCGGCGCTCCCCGTCGACGCCGCCCTCTCAGTCGCCCGTGCCCGGCTCCTAGCTGCTAACCTCTGCGCCCGGCTCCTAGCTCTCCGCCCACCTCTGTGCGTGGCCGCCTCCAAGCCCGCTTCGCTGATTCTTGATCCCCGCTATGAGCTCTTGGGGCGCGGTACGCCGCTTTTATCACAGACACGGCGCCGGCAACGGTCGACGGGCTGCCATCAGTGTGTGCCCATTTGCTCAGTTTTGCCCTCAGGAACGGTCGACAGGGGGTCCCACAAGCAGTGGCTACAACGGACATGTACTGGGTCCCACAAGACTGAGTCAACTACCTTGACCAGACGGAGACGGCAAGATTCACGGAATAAGTCCTTGCGCACAGACTAGGGGTAAAACTGAGGACGTTTCGCAACTGAGGGCAAAATTGAGCACATGGACACAACTGATGGCAGAAGGATAATCTGTCCTTTTAATTAAGCAGAAATAAAAAAATATATAGAAGAATTACAATCAACAGGTGGAAAGTTATAGCATAATCGTTTATCACAATCAATGTTTCCTCAATATGTAGCAGAATTTGACTGAATGTTAGAATTCTCTGAATTAACACTCTAGAATGCAGTATACAAGGTGGGTCTTATTTGCCATCACGCTCAAGGATATGATACACATTATCAAAGGGCTAGCCTTCTCAAGCACGTGGTGCTGCAGCTCCAAGCTCGACATCTGCATATGATTTTGTAACGCTGCACGTACCCAACATTGACCTAGTCGGCGCGTCCAGCATTGACCTAGTCGGCGCGTCCAGCATTGACCTAGTCGGCGCGTGCGTGGCCGCCGTCAGCTATCCATGCCGCAGTCAACATCAACCAGGTTGCTGACTAGCTCCATGAAAGATGTAGATGGGAAGTGAAAGATGTGGCGATTGTGGATTTGTCGGCTGCGCGGGAAGGAGATTGGGAGGAGGCGCCACTGCTCCAGTAGAGTTCAGGTGAGGACACCTCCTAGCAGGAAGAGAAAGACATCCGCGACAACTGAAACAGAATAAGCCATGCTACACTGTATCTGGTAGCCAAGCGAAGCGAGACCTGCACGAGCGTGGAAGGAAAATGGCACCTTCGTGCCCGTCCAAAGTAGAAGGTGGAGGACGGTGCTGGGTGCGAGAGGGGCGTCGCCGACAGAGAGCCGCCTAGTCACTGCCCAGCTCCAACCCTCCAATGTCGCTGGATGCCTCCCTTGGAGAGAGAACCAGAGAGCATGTGCTCGGGGTAGCAATGTCTCAGCCGGCCCGTCGCTGGAAGGTAGATAAGGTCGTATGATACGTCCATTTTGCATCACTATTTTACATCATAATTTATCTTTATTCATTGATATATTTCATATTATGATGCAATACTTATGTTATTTTTATCCCATTTTGCATGTTTGGCAATTATTGGAGATGCATCCGCCGGAGCCTGGAATCAGCTGGAAAAGTACTTGTCAAGACACCTGACTTCGGAAGCCCCAAAAATTCTAGGAAAATTCAGAGCGTAATATTTCGGGAAATAAGTCACGGAGCCAGAAGGGAGCGAAGAGGTGATCAACAGGGGGTAGGGGTGACCCCCTGTTGCGGGCCCACCTAGGGCCGCGGGTGGGCCCGCCCCTGGTCCCTGTGGCCCCTCTCTGGCTCCCCTTCGGCGTATTATTGACCCTTGACCTAAAAACCTCGGGGGCATCGACGAGGAATTTTTCCGCCGCCTCCACGAGGCGGAAACCAGAAAGAGAGAAGAAGAGCTCCAGTAGGGAGAAATATGCCGGGGAATTTCCCTCCCGGAGGGGGGGAATCGCCGCCATCGTCATCGTCATCACGCCAAGCATCATCGGGGTCATCATCAACACCATCTCCATCATCAGCGCCATCATCACCGTCACCGTCCCATCTCATCCCGCTGTAGCAGTCGTCATTGTTTTGTTATTAGTTCATTGGAATCATATCCCGGGTATTGATTACCACTTGTAGTTGATGCTTGAGAGTTTTATCGGTGAATTATCTTTACGATCAGATTGTTACCCTTATTCATATCACCTCTGATCATGATCTATATGATGTCTTGTGAGTAGTTCGTTTGGTTCTTGAGGACATGGGGAAAGCCTAGTTGCTAGTAATTGCATAATGTTGAGTAATATTTAATGGTTTGATTTATGTTGTGGCATTATTCCTCTAGTGGTATCGTGTGAACGTCGACTACATGATACTTAACCCTAGGGGAATGCATAGTGTATTTAGTTTGCTTATGGTAGGGTTGCAGGAGTGACAGAAACCTAAACCCCAATTTGTGAACTAGTGCACTAGGGAGCGTAGGGTCTCGGAGTTTAAGGCTGTGGTTAGGTTTTTATCTTAATTACTTTCTTGTAGTTGCGGATGATTGCAAGGGGTTTAATCACAAGTATGTATTTGTCCAAGTAAGGGCGGTGCATTAGCATAGGTCCACCCACACAGCACTTTATCAAAACATTGAAGGTTAATCACCGGCGTGCAATGAAACTGGCTAGGCAGAAACTCCCATGTGTCCTCGAGAACGTTTTAATCTTCATAAGTAACACAACCGGCCTGTCCTTTGAGCTTAAAAGGATTGGGCTATTAGCTGCAATTATTGTAGCACTCTTTTATTTACTTGTTCTTCATTTGTTCTTTAAATCAAAAATCCAAAAACATTTCTCTTTTAGTGCATGCAGTGAAACCTTGCTGAAAACTACTTGTCAACACCTTCTGCTCCTCGTTGGGTTCGACACTCTTACTTATCGAAAGGACTACGATAGATCCCCTATACGTGTGGGTCATCATCGTAGCAGGAGTGTCTCAGGTGCGGAGTTTCTGGCGGCGTCGACAGCCGGAGCTCGTGGTGGCGGCGACCAATCTAGAGATTGACGTCGACCAAATATGGGATTTCGGAGATGGTGGCTCGCCCATGGGAGGTCCCAGAGCTCGGAGAAGGAGGGACGATGGCGGGTCGTTCCGTTTCTCTCGCCGGAGGAGGGAGGCGGTGGCGCTCACGGGATTGAGGCGTGATGGCCGGATGGGGAAGAAGCTTATCGCGTTCTGTTCGGGCCAAGACGATTGGTGTGGATGTGCTTTCCGTCGGGCGAGGAGAAGAAATACATGAACCGGTATGATGGCAATTTTTAGGTAAATTTGGTGGAAGGGTAAAACGGTAAAAAGTGACGGACGAACCAAAGAAGACTTAATGCCTTTATTATTAGGTAAAGATTTTCTCTTTAATTGAGATGTTGAGCTAATAGGGCAATCAGCCATATCGTCAATATTTAAGGTACTTAGAATTAATTACCGTCCAAAAGGAGATCACTTCTGGTGGTATTTACTTGTCAAATGGTCAGCTACTCAGATTGACCAATACATGTTGGATTTCTGTAGTTATAGCCTCTCTTTGATTTATGTTGCTCGACCTCCACTTGCGGGGTATTTGGCATGTACTTCTTTTGCAGCTTTATGCAGAGCAGATATGTTGTTGTACCGACAGCTGAAACATGGAATTATCCACATATTCATTTACAGTTGTATAATATTGTCGAATTCTTACTCAATTCTTCTGAGGATGGAGAGCACCCTTTAGGCATGTTTCAGTTGTTCAAACTTTTTTCCTGAAATCTTGATAGTGATGACAAAGTACTAATCCCTCCGTCCCAAAATAAGTGTCTTTGATTTGCCTAAATATGGATGTATCTAGACATGTTTTATATATAGATACATTCATATTTGAGCAAATCTAAGACACTTAATTTAGGACGGAGGGAGTAATATTTTTGTGTTTGGTAGTTAGGTTGAAGTCCAGCAAAGAATGTGAGTGGTGCAGAAAAGTGTCGAGAAGATACATATCATCTCAATGGAATAATCAACTCACATCTACTTTACTCAAATACCATGTTTTTAGTAGAATTACGGGGCCACTCTTGTTATTAGATTAACTGTAGGAGAAAGTAAAGTTTTCAGTAGCGGATCATCTGCATAACAATTTATGTACGGTATTGAACTTTATAATTAAGGTATGTTGTCGTTGAGATCAATTTAGTTTTTTTAATGCTGAGGTATCGCCTCTTGGTATACAAGTGCTATTCAAATCAAATAACGCTTGAAAAGTGAACTGATCATCCCATGATTGTTACTGAGGTGGTCTTGACATATAAGATTGATTCATTTTGTTATGCTATTGGGTTACTGTACATCGTCTTGCAGGATTATTTTGTTCTGTCTCTTAATATAGTCCATCGGTGCTACTTCGCTGATGGTCACGATCGGTTCACTTTTCAATGTTCATACTGCGAAAGTCATCCTAAAAGATGCTAGGATCAAGCAGGGTGCAAGCCTCTTTTCTGCTTGAGCTGATGAACCCATCCGATTATCCAAACCTTATGATGCATCTTGGTTTATATAGCACTATGTTTCTTTAGTATGAACCTACCGAACCTCCTTATGCTCCAACTTCATTGCATTGTTCAGTCTTCTGTAAATAACTATCTGATTGAACCCGGATATGTTACCAGTGTTGTAAACATCGTCTCAACGTTTGTATATCATTATCTTTCTATGTTGCTTATATTCCTGCCTGAGATATTAACTGTATTCTCATTAATCTGTATTAATACATAAGAATTACGGGCAAAATATTTTTTGAATCAAATGGTGGCGCGCGGCAAGCCGCGCTTTTAAATCTAGTTTGACATATGCATAAAACTTTGCACCCTAACTATAGGATCAATTCTGCTTGACTGGACTGGATCTCTATTTTGTTTCGATGTTGACTAGACAAGATTTACACCGCATAAACCTACAATACATACTCTCTCCATCTACAAATAAGTGTACTTTTAGGTTTCTTTTAAGTCAATTTTAAAATTTGACCAACTTCATAGGAAAATAGCAATATTTACAATAGTAAATTATTATCACTAGATGCATCTTGAAATATAGTTTATACTATTTTAATCTCATAGATATTGTTTATAGGGTTTGTCTATGTCTCAGTTGACTGAGAATTTCTTAAGTCTCAATCACCTCAGAAAAGTGCAACTATAGTTCCAAAAAGTGCAACTAGAACGAGTTGCACTTTTCTGGCAGAAAAGTGCAACTGCACATTTCTCACAGAAAAGTGCAACTCATGCACATTTTATGGATGACTGAGACATAAATGAGAATTTCTTAAGTCTCAATCACCTCAAAAAAGTGCAACTACATTTTAAAAAAAAAGTGCAATTGGAACGAGTTGCACTTTTCTGGCAGAAAAGTGCAATTGCACATTTCTCACAGAAAAGTGCAACTCATGCATATTTTTGTGGGTGATTGAGACATAAAAAAAAAATCAGGCGCCTGAGAATTAGCAAATCCCTTGTTTATAAGGTTTGACTTAAGATAAAAATTGGAAGGGAGTGGGTACATTTTTTGAAGGTGTATTACCAAAAACTCCTTTTGAAGCTCCCTATCATTGCAGCGCAACCCTCCTCGCGATCAGGACATCTGACCTCCGTATTTGATGTAGTGGCAATGTATATGCACGTAATACATCTAATTAGCACGGTGCCTAGTCCCACCCCATCGTCCCGGTTTCCATAAATACTAGCACATCTTCTGGTGTGAAGCAACAAATGAACACAGGTTATAAATGGTTAGAAAACAGTGTTCTGTTCATCACATAATTCTAAAAACATCAGATGAGTTAATAGTGGGATCTTAATAATATCACATTTAGGAAATATCAAATAAAATATTTTTTATAATTTTATTTAGTCTATGGTTTTCAGCGGTTAACCAAATTCTCCTCCAAAGACACATGAACAAATTTTCAGTACAATGATACCCAAAAAAGAATCATCAAATGACATATCCTGAAATATATCCGAATCATCAAAAAATATACTTTGTTCTGCATTCACCAAACGGTCATCACTACCTCTTGACAGTTTCAAAAAAATCCCAGTAGCGAGTCATGAATAAATTCAGTCCATCAAAACCAAAAAGAAAGCATCATGTGCACAGATTTTTTTTTTTTTGAGGAAATTCATGTGCTCAAATTCATTCTTGAAGACGCGGAGAACAGGCAGATCGATCCATACTTCCAACTCGGGATTGGACATCGATCCATACTTTTCAGGAATACAGTCTACATCCTAGATAGGATTTGCAAAAAAAAAAAAAAAAAAAAAAAAAAAAAAAAAAAAAAAACACGACCATGCCAAACACTAGCAGCAAAATCAGAAGACCAAAGTAAAGAATTATAGTACAAATCATATTGGAATGCCCAACTAAATACAATCAGAGAAAAAAACAGAAACATGTGATGAGATTCAACGGAGGGGGAAGTCATGTTCTGTGGCGATGAAGGCGAAATCATCGGCGAGGAATCTGGACGCACGTCACCTATCTCCCCAACTCCTCGTCGGCTCCTGCATCACATCTGCACCCAACAGCATCATCGCCTGTAGTGTACACCGAGAAGGCCGCATTGGCCTGCGTATGAGAGAGAGAGAGAGATAGGTGGAAAAAAGAGGTGAGAAGGAGTCGATGGATGAGAGGAATGAATAAGGAAACGTTTTTGCCCTGTCTCCACGTGGTTCACGGCCCAGATAAGGCTAAACCATATGGGCCAAGTGCATAGGGTAGCACGGTTGAAAATCATTGTATACCGTTTTGGTATTTCCACACTAAATATTTTGGTCCAGATCTCAACTATTTAAGGACGATGGAGATACTAGGCTACCTGTAGCCCGACCTCCAAATTGTTGCTCTATTACATGTAACTAGATAAATTGGGTTTTCAAAGAAAAATGCTTATTCCTCAGTAGGTTAATTATTTCTTCTGGTTAATATTTAGTGTCGTCATCTTGTTTTACCTGCATGAATCTTATCCTATATAACTAAATAGTATCAGCTCACTACAGAAATTTGATGCGTTTCCGTGAGGCCACGTAATTGGCCTATCCTATTTTTCACGGGAGCGTCATCTTTCCATTGGCCTTTCGTCTCAAGAATTGTTTCTATAGATTGTCTTTGGAGATGCTACCCAAATTTCTATGGATTGATTCTTATGCCTCAATTTCGTAGGAACTGGACATACAATCCAACCTTTTTCTTAGACTCAAGAGCGTAGGGTCGATTCACTTTTACTGTGTTTTCCTAAGTTTTATCTGAACAACTATTCATATAGTTTTCTCGTGTTTTAGAATCCTATATTTGGCACATGCAGGGATCCTTTGATTCAAAGAAATCCCCTAGAAATTTTGAAGGTTTTAATTCTTAGGTTTTTTCCTATGTGTATTGTTTGATTTTTAGGATTCAATCCTTAGGTTTTTTCCCATAGGATTGCGTTGCACTATGTTTCGGAGAAAATTTTCCATCCACTCAAACCTCATGTTACAGTTCATTTGTTTTTCTTGTGATTCAAACACGCGTCGACGAAAATTCCTATAGGCTCTAATTCCTTAGGATTCAACCGGACACAACACTCTAATCATGTGTGTTTTCTATCCCTACATTTTGAGAATCTTGCAAATCAAAGAGGCCCACAAACTTGTGGGATGTTTTCCCTATTCACGCTTTTTCAACCCTGTAATATAAAGAGAACCTGAGCTCGCTTGCATTTATGTTCTTATTTTTCCTTGCTTAGTATGAACTCCTTAGATAGTTTTTCAGGCGTGTCCCACCCCGGTTGATGATCTGGGTCAAAAAGATGGGGAGACTGCCACGCCCCCTCTTGTGGCACCGGTTACTGGGACACCTGGCGAGTCGCTATGCGCCAACAGACAGGGAAACTTGTCGTTGGTGGAGCTGGACTGCCAGTCTCGGGACCCAAAGGAGGCTGAAACGAGTCTGAATGCCGTGGATCCCAATGCTGGTTCTTCTCAGCAACTAGGCGACAACAATGAGGTGCAGCACAAGCTGGGAAAGGTACGCGGGGCCACCACCAGTGAGGACCTGCAGGAGTCTGTGGAGGTTCATGCGGCCAATTTGAGGGGGACAGGTGGAAAGGAGCACGACTCTTGTGGCTCTTTCTTCACGGTGTCTCTCTCTACGGAGGGGTCCGATGCATCAGAGGCACCTAGCTCGGTAGGGGGCACTTGCACGGCAGAATCGGAACAGGAGACGGTGACACCAGGTGAGCCAGAGGACACGTCGCAACCCCCACTTACGATGGCTGGAACTGGCGGCCTGCAGGTGTGACCGGGAGGGCCTTCGCGGGAGGCGGACCTGGCACCCGCTGCTGAGGTGGACAAACAGGTGGATTCAGCCATTGGCCACATGCGCGCCTTCTGTGCAAGAATTCTGAACACTCTGGCTCCTCCGCTGCTGCGGGAGGTTGAGGCCGCCTCTTCGCTACGCCCAGATGCGGAGCCTTTCACCCCACGGAGGAGCACCAGGCTTGTCACGACGACGCCGGCGAGGCAGCCAGGCAAAGCCAAGAAGGCCACCGCAGCGGAGGCAGTACTGCTTAGAGCCCTAGGGATCTCTCCTATTGGCCTGGAGGCAGATGAGGCTGCGGTACAAGAGTTCCGACGCCTGTTTGATTCCCCGATACGGGATTAGCAACTTCGTGTGCTCGCGGCTGTCTTTGGAAAGACAATACCGGCACGGGAAGAGCTTCGCCTGGCAGGGGGGCTGGAGATTGGCGTCGGCGCCTGAGGGAGCTCACCGCCCTAGAGTTTTTCCTTTTTTTCGATGGATTGTAGCCCCGCTGTGTTGAGTTGGAACCCGCGAGGCCTTAATGACCCTGCCAAGAGGGATTCTGTCAGGGAGTTTGTAAGTACGATTAGAGTAAATCTTGTCTGTCTTCAGGAGACAAAGATGGAGGTGATCGACAGATACGTGGTCAGCCAATGCTTGGGACCGTCCTTTGACGAGTTCCACTTCTTGCCGGCGGTAGAAACTAGAGGGGGAGTGTTGCTGGCCTCGGATTCGTCAGCCATGGCAATCACGAATTTCTCGCTAGATTCCTTCGCCATCTCAGGCGAAGTGCATTCCAAGGATGGAGGGATCTGGTGGGTAACCGTGGTTTATGGCCCACAATCCAACGGTGAGAAGATTCAATTTCTGACGGAGCTGGAGGAGCGTCGTAGCCTGTGTCCGGGGCCGTGGCTGATCATAGGCGACTTCAATCTGATCCTGCGGGCGTCTGAAAAAAGCAACGGGAATCTGGACCGTGCTAACATGAATAGATTCAGAGATTTCATCAGTAATCAGGAGCTTAAGGAGATTTATATGCACGGGAGGCTTTTCACGTGGAGCAACGGAAGACGGACGCCTACGATGACGAGGATCGACAGAGCGCTCATCTCAATAGACTGGGATCTGATGTACCCTGATGCACTTCTACAGGCGCTGTCATCCTCTGTCTCGGATCATGCTCCCCTACATCTTTCGATGAGCGTGACAGGAAGACCCAAGCACTGTTTCAAGTTTGAGCTTTTCTGGCTGAAGCTGGAAGGTTTTGAGGACGCGGTGAAGGAGGGCTGGCGCTGCCCCCTGAACGTAACAGACCCTTTCTTGCGCCTTGACGCGTGCTTCCGGAGCCTGGCGGTGCATCTTAGATCGTGGGCAGACAGGCGAGTTGGCAACATCAAATTACAGATCGCCATGGCCAACATCCTCATACAGAGATTTGACGTGGAACAAGAAAGGAGGGAGCTAACAGATGGAGAATGGTGGCTCTGGAAAACCCTTAAGCATACGGTTTTAGCACTCTCATCGCTTGAGAGGACGATGGCCAGGCAGAGATCCAGGATGCGGTGGTTGGCAGACGGTGATGCTAACTCGCAACTTTTTCATGCAGTGGCGAATGGGAGGAGAGTCAAGAATTTCATACCTGCCATTAAGCACGACGGAGCGCTGATCACTGATCAAGAAGGAAAGGAGAGGGTGTTCTTCGATGCCTACAATTCGCTGCTAGGGATCATTCAGACGAGGGAGGTTGCGATCGATCTAGAAACTCTTGGTTTGCAACAGGGAGAGCTGGCTGACCTGGGCTCGATTTTCTCTGAGGAGGAAGTCTAGGGAGTCATCAAGGAGATGCCAGCGGATACGGCGCCTGGCCCAGATGGGTTTGTAGGAGCTTTTTATCAACGGACCTGGCCCATCATCAAGAATGAAATTATGGCAGCCATCTATAAGCTCTATGTGGGAGACAGGCGCAATTTCGGGAGGTTGAACAGGGCCTGCATCACGTTGATCCCCAAACGGGCCGGAGCAGAAGAGGTGGGGGACTTTAGGCCCATCAGTCTTGTGCACAGCTTTGCCAAATTGTTCACCAAAGTGCTGTCTGCGAGAATTAGGCCCAAGCTGGAGAGCTTGGTCAGTGCAAATCAATCTGCTTTTATCAGAGGGCGCAATCTGCACGATAATTTCATCCTAGTTTGACAACTGGCCAGGAAAATCAATAAGCGCAAAGAGTCCGGCTTGCTTTTGAAACTCGACATCTCGAGAGCTTTCGACACTCTGTCCTGGTCCTTCCTTTTCGAGGTTCTTAGGAGGCTAGGGTTCCCTGAGGAATTCCTGAGATGGTTATCTATTTGTCTCAGGACGGCGAGCACAAGAGTCATGGTGAACGGCGTGCCGGGCAGGAGGATTTTTCACGCAAGGGGTTTGAGGCAGGGCGACCCTCTTTCTCCACAGTTGTTCGTGTTGGCGATGGAGGTTGTTACGCTGTTGTTCAGGAGAGCATCGGAGATGGAGCTGCTCTCCCCAATTGGGAAGGCGACGGCGGTGCAGCGGGTCTCGATCTACGCTGACGATGTGGTAGTCTTTGTCAAGCCGGTGGTGCAGGATCTGATCACTGTCAGGGAGATACTATCGATTTTTGGAGGCGCTTCGGGGTTGCAGGTGAACTACAGGAAGACATCTGCGACTCTGATCAGAGCGGGAGCCCAGGAGAAGGATCTGGTCGCGAGACTGCTGCGGTGCCCGATTGTGGATTTTCCGATCAAATATCTTGGGCTGCAGTTGGCGCTGAAACCTTTGACGAGAAACCAGTGGCAGCCGATGCTTGATGCTGCTTCCAAGATTGTGCCTGCTTGGCAGAGGGGGCTCATCGCACGGCCTGGCAGATTGACTCTCGTCAGGGCAGTCATGACGGCTTGTCCTGTGCATCATCTGATCGTGGCGGAAGCTCCCTGCTGGCTTCTGGAGGAGTTGGAGAAATGCATGCGCGGTTTCTCTGGGCTGGGAAGGACCGAGCCAATGGTGGGCAATGCCTTGTAGCCTGGGATCGCATCTGTATGCCGCAGGAGTATGGCGGCCTTGGCATCAAGAACTTGAGGATGCAGGTTGTCGCACTGCGTGTTCGCTGGCAGTGGTTAATGAGAACCGACGATAGCAGGCCATGGCGTGGGCTCGGCATGTTAAAAGACCAGGAAGCCAGGGAGGTGTTTGACAGTCTGGTCAAGATCAGGGTAGGAGATGGGCGCAAAGTGATGTTCTGGAGCGATCGATGGATCAACGGGAGAGCAGCCATGGAAATTGCACCGGGAATATGTCGAACGGTGAGCACCAGAAACAGAAACGCAAGGACAGTGGAGCAAGGCCTGACGGAAAACAGGTGGCTGCTGGACGTCCCTGGCACATTGGCGTACCGTGGAGCCATGGAATGTCTGCTGCTATGGGTCGCAATTTCGGAGGTAGAGAGGAGACCGGAGGAACCTGACAGGTTTAGCTGGCCGTGGTCTACGTCAGGTGTATACACAGCAAGCTCTACCTACGCCATGGTCATGCAAGGGCATGAGAGGAGTGAGTTGGCTGTGCCGATCTGGAGGAATGGTGCGACGCCTAAGAGCAAACTTTTCGCATGGCTGGCTGCGCAACACAGGATCTGGACATCGGACAGGAGGATGCGGCATGGGCTACAGACAACCTCCTCTCCTTGCTTTGTTTGTCTGCAGGAGGAAGACACGGCCGAACACATGCTGGTACAGTGTGTTTACGCGAGAGGAGTATGGTTCAGCTGCAGCCAGAGGCTTGGGGCACGTTTTCAGGCGCCTACGCAGACAAGCACTCTGCATGGATGGTGGATGGCTGAGAGAATAAAGTTCAGGGACAAGGAAAGAAAGTGGTTTGACACGCTTGTCTGTACTGGATGCCACGCCATCTGGAAGAACAGAAATGCGTGGTGCTTTGGTAATCTTAGGAGACAGCATTCAGTTGAGAGGCTTTCCTCGATCATTGTGGAGGAGTTCATAGAGCTGCAGAAGGTGCGGCGAGGAGGGAGTGGAGTTAATGACATAGCGAGAGAGTAGGCTTTGAGTAGTGTGTGGAGTTTCTGGCCCCGGCGCCTGTGCCGGAGGACAGTCTTGTAATTAAAATTCTGCCTTCTATAAAATTAAGGTACGCATTCGCGTACTCTCTAAAAAAAAGATAGTTTTTCAATGCATTCGCAAAAAAAAAAGGTAAATTTTCAATGCTCCTGGTCACATAGAAATGACTCTCGCAACATTGATAATTGTGTATGTGAAAACTTTATTTAGATGGATTAAACCAAACGCAAGCCAGTAGAAACAAAAGCAGTTGGCTAATCATCTTTCTCGGTCCGCAAGAAAAATAAGCACATACATAGTTCAGGATAGCTACAACTAGGAGATACATCATGCAACATCAGTTACATAACTAACCTAATTCACAATTTCTGGCCATGCTAGTGCTACAAAATTACGAATGCAGCAAGTGGAGTTTTAAGTAATTTTATTTGGACATGGAGCATTTCAACGTTGAGGAAACATCCGAGGAAGCAACTTCTCAACAACATTGTGGAGTCCGAGTTGCATCTCTATGACGAAAACATGAGCACTCGGGACAATGTTCTCCTTTATCCCAATCTGCAATCCACCCGAGAAACTAGTTCAGATTAATTGAAAGAGTACACATGCATTAGAAACCTTGCTGCGGTGTTGTTAATATTCATCTCATTCTCTCCCATCTGAGGGTATCCCATCACGCGTAGGTTGGGTGTGTGTTCAATCTTTTTTTTTCGACTGTGTACGCCCGTAGGCATACATTACTTCTATTGATAACAGTACGGATACAGAGTTGAGACGAATATAATTAACAGAAAACTAGGAGAATACATACGATTATACTGATGCATACCGGCATCGCCGCAACTACTATGCACCCACATCCCTCGCCGTTGGCAGAGAAGAAGAATACCAGTAGTTTGTCCACATATTGACGCTGAAGAAATCCCTTGCCATGAGGCATTAATGAGCCGCGATAGCCACCAGCCTCGTAAGATTGGATCTAGCCCGATAAAGAACATCGGTCAGAGGAGCCCTCCGAGCGTCTTCAACGTCAGATCCGGGGCCAACGCCCCCCACCCTTCAACATGTGGCCGGATCTCCCATCGTCTTCCGCAAATCTGCAACAGTCATCACCGTCGCACTCCAAGAGTATTCCATCCCCGCCATCACGCCTTAACGCAACGTCAGATTGAAACTGCTTCAACAGCTTGGACTTCACAAGCCTCTCGCCGGAGCCAGCAACACCTCCGACAAGCAGGAGCATGGGCTGGAAGACCATTATTCCTAGTAGCATCATCGACATCAGCCCCACCATGACGTCGATGAAGGAAACTCGAAAACCTAAAAACTTAGGACGAAAACACACGCACTGATGAGAGTCGAAGCTCCCCTTCCCCTCGTGCTGCTAAGGCGGCGAACGGAGGGGAAGGGGAGCGGCGGATCGCTGGCAAGAAGCTCTCAATCTGGGAATCCGCAAAATTCTACAAGGACTCAAACGAGTTTACATGTTTTTGTTCAGATTTTAACAGGTGATAATTCTATTTTTTCCGGCGTCGCTCCTTTGAATTCCAGCTCGTTAATGGGTTGATCGGCTCGGTTCAGAATACTGGTCCTGGTATCTATGTCCCCGGGCTTCCAAAGTGAGGCCCTGAGAGTCACGGGCCAAGTAACAGGACTAGACTGGCTATCTCAGCGCGAACCTTCTCCAGCCCAGCAAGAAACAATCAAACCGCGTGCGCCGAACATAGTATTGTTCGACAGAGCCGGCTTGCCCGAGACAGAGTCGGAGGTGACCCGAAGCCGCGTGCTAGCTACGCGATGCCATCTCTCGATCCTATACGTTGACGTCCACACGGACGGCTCAGATGATGTTTCTGTGCTGCATATTACGAACAAACGCTGTTTTCCGAGGAAGGGTTCGTCTTCGTTCTCCACTTCGGTACACATCCGACGACTTGACGAAGAAGAAGCCGGCAAAGCCCAACGATTCGAAGGGGAAATCGGTGTTCGCGCGGGGAGTTCTCGGCGATTGGTTGATCTCGGCGGGTGCGATGGGACAGGCGTTCCGCAAATTGTTCGATGCCTTCTTCGGCACCAGCGAGATGAGGGTACGGCGATCTCTCTGTTCTATAGAAAACGCCCCTCCTCCTTTTGATGCCCTTGAAGAACTTCCTGTGTCGTATCATGTTGATTTGTTTTTGTTTGGGTCATTTAAGTTGCTTATGTTTGGGTGGTACCCGATTTTTTTAGGTCGTGATGCTTGGGCTGGATGCAGCGGGCAAGACCACCATCCTGTACAAGCTGCACATCGGGGAGGTCCTCTCGACTGTTCCTACGATTGGTAGGTTGTTGATATATCTTTTTTTTGTTTTTGTATCAACTGAAAATTGTTTGTTGTGCTCTGGTGTTAAACTGAAGTTATATTCCCCGCAAAAAGAAAAGGTAACGAGGGGAGGCAAGAGAGTTATCGCTGTTGGTAGCAGAGGAACAAATCTACCAATTGTACATAATCTCGCTGGATGGGGGTTCGCGAACTTTCTTATAAAATTGTGATTAGTGAACACTCTGAATAGTGCAATTTTATTTTTGATTAGCTGAACACCCTTGCAATTTAGATGGCAATACCAATACTCATACCAGAGTCAACCAGTTAGCCTGACAATAAGATTGGACTTAAGAAACAGTATTTTAAAATCTCTTACCAGGTTAATTTGATAAAAGATAGCTGATGTTGGAACTTTGCCTGCACACCAAGTGCTGATGTTGCCTTTCTGCTGTTACGCTAGGGTTCAATGTTGAGAAAGTTCAGTACAAGAACGTGATGTTTACGGTGTGGGATGTTGGTGGCCAAGAAAAGTTGAGGCCCTTGTGGAGGCATTACTTCAACAACACAGATGGCTTGGTATGTTCCAATACCTGTAGTTACTTTGCAGACTGATGTTTATTGGTATATTATCCTCCTTTAAGGTATTTGTGGTTGACCTTTCCTATGAAATTTGTTAGTTTGGTTCTTAGCTATATAGGATTATGGAAATTGGAAATCCAATTTATAATACATCTCATTATTTCCATTCAAACTATCCCATTCGATCTTTTGAGTAGAAATCTTGATTTGAATTGCTGGTGTTGTATTTCTTGTGACCCATCTCATTTTTTCTATTTGTTTAGGCTCACACATCAGGGACCCAACCCCTGTGACAAAATACGAAACATAAAATGGAAAGAAATTAAGGCGCATACAAACACATTTAGTTCTTCGGTGCATAGTTCAGTTTCCTTTTTTTTTTTTTTTTGTTAAAACTGGAAAAGGCTTTCAGTTTTCCCTATCCTGCTTGTGAGCTCGTAGGTGAACTTGCTGATTAGTAGACACTTAAGGGACTACTTGTGAACACCTCAATCATATCTTATCTTGATTGGACTTCTTAAGTTGGAGCTATCATTCTTATACATAAAGATTGCCAGTTAACAATTTTTCTCACTTCTGAAGAAATACATAAAATAAATTATTAGCAGCAGCTTTGTTGTTAATCTAGATTATCCTTAATGTGTTACCAGTATTTATCAGTACTGTACAAAGCCCATCTTTTCAAATGTGGAATTGTATTCTGATTATTATGTGTTAGTTAACCCCGAGAGGAAGTTGTTAAGTAGTCAACTCTTATTGTCTACAATGTAGTCAATCTTACTCAGGCCAGCTGATGTTCTTCAGTTAAAACCTTAGTCTTCATTTTTGTTGTCTTTTTTCTTGATGATCTGTGTGGAACTCTGGACTCTGGATGTATCTATGAACATATACACCTATGATATACAAATTATAATAACATCATCACAATTGCAGATCTACGTTGTTGATTCATTGGATAGAGAGAGAATTGGAAGAGCCAAAGCAGAGTTTCAGGTTTTATAAATTATCATAAGTGCTCATTGTTGCCTTAAGTTTGCTTTGGGTTGGAGCTAATATTTGGCAGCTTTGTTGCAGACAATAATTAATGATCCTTTCATGCTTAGCAGTGTCATATTGGTGTTTGCCAATAAACAAGATATGGTAAGGCAATGAAACTTTATCACTATTTTTAATGTGGATATACTTGAATAGATGTGCTTGAATCTTGATGTATATGCAAACATTTGTATTGAACAATGGGTACACTTTGCTTCTACTTAATCTATAGTACTTCGTTCTCTATCAAGATAATATTACGTTTGAGCTGTTTACATTGTACTGATGTGGTGCTTTTCTGGGAAGTATGTGTTGTCTTATAATACAAGTCACACCTCAGTTGATTTTGTGAAATTAGATCATTATGCTTCTTATGTTCGGTTGAGCTGAAGACGACGTTGGGCTTGTGAGACATTTCTACATTTAGAGCGGTCAATACATGAGTAGAGTGTTCTGCTATCAAGCATGGCACGATAAGATGAAAGTCTTCGCTTGTCAGTGTTACGGACTATAAGTGGAAGAATACATGGCAACATGTAGATTGCTCTCTCTTTTGTGCCAATTCTCCACTTCTTATTTTTTACCTTTTTTTTGGTTCCGATGGTATGTTTGAACTCTCTTCGCTGCTCGGTCTAAAAGGTGAGCTTTCTTGTTGTTTCAGAAAGGGGCGATGACACCAAAGGAGGTGTGTGAAGGCCTTGGCCTCTATGATTTGAAGAACCGCATCTGGCACATCGAAGGTTCTTGTGCCCTCAAAGGTGACGGTCTTTATGAGGGTTTGGACTGGCTATCAAGTACTCTGAAGGATCTGCAAGCGTCTGGTCGCCTACCTTAGGAGGGACCTACCTGTCGTACGTAGCAGTTCTGTTTATAAGGTTCCTGTGCTCACACTAACAATATGCTTCTGCACTCGAGAAAAGACGATTGTAAAAAAAGAAAGGATAATGGTGGGAAAGACCTTATAACATACATGACATTTTCCAGGCGATATGCTTCGGTGCTGAGTCTGCTGAAGAAAAAGACCATGCTTGGGTCTGACTACATTGAATTTTACCAATACAATTTTGTCATGGGTAGTGTTGATTCTCTAATTGATGACATATTTCATGTAAATTTCCTTGCGAGTTCGGACATGCTAATCATGTTCACATATGAGTGGAACATGATGTTTTCTCTAGATGAAAACATGATGTTATTGATGCAATTTTCTGTAAGATAATTTTTGCAAATAAAATTCATGTCGAGAATCTGGTCGCATTACATAACTCACTGTGACAGTTTTTCATCAGGAATTTGTCACTGTATCAAAGAGGAGCCTGAGCAGGCTAAAATGATGGATGACCTTGTTAGTTGGCTTCAACCACCCACCATTCTTCTCTGAATCCCGCACCTACAAATTGATATAGTTCTGTTACTAACTACTATGCACTGCAATGAATTATGATTGTTATGTTTGGTCATGATGCTTATGCATTTTTTTTTTAAATTGTGGTACAATGTGCTTGCAGGGTTAAAGTTACATATGTTCCTCTGGGACCGTTATAGAATTTGTTCTCAGCAAAATGTATGGTAGTGTAGATGTCTTCTG
Organism: Puccinellia tenuiflora; assembly: GCA_012064385.1. NCBI lineage: Eukaryota > Viridiplantae > Streptophyta > Magnoliopsida > Poales > Poaceae > Puccinellia > Puccinellia tenuiflora. Next base: position 569,132 of record QRDG01000187.1, read on the forward strand.
AAAATTATGTTCTACGCATTCAATTTAATGCGCCTCTTGATGACAAAGATGCTTCCAAGTTTCAAGTGTGTTGTACCTAAACCAGATTCAAAAGAAAATCCTTCAGTCATGTCCCGGAGACTCATAGAGGATAAAAGCAATTAATTTGAAATGAATATTAAAGGATGGTGCTGAAAATCCTATAATCATTTAATCCCGTGATTCTGACAAATATTGCTTGTCTGAATCCCAGGATTAAATGATGGTGCTGAATGCTCCAATTATGACAGTGGTGGGATGTGAAAGAAATAGAAAATAAAGGTTGTACCGAAGATTAAAGTCTTTTGGTGGCGAGTTGTGAAAAACTTGCTCCCCTGTTATTATGAACTGTCAAGGCGTCATGTGATGGAGACCACGGCATGTAAGCTATGTGGTTGTGCAGAAGAAAGCCTTTACCACGCCTTGATTGCATGCGAGCGTGCGATTTTTCTTTTTTGGGCAGCTCTGGAGGAGCAGCGAGATATCAAGCTTCCTCTTCTTCACCCTCGAAGTTGGGCCTCGGATTTTACCATGGAAGAAAGGTATTTCAAATGAGCAGAAGGATGTTTGTGTGACTTTGATATGGTGCATATGGACTAGCAGGAACCGTTTTGTACATGGAGAAGATAAATACCAACCAAGCCGGTCTCTTGTGTTGGTCGATGAATTAGGCATGTGCCAATGCACCGGCTCTTAGCACGTTATCAGAGGAATAATAAAACCTTAAAATACAACTAGTACAATGCATGATTTTCTATAACTTGTATCTATATTTAATATTTTGTGGCTCATGCATGCATATGATTGGGCTAAAACCTTTTTTTGTCTATGGCCACGTGCAAAGCTTATATGTTAGCTAAGATACAAGCACACTCTCTTTCTTCATTAATTAATATGCCATATCACCAAAATATCTATAAAATCATGCTAAGAAACTTGCATTAGTTTCGAGTTTGGAACTGCCGTCAAAATTTTCAGTTTCCAAGACTCAGAAAGGTATATGGAATCCACCGCCAATGGGATGGGTAACAATTAACATTGATGGTTCGTTGGACCTAGAAAATAGAGTGGCCGACTCAGGTTATGTTATCTGTGACATCTGATTGAGGGAGGTTGTCATCGCCATCAGGCGGTCATGGATCTTTTTATATCTGATTTGCTGGCGCTCAGAGATGGTATGGAGGCGGCATCACGGCGAAACCATCTCAGGTCATAATGAAGACATATTGTGACTCCCTTGTGTCAGTCTGGCATGACTCAAGACATGTGTGAATGGAGAGATTTAATATCATAGATGAGCTTAGGGCGTCTCCAATGTAGGCATAAGCCTCGGTCATAGGGGAAAAGGTGATCTTATGTCCCGATCTTAAACATTGTGGCCATCGACCTTAGCTTCAAAAACTTAAGACCCGACCATACTGGTACTGCCCGGTTGCAAGAAAGTTTTATTCAATTTTTCACTGTTTGCTAGCAGGCTTTACACTGTTTGCATGGTTTCCATGAGAGCTTTGCTTCCGGTTCGATGAAAAAATGAATAGAAAACTTGTAGGTGGGGTCCATCTTGTGACCTAACTAATACTTAAACATTGGAAGAGTTATAATATGCTATAGCTCATATAGTGGAGCCCATCTTATGACCTGGTTAAGAAATAACCATAGGAGGCGCCCTTAAAGAACCGAGCCTTTCTTTCCAAGCATTTTTTAGATGGAAGGAACCAAGTGAACGACTTTAAATTAATAAAGCCACACGACAAGCGTTATACAACTGAAGTTCAAGCAAAACCAGATCACTGGCATAGTAGCCGGACAAGATCAACAAAGCGATGTTTAGGAACGGGCACAAGCCAAACTCAAGGCACATACGCCATAACAGACGCAGCTGCAAAACCCTACACCCATGCCCTTCTTTATGTTGCGGGGAGTAGGTGGCACTGAAGAGGACTATAAGCGTTGACACCAGTGCGTCCAAAAGAGGAGCGACCTCGACTTGAGCAGGGGCCTACACAGGGTCGGCCCTGAGATTTTCGGGGCCATGTTCGAAACTAAAATTTGGGGCCCTTAATATAGATATCATACAATGAAAATTTATATTGTCATATCCCTGACCCTAGGATATTAGACGATGCCCAAAAAATCTAGCTGAATTTATAGGATGTTGGGCTTAGGGCAAAACTCATCCTAGGATATCAGATGAGAGAAAAATACTCACCAGCTACCGCTTGCCGCTTGGGCCTTGGGGATCGCCGATCGGGGGCACAACGCTAAGCTCGCTGCCGCTTGGGGATCGCATCGTTGTCGTTGCCGATCGCGGTCACCGCCTGGACAGGATTTGGGCGGAAGACCGACAGACAGCGAATCACGATGGCTTTGCCGCTTTGTTTCCTGTGCCGCTGTGCGTGCGTTGCGTGCGACCTTACTTCTCCGACATGCGTGCTCTTTGGCTCATTAGGTAAAAATATTTTTTATTGGGCTTACAATCTATAGACATACGTATCTAGGTGGGGGCCCCTAGATTTTGGGGGCCCGGTTCGGCCGCCCACCCTGCCACCCCTCAGGGCCGGCCCTGGGCCTACAAAGCTACAAAGGATAAGAATTTTGAAAACACAGTCAGCTGGTTGCTTGGGGAACTTCGCTTCGATCGTAAATTTGTTATGAATACCAAAGATACCAGCACACTGCAACAAACAACACTCGCAACACTTTGCGTGTTTTCTCTTTAAAACCTAGCAGGATCTGTGCTAGATCCGTGTAGCTACCAGGATTCCATGTAACCTAGATAACCTCTCTAAGCCCACTCCAAAGAAACTTTGCAAGGACACATCCAAAATATATATGAATAGCATCCTCTGGTCGATCGCAAAGGGCGCACTGCCCATTGGAAGGGTCATGACGGATACAAATTTGGTTGTTGAATGGCAGCCGTCCTCTAAGCCAGCTGCCACAAGAAAATCCTAACCTTCAAAGACACTGCGGCCTGTCATATCTCCATGACAAAGAGGGTTGGTGGGATCTAGGCACAGTTTCCAGTATAAGAACTTAGTGGAAGACTTGCTCGAGGACTCAAGGGACCATGACACCCTGTCACGCTTCTCCAAGAGTTCGACCTCTTCGATCTCCTCTACTAGGAGTTGCCATTGGGAAATCTCCTCAGGGCCAAATCACTTTCTAAACCTGAGCTCCCAAACTTCCCCATTGTGAGCATGACTCACTGGAGCATTAGGCGCAGCTGACATCGCAAATAGATTGGGGAATCCAATGCACTTAAACCCCTTTGTTCTAGGCATTCAAGCTTCTTTATTTGAAGAGAAAATTCCAAGAATGCCACCAAACGATTGTCACACATTCAGGAAATGCCATCAAACTGATCGTCGTTCTCGAAATGCTATCAAAGGAGTGTTGTTGTTCCGAAAATGCCACTTCCGCTAGTTGACCGCCAGTTGACCATTAATTCTCACGTGAAAAGACTGTTATGTCCTTGGCTATTTTTACGATTTTAAATAAACAACAACATATGGGTCTCCGTGGAGACTGACCAACGACAACCAGGATTTTCCTATTGGGTACGTGAAGTCACAAAAAATAAGATATAGTTGTTCTTTATTTTTCAGATCTAGTCTAGAAATAAAAAACAACTAGGTAAGGATTATACTGCAACCTCAATTGGGAAAAAACAAAAATAGATATCAAATTTGAAACACTCAATGTCAATATCCAAGCCAAGCATTGATCATGCGGTTAATCTTAACCGGGGTGCTTCACTGCTACTGTAGATGTTGCTGCTACGATTCTAGTAATCCACTGCCACATCCCATAGCGTTCTTGCAGCCATTCTTTCCAAGGTCGGAGCTCCACTGGCGTTTGTGCTCTGCATCGGTGCGGTCTCTGCGTGTGCCTCTACCGCTGGGGACAGGGGCGGCTGGGTTGGCGCCCGCCGGAACTACGGGAACCGGATGATCCGGCGGCTGGGAGCGTGGAGGAGGCGTGGAACGCTGGCGGCAGCATAGACATACGGGCTACGGGGCCGGTGTAACAGCCCCAGTTTGGTACCCTAAAATTTGAGCTAAATTTTCACTTTTTCTTTTCATTGCATCATGGCATAATATTTAAATTGCTAAGTTTTTTTTTTTGAAAGATAGAAACTTGTATTCAAATAGTAGCAAGGATACAAAGCACATACACGCACACATACAAGAACACCCAAAGCGGATACAGGTGGAAAACAACTCCACCTTGCTAAGTTAATAAAGCCACAATTGGAAAACAATAAAAAGGGAAGCAAAACCTTCCCAAAATTTCAAACCAAATACATTACTCAAACTGGCAAAACCAATTGTTCTTGAGTCTCCAAATTGTCCAGGAAGCTCAAGGATATATTTTATAAATATTTGTCAAAGGCAATTTCTTGCCGAGCAAATAAATAAATTTGAGAATTCAAAATGGGTACAAATCATTTCCTAATTTTAAACCAAGTTCAACTTATCAAAAATTCAAAATAAAATTATGGGGAGCTCCCTTATAATATGTGAGCCTCCATAAATATTTTTATAATTTATTGAATTGTTTAAGTACCCCAAATCGATGAATTTTTGGAAATTATAAAATTTGCCATAATCAAACCCTATGAACAAATTTTGTCCAAAACTTTTTATATTACAACACAAATTTTTGTGGAGGTTCTAAATGTTAAAGGGAGCCTACATGAATTTTTGCAGAATTTATAAAAATGGTTTAGTGGCTCAATTTAAATCCTTAGGAGGCTGCTGGACCAACTGGTAAAACTTTTAAAGAGGCCTGGGGGTTATGCGCAAAAGTTCCTTCTCCTCTCCCTGGCGCCACAGTGGAAGCACTGTGCCACCGACGCCATGCCGCCTTGTCGCCCGCGTCTCGCCCCGTGCCGCGCTGCCCCGCGGTGGATAAGGAGGACGCCCTCGACCACCTGCCCCGCACTCAACTGCTCCCCTCTCTTTCTTCCTTGCTCCTCCCCTAAAACCCTAAATCGAGCCGACGACCTCCGCTGCCGCCGTCGAGCTCTCCGTCGAATCCGGCCGCCCCGAAGCAAGCTGTTGCCGCCACGAGCTCCGCCTCGCCGTTCTCTTCCTCCTCGAGCTAGGAATCGTGCCGGGAAGCCTCCAACTCACCGAATCGTCCGCGTCCCTTTCCGCTCCGGCCGCTGTTGCCGCCGCCGTTCGCGTCGCCGTCCGGCCTCCCCGACCTTCGCCGTCCACGGCATCCTCTCCGGGGTGAGCAGACACACTTCCCCCTCCTCTCTGCCCCCTTCCCCATGCTCTGTGCCGCTCTCCCTCCGAGCGCCGCCGTAGGCTGCCGCTCGTCGCCGATGCACACGTCGCTCCGGCGACCATGTGGTACCGGTGCCGCCGTCATGTAGTTTCCCGTAACCCAGTGCATCGAACGCGTCCCTCCCCGCCCCGCGCGTGCTCGTCCTCGCCCATGCCGTGCGCGCTCGCCGCCGGCCAGCGCGTGGTCACCGCGTCGGCCACGCCGGTCGTGGCGTTGACCGGCCAGCATAGACTGCTCGCCTGGCCTGGGGTCCGGCCCGACCTGCCAGGAGGCCGGATGCCTCGGGTACTAGCCCGGCCCGGTGCTCGGTCTGGGTCGGCCGAAAGTCCGACGGCCTCGGTAGCCTGCCCGGCCTGTGGGCCGGCCTGGCCGGTTTGAAAGAACAAGCTATGCCCGAGGTGTCGCCTAGAAGGGGGGGTGAATAGGCAATTAACACTTTTTCTATTTCGGGGCTTGATAATTGCGGAATAAAACTAGGTGTTTAAATTAACAAGCCAACAACCTAAAATTCTAGGTTTACCTAAAGTGCACCAACAACTTATGCTAAACAAGGCAAGCAACAAGGTGATAGCTAGAAATAAACTTCAAGCACGAAGGCTATCACAATGTAAAGTGCATAATTAAAAAGCTCGGGTATAGAAATAATCGAGGCACGCAGAGACGAGGATTTATGCCCGAGTTCCTCCTTGTTAAGGGAGTACGTCTCGTTGGAGGGGTGTGAGCTCGCCACAAGAGGCCTACTCAAGATGCCACAAAGGCCTCACCCTATTCTCCGATGAACCGCACCCAAAGGTTTGGTTCACCTTCCACTATCGGAATCCTTCGAGGCGGAATCCGGAGCCTTTACACCACAAAGCTTGGGGCACGCATCCACAACCGAATTGGAGGCTCCCAAGAATCACCACAACACCGACTAGGGTCCAATGACCCAAGAGTAACAAGCTCCCAACCTTCAATCCCACGAATCACCGTGGGGAGCACAACCCGATGCAACTAATGCAAAAGGCAAGAACACACCAAGTGGTCAAATTCTTCACCCCAAAATCTAACCAAAGCAACTAATGCTACGGAGGGATTGAGGAGGAAGACCGGAGGAGAAACACCAAGAACTCCAAAATCTAGATCAAACGAGTTCCCCTCACTTAGAGGAGATTTTGATTGGTGGAGAAGTGGATCTAGATCTCCTCTCTTGTTTCCCTAAATTTGGGCAAGAATCATCGGAGGGATTAGGAGGAATCGAGCTCTCAAAATGTCTAGCAATGGAGGAGAGAGAGCAAGAAAAAGATCTCAAAGAAGTGCTAAAAAGAATGGGGAAGAAAACCCCTTAAAAGGGGCTCCAAACAAAAGGAGCCGTTGGGGAAAAGTGGCCCAACCCGACCCCCCGGCCTGGGGCCGGCCTCCACCCCGGCCGGGCCGGCCTGGGAGCAAACAGACAACGCAGGGGGAAAAAACAGGAAAAACGCAGTGCAGCGCAGCAGCCAGGGAGGCCGGCCTGCCCCCCCCCCCCCCCGGCCTTGGGCCGGCCCGCGGGAGAGGAGGCCGGGACGCTGCCCGAAGGCCCCGGCCTGGGCCGGCAGCCGCGCACAAGCTGGGCCAGCTGGCCACCCGAAGGCACCGGCCTCGTCCCGGCCAGGCCGGCTGCGGCCCCCCTTTTTTTTCTTTTCAAATTTCTGTTTTATATATCAACCGAAACCGAAATCGCAATGACTTTCACATACGAACTCCGTTTTCGATATTCTTGGACTCTTTGGAATCGTCACAATGAGCACAACAAGAATATGCAGAGAAACATCATAGTCCAAGAATATATCATAAAAATAAATGGGGAAAGGTAAAAGCTCCCATTTGCAAATCGGAAATGCAATAACTTTCACCCACGAACTCCGTTTTCGATAATCTTGGACTCGTTGGAATCGTCACAACGAGCACAACAAGATTATGCAGAGAAACATCATAGTCCAAGAAAATATTATTAAAAAATGGGGAAAGTTAAAAACTCATTTTCGCAAATCGAAAATTCTATAACTTTTGCAATTGAAGTCCGAATGAAGTAAAACCAATTTTGTTGGAAAGAGGACGACAAATGCTACCTTTGAAAATGGCAAACAAGCAATGGAGATTTTTCAAAGAAATGGAAGAGAGAAATCTTCCGCACGAATAAACCGGCAAAATCTCCAATACCGAAAACGCAATAGGGAACGCATATGAAAACCGTTTTCGGTGACCTTAGCCTTGTCATGACTAGCACGACAAGCACCAAGACCACACCACGATAAGAGACAAATAAGAACCAATAAATATGATTGCATGGATGCAAAGGTTTGTGCTCTCTACGACGATACGATCACGATATTCGGTCGAGAGCCCCTCTTGATAGTACGGTTATCTATCCTATAACCCGGTCTCTCACTAAACAACATGAGACCGATAAAATAGAAACCCTATCAAAATCATACCTTTGCCTTGCGCAATAATCCACTTGAGGTCGATGAATACGATCTTCAACTCCTCAAGACGCACCACCTTTCTTCATTGCGCTTCGCTCGGTGAAGTTTCACTTGTTGCTCCCCCATAAACCAAGATGGGAGAAGCACCTCTTCGACATATCTTCACTTGGCCTTGAGTGATGATCAATCCGCACATAGCCTTGATCAACACATACTCTTCTTCTTTTCTTCCCTTAGCCTTGATTCCAACATATGGAGATCAAGCAATGCAAATGGACAACACCTACAAATATAGCTCAATGCAAACATTAGTCCATAGAGATTGTCATTAATTACCAAAACTATGCATGGGGGCAACCATGCACTTTCAATCTCCCCCATTTTGGTAATTGATGACAATCCCTTATTAAGAGGGTTTATATAATGAATAAAGCATCTTTGCAAGACAAACGAGCAAGGATGCAAGCGCATGTGGCAAATGCAACAAAAGCATAAGGGTTTTCTATTTCTGTGTCCCTAGTTCCTTAGTACTACTCAGCCATGCCCACGTTCTTAACTTTTGCTCACTTTTCCCCTGTTCGTTAGCTGAAACTCTCACAAATGGACAAACTGGACGTTTGCCGTTGGTCAAGCATTGACCGTTAACTCTGACGAGTGGGGCCGGTCGGCATGTGGCGCTGTTTGGACCGTTAGGCTGTGGTTCTGTGGATTCTTTTCGGCCCGTGGTTGTGTTCATTGGGCCGTGGCGTGTTCACTGATTCCCTTAATTTATTGGGAGCCTGTTATGCATGCGACAATCGTAACTTCCGTTTCTTTTTTAGGTTTACGTAGCCTGCCGTGCATGTGCGCAGCGCTGACCTTACCGCGTGCATTCACGCGTGCCGCCACGATACAAACGCTGAAACGCACCGCCACAATGTCTCGTCCATGCACAGCATCCACGCAGAGCCAGGCACGCGCACGCGCTGACTTTACCGCATGCATTCACGCGCGCCGCCACGATACAAACGCTGAAACGCGCCGCCACAATGTCTCGTCCACGCACAGCAGCCACGCAGAGCCAGGCACGCGCGCGCACGCTTGCCACCGTCTCGTGATCTCGTCAATGAATGCATGCATGCAATGTCCACGCGCAGCAGCCAGCCAGCCATGCGTAGCGTCGCTCGATTCAAGTGTCCTCGGTTCAGAGCGTGCAGCGTCTCCTCGGTTCAGCGATTGAGAGTGTGAATAGCGGCGGCCGAGTACACGCGTATATGGATCGACGTGCACATGTTGAATGCATTGTGAAATTAAACACAGCGGTTTCCACATCTCCATCTCTACAGCTGCCTATTTAAACAGGGAACCCCCGTCTCTTCCTCCACACAAGTCCATTTGCGCCGTTCTGTTCTTCCACAAATCTAGCCAACCTTCTCTACCCCGTCTCTTCCTCAACACGACCGAGAATGCAGTTCAACAGGCAAACCTTCCGCCCGCCACCCACCACTCCGGAGATGCGGTACCCCCCCCCCCCCCGGCGTGGTCGTGGAGACCACGCTGCGCGTTTGGGCGTTTTCAAGGTGGAGGGGAGCGAGAGAGTTCGCCCAGTTCTTTCTCCAGGCCGGCTACGCCCACCTCCCACCGGGCTCCCCGGTCATGTTCCATATTGAAGAGCACCGAGCCAACCCGAGGTGTCCGCCGGCTGCGTTGGTCGCCCACTTCACCAACCGTTTCGACGCCTACTTCCTCCTCGGGCAAGTCTTTTGGTGTGGATGCGAGTACATCTCGTTCACCGTCTACAACATCTTCACCGACATCGACAGCATCTTCCCCACCCGCAACATGATGCACACCCTCCCCTACAATCTCGGCGTTGAGGAGGAGGATTGAAGATGGCATTGAAGCTCCGTGTATTGTGCCCCGTGTGTGTTGTGCCCCGTGTGTTGTACCCCCGTGTGTTGTGCCCTAGTGTGTTGGCACCGTGTGTTGTGCCCTAGTGGCTTAGTATGCCCTAGTATGGCATACTTAGTTCACAACTTATTAAAGTTGTGTCGTGCTTGTACTGCTCGAGAACTTCTATCTATCTATTAGTGTTGTGTTATATTAGTGTTGTGTTATATTAGTGTTGTGTTATATTTATTTGTCCCAAGTGTTGTTGGCACGGCTTATTGACGTGGGAAACATAACCATATCTGTAAAAAAACATAACCATGTATGTAAAAAAGCTAGAAAAGAAGAGCCTTGAATTTGTGTCAAAAAGCATAAAAAGAAGGGAACGTATTTTTTAATACGGAATATTAATTTCATGACCTTGGTTAGTTAGTTGTAATCACGGATCCCCAACTACATGGAAGATACGCTCGCAATGTTGATTGTCAAAATGCAAAGAATCATGATGTATATGAGGTTGATAGATCACTGCCGAAGTACAACGTGATATCAAACATACCCAACAAAAACAATTAATCACCGTGGCAGTGGCCCAGTGGTTGGGTTGCAGTTTGGTGTTCCAACGACCCGAGTTCGATCCCTGTCGACTAGTTGAGTTTTGCTAGAATTATCGCAAAGGAGCACTTCTTTGCTCTCTGGCTGTCTTTTTTTCCCTTTTTTTTATCACCAAAAAATAGAAATAAATATGGAACAGATTCAGAATAGATTCCAGCAGTTTGAGAGCTGGCAAGACAACATCATAAGATCAGTTTGAGAATAGATTCAAAGAAATACATCATAGATTCAGAACAGATTCAGAATAGATTCAAAGAACAACATCATAAAGATCAGTTTGAGAGCTGGCAAGACAGCTCTCACACAACTCATAACTAATACATCAGTTTTAGATATCCATTACAACGGATAAATGATAAAACACTAATAGATCAACACATAAATGATCTTGACCCAATAAGATGAAGCAAAGATTACTCATCACAGATATCTTTTATCTTCTTGATCTTTGCCCGAAACTCTTCATTCTGTTTCAGCATATCTGTAATCGTCTGCTCCAGCTTCCTCTTATCTTCTTTGAACTGGTCCCTATCTTTCTCTGCCTTCACCCTCAAAAACTTGTGCATGTTGGAAGTGGATGCATCAAGTTTCTTCTTCTCCTCCAAATCAGCTTGTGCATCAACCAGAGCTTGTTCAGCTTTGGCCTTGAGGGCTAGTGTCACCTGATTTTCCTCAACCACTTGCTTAAGCTCATCTTGGGCAAACCTCAGGTCACGGTGAAGCTTTGCAATCTCATCCTTCAAGTCAAACCTTCTTTCACATTCTTTTAATGCATCACGAACTCTACCATCTTTGACTTCAGTATACATTTCCCATAGCTTCAACAGGGAATTATTGAGTGGACTTGGCCACACGGGATCAACCCAGTGCACAAAGTCACATCTTTCCCCTCCCTATATGATAGAGCAGAATCTATTAGAAATTTACACAGCGAAAACCTAATTTGAATGACTAAACAAAGTTTGTATTTTTGACAGACCTCCCCTGAACAGGCCAAGAACCTCCTGCCAGTCCAACATCCTTCAAAAGCAACAAATTTGGAGGGCACGCAATTGCAAGAACAACGGATAGGTCCATCATCGGCTAATCCATTGTAATCAGAGTCGTAGATGGTATTTGGACCCTAACAAGACAAAATGAGAGCTGAAATCCGAAATACCCAAATCAATATGAACCCTAACCCATCACACCAAATCCACTTACATCGCTTCCAACAGAGCTTGGATCAGTGGAAGATTCCTCGCCATCGCCCCACGAAACCATGTCGCCGTTGACCGGAATGGATGGGGACAGGAGATCTACGACTCTTGTGGCGACTGGAGTGGATGGGGACCGGATCAGTGCCAGGGGAGAGGATGGGGACGGGAGTCGCGACGAGCAGGGGAGAGGATGGGGACGGGAGTGGCGATGAGCAGGGGAGAGGATGGGGACGGGAGTGGCGACGGGCCCACACGTCAGCGGGTAATCACGAGCCAATCTATGGCTACTCCTACGTGGCCAATCACATTGCAGGAACCAGCATCTCGTGGATTGCCTCGCCAAACCTTCTAGAAGACCATATCTGATGGTTGTAGTGTGGCGCTCTGGTTTGGAGATGGTCAACGGGGTTTTGTAGGGTTTGACCATGACTGAAATGAGCTAGGGTATGACCTTTGACATAGCAAAAATTGTCGGAATGAGGCCATATTTGACACACTGCTCTATCTTGGTTGTAGAATAGTGTTGGGTACGGGGTTTAGGGTTTTCATTGAATAAAAAACCCATTTTTCATTTTATTAGTGTCAAAACAGGCTTTTTTTGTGAAGCAGGTACCAAAACGGCTCACCGAAAGAGGAACATCCAAAGAGATGGAAAATAATAGACCACCATACAGGTACAGATAACCCTGGGTTTCGATATGAAAACATACTTAGCTACTTCAAACATTCCATACAAGATCCTGCCGATTTCGCTGGAAGTGGGTCTGATTTGAACTACGAGCGCCGCATAGTTTGGTCATGATTTTTTGAAAAAATCATTTTTAGATCCACAATATGTACTTGCTGTAGAGATCTTTGACGGTTTTCGCTGGATCGAAGTTATGGTTAGGTTTAGGTTTAGGGTTTACGGTCACGATTTCGGGGTAGGGTTAGGCAGAACTAATTCAAAAAAATCAAAAAAATGGGAAATCTTCACATGGCCTCCTTTTATGTTACCTACCACCTAGAAAAAATTATAAACATGTGTTATGGAAGTTTTTGTCAAAAACCCTTCTCAGAAATGAGCTCCGAGGTTCAAAGATGTATGGCTTTCGACTGAAATGAGCTAGGGTATGACCTTTGACATAGCAAAAATTGTCGGAATGAGGCCATATTTGACACACTGCTCTATCTTGGTTGTAGAATAGTGTTGGGTACGGGGTTTAGGGTTTTCATTGAATAAAAAACCCATTTTTCATTTTATTAGTGTCAAAACAGGCTTTTTTTGTGAAGCAGGTACCAAAACGGCTCACCGAAAGAGGAACATCCAAAGAGATGGAAAATAATAGACCACCATACAGGTACAGATAACCCTGGGTTTCGATATGAAAACATACTTAGCTACTTCAAACATTCCATACAAGATCCTGCCGATTTCGCTGGAAGTGGGTCTGATTTGAACTACGAGCGCCGCATAGTTTGGTCATGATTTTTTGAAAAAATCATTTTTAGATCCACAATATGTACTTGCTGTAGAGATCTTTGACGGTTTTCGCTGGATCGAAGTTATGGTTAGGTTTAGGTTAGGTTTAGGGTTTACGGTCACGATTTCGGGGTAGGGTTAGGCAGAACTAATTCAAAAAATCAAAAAAATGGGAAATCTTCACATGGCCTCCTTTTATGTTACCTACCACCTAGAAAAAATTATAAACATGTGTTATGGAAGTTTTGTCAAAAACCCTTCTCAGAAATGAGCTCCGAGGTTCAATAGATGTATGGCAAAAATTGTCGGAATGAGGCCATATTTGACACACTGCTCTATCTTGGTTGTAGAATAGTGTTGGGTACGGGGTTTAGGGTTTTCATTGAATAAAAACCCCATTTTTCATTTTATTAGTGTCAAAACAGACTTTTTTTGTGAAGCAGGTACCAAAACGGCTCACCGAAAGAGGAACATCCAAAGAGATGGAAAATAATAGACCACCATACAGATATAGATAACCCTGGGTTTCGATATGAAAACATACTTAGCTACTTCAAACATTCCATACAAGATCCTGCCGATTTCGCTGGAAGTGGGTCTGAGTTGAACTACGAGCGCCGCATAGTTTGGTCATGATTTTTTGAAAAAATCATTTTTAGATCCACAATATGTACTTGCTGTAGAGATCTTTGACGGTTTTCGCGGGATCGAAGTTATGGTTAGGTTTAGGTTTAGGTTTAGGGTTTACGGTCACGATTTCGGGCTAGGGTTAGGCAGAACTAATTCAAAAAAAATCAAAAAAATGGGAAATCTTCACATGGCCTCCTTTTATGTTACCTATCACCTAGAAAAAATTACAAACATGTGTTATGGAAGTTTTTGTCAAAAACTCTTCTCAGAAATGAGCTCCGAGGTTCAAAGATGTATGGCTTTCGACTGAAATGAGCTAGGGTATGACCTTTGACATAACAAAAATTGTCGGAATGAGGCCATATTTGACACACTGCTCTATCTTGGTTGTAGAATAGTGTTGGGTATGGTGTTTAGGGTTTTCATTGAATAAAAAACCCATTTTTCATTTTATTAGTGCCAAAACAGGCTTCATAGATCCTTAAAGTTCATAGCACCTAGAGATTGCAACATAGTTCATAGTTTACAAACAACAAATAGCATCAGTACAGATCCTTAAAGTTCATAGATTATAACTTGCATTCAAAGCTCAAATTCAAATCTTTGATTTGCTCCTTGTGTTCGCAGATGGCTTAACACTCTTGCTCCTGGTTTCCCTAGCTGGGATATTCTGTTGTTTCAAAATCACATTTGTCTTGCTCCTTTTGGTCTTCACTTGGGGTTGTGAAGGTTAAGGTGCTGACAGAGTACTTGCACTGACCAGTTGAAGGTCACTTGGGTTCAATTATTTGCAATGGAACAATAGGAACAATTATTTCCTCCTCTCTTATAGCATCAAAACCATCAGAAGCCATGGCTTCAAATTCTCTGCCTTCAACCGATGTTTCTTCCTGTCTGGGCCTTTTCTTAGAGCTACGTCAATCAGAAATAAGATTATAAGCCACATAAAGAAGGGAAGAAATGCATAAAAAAGGGAAGGTTGCACACATACCTAGCTGCCGGCATTGCAATTTCATTTGCTGCATTCTCCTCTTCCACTTCATTCTCCTCTGCATTTGCTGCTTGATTCTCCTCTGCATTTGCTGCTGCCCATTGTTCCTCTTCTCCAAATGATGCCTATACTGGATTGGTACAAAGCCTAGCAATGTGCCCTTGGTTTCCACATTTTTTGCACTTACACCGTTTTTTTACACGACCCTCTTCACCTGCTCTTATCATGTTCTTCCTCGGTCTTCCTGGTGGTCTAGTTAGTACAGGAGAATGGAGTGTGAATCCCGGATCTACTATGTTCCATTGGTCTTTTCCAAGGAGTGCAGGCACATTGGAAGCATAAGAAGCCCTAAATTTAGCAACAGAGAAATATTCAGAGATGTACTGATCAACTTCACCATCTTGGCCCCCGATAACCGTCATGAGATGCAGGGCATGTATGCATGGCTTGCCATGGATCTGCCATTGCCTACAACTGCATTCCCTACTTGCTAGGTTCACTGGATATCTCCATTCCCTATTTTTACTATCAGTATATGTGACCTCAGCTTCGTGTGTGGAAGATCGAATGCATTTCATCTTCAGTCCTCTTGCCTTGGCATGCAATGCCTTAATCAGAGATGGGAGCATAAGATGGCCAACATATTCTGTTTCTGCAATTCTTTTGCGAAGAGCCATCTTTATCATGATCATCTGCCTAATCTTATCAAATGCTTGCCACACCAAAAGCTCTTTCACCGACTTGAACTTTGCATTGAAGCACTCTGCCAGGTTATTGGTCACATAGTCTACTTTGCAGATTTCATTGAATTTGCTTCTTGACCACAACTTTCCATGATGTGCATCTAGGTACTCCTTCACCTGAGGATTGTGAGCATACAACACTCTCAAATGATACTCATGCTTCCTCTCACTGCATGTGTATGATGCTGGCCATAAATTCTCATCATAAACTCTACCTTTAAATTTCTTTTTGAAATTTTGCGCTAGATGTCGCATACATTCCCTATGCTCCACTCCAGGGAATACAATTTCTACTGCACTCTCTAAACCCTTGCAAGCATCTGTGTGTATAGCTAAACCTGGAGGGCTACCTATAATGTTGCACAACTGCTGCAGAAACCAGACCCAACTTTCCTCGGACTCTACCTCCAACACACCAAATGCAACTGGGAATAGCCAGTTGTGTCCATCAACTGCAGAAGCTACTACTAGCTGTCCTCTCCATCTTCCAGTCAAAGCAGTTGCATCCACGGCCAAATAGGGCCTGCAACCATCCAGAAACCCCTGCCAGCAAGCTTTGAAAGAAACAAAAGCCCTCCTGAAGCACTCCTTCTCAAATAACTTCTTTTTTATTTTGTATTGAACTGTATGCTTGTCAATTTCTACAACGCTCCCTGGACTAGCCATCTCCACTTCAGCCTTAAATGTGTAAAGCAACTGAAAGCTCCCATTCCATGCACCATTAATCCTGTCAAGAGCCATTTCCTTAGCATAGAAAATTCTCATGTAAGGTATATCAATCTTGAACTTCTCAAATAGCTTTCCATGGAGTGCTGTTGGACCAAGTGTTGGTTTTTCTCTCAACCAATCCATTACAGCATCTGCCACCCACCTAGTCTTTGCTAGCTTGTTTTGGCCTTTCCCCCTCCACCACCAGGTGGACAAGTGTGCTGATGTGCGTACTTTTTATCTAAATAAAATAAATAATGATGTCAACTACAATTTAAAAATATTACACAATGAACTGAAAATAGAATGAATCAATAATGTGAAGGGAATACACAAACCTGAACCAGTTTGCTCCTTAGCATCCGGGATGCATGCAACCTCCATCTACACCTATCATATGGACAGTGGACTGTGAACCTTTTTGGCTCACTCTTCTCAACCACATATTCATTTTCACTCAGAATGCAATATGTAGTCACTGCATTCCGACAGTCCACCATCGATTGGAATACGGTGCCGACAGTAATGTCGGAGAACTGTCCCAGGAACTGGGTGTGTCTCACGAAGGATCGAGTAAGGGGCTGAACACGGAATCAAACAACCCTCAACGTGCCTCGGCGACGGTGCTCGCCTGGATCGCTGCGGGGAAGCACTGCAGAGAGGAACACACGGTCTTACCCAGGTTCAGGGCCCTCTAGGTGAGGTAAAACCCCTACGTCCTGCTTCGAGTTGTATTGCACTTGCTTGGAGAGGTTTCAGTACAGGGCGAGCTTGGCGAGCTCTGGGTGGCTAACAATGGCTACTGCTAACCTCAGATCTAGGGTTTGGGCTTGTGAATCTTGAAACCAACCCTTTGCCCGAACGTGCTCCTCCTCCTTTTAGAGGCGTCTCGGGCCTCTTCCCCCCCAAATGTCTTGGCGGGAAGGGCTACCACATGGCGACGAAGGAAGAGGTGTGCTGCACAATAAAGATAGAGTCCACCATAAAGGTAAAGTCCATGGACGCGGTCCACGGCAGGGGCGGCGTCACCAAAGCTGGAAAAGCCACTGTCCAAACAGGACGGTGGGCTGGCGCTGCTGAGGCAGGATGTGTCCCACAGTGACGTCGTCCATGGAGGGTAGCTGCAGACGGTTCCCTTATCACCAAAGTGGCAATCCTTGGGGCTCCTTTGCTTGGTGCAGCTTTGTTGACTCCTTTATGCATAAGAATGGCAACTGTGGCGCTGCTGTCACCGCGCGATGGCGTGGTCATCACTTTGCGGAGAGTGCAGAATCCATGTGCGCTCTGCCGCGGAGGCAGAGCTGGCTTCGAGAGGAAGGAAGCCTGGCGAGGCAAAAGGCCTCGCCGAGCCTTCCGGCTTGGTCCTTAGCAGAATTTGCAGGTGGCATCCGAGATGCCCTCTCGAGGAGAGGTCCCTTGCCGAGGGAAAAACCCTCGATGAGGAAGAGAGGTCCCTCGCGAGGGAAAAACCCTCACGAGGCTCGCCAGGCTTGGAGAGCCTGGTCCTTAGCGAAATCTTCTGAAGAATCTTGTGGGCCCTGGCAGGCCGGCCCGTGGTACCCTAGTTTCCACTGTGCCGACAGTAGCCCCCGGGCCCGCGATGGGCACGCCGAAGCCCATGGATGGAGGCGAAGCGTCGAGGGCCCTAACGGTGCCTGCCTGGGCCGCGACACGTGGGGCGCAGCGGTTGCACCTAAGGCCACGACCTCCTCGGCTTCAACGGGCGACGTGGCGGGGCCCGCCCCGACTCAGGATCCGGTCAATAAAGCCTGGGCGCGCGGACTGCGCCCATCACTTCTCCCATAACTCCTCTGCACACTTCTCCCAACGCCTCCAATCTCTCCAGAGCTCTCCGGCTTCAAATCTCCTTCTCCGGCGACCAATGGCACCCAAGAAAGCAAACATCGACCCGAAGGGCAAAGCCGCGATGCGGGCCGGCACGTCTGCGGCGGCGGCGCACGGTGCTACTCTCGAGGGGGCGCTGCCATAGACCCGCGTCACCGCGGCGGCGATAGCAAAGGTGCGCCACCTGGCGACGGCGAGCACCAACGAGCACGGCGCCACCGAGATGAGGCCGGCCGGCAGCAGGCTCACCGAGGGGTACTACCCCATCTTCCTCCAAACTCTCTATGCCGGTCTCCTCCCTCCGTTCTCCGACTTTCTCCTTGGGATCTTGGAGGTGTACCAGATCCAACTGCTTCATCTCCACCCAAACTCCATCCTTATCCTTTCCATTTTCGCCTACCTCTGCGAGGCTTACATCGGCATCCGTCCCTCGGTGGCGCTCTTCCGTAGCTTCTACTCCCTCCGGAGCACCGCCTCTAATGAGCGGCTCGGCTACGTCTCCTTCCGCATCGCCACCGCCAGGAGTGAGAACTACATTCCCATTGCTTGGTGCGGTGAGAACGCCATCACCAAGGTGACGAAGAAGGTGGAGGACTTCCGCAAGAAGTGGCTCTTCGTCGACACCAAGAAGACAAACCCTCTCCTAGAGGTGCCCGAGGTGCCCCCGAGGAAGTGGGCGCCCTGGGCGAGCGCAGACTTCAGGGGCCCGAGGCTCGACGCGGTGTACGAGTGCATCCGGTGCCTCCGCGAGGCAGGGGTCACCGGCCAGATGGTGGCAAGAGACTTCACCAGGCGCCGGATCGCTCCTCTCCAGTGGCACTCCGAACCGGTGTGGCGGTACTCAGGCAAGGAGGACACGATGCGCCTGTGCTCGGACAACTTCTCGCCTGAGGTGCTATACCAGATCATGGGGGTCCTCTTCGTGACGACGGAGATCCCGTCTCCTACCAGCGACGAGGCCCGGCCACTCATCAGCTTTGCCGAGGAGAGCATCGAGGAGCAACGTAGGTGCATGCCCGTGTTCGACGAGTGGGGAATTGTGCCCGCAGGGCACCGCGGGCCTCGTCCCAACCCGTGGGCGGCGGAGCCGGAGCAGGTGGGCGACTCGCCGGAGCCGGACGAGGACGAAGAGTCTGGCGAGGACGAGGCCTCGAGAGGCGCCAACCCCTCGGGAGGCGACGCGGGCTCCTCAAGGAGCGTGCTGCCTGGCGAGGACCTCCAGGAGATCTCCTCCAGCGGCGACGAGGACACCTTCTGCGTGGCCCGCTCCCGACGCATCGTAGAGGAGGAGGAGGAGGAGGAGGAGAGCGGCAGCAGGGGAGGACGCCGCGAGCCCCGCACCAAGGCTCTCCACGACAGGAACGCCTCGGCAGGGAGGGACGCCCCCCGAGAGGAGGCAGGAGGGCCTCAAGAGGAGGCCAGGGCGAGCAGCCCCAGCCTCCGAAGGCGAAGAAAAGGGTCTGGAGGATAGCCGACGAGTAAGCCTCGATTCTTCTTTTTCTTTTATCATTTTGCTTCTGAGAATCCTCTTGACGGATCTTCTGCTTGTCTTTCTTTCAGGCAACCTGCGGAGCCAAAGAGGCGGCGGCTCCGCAAGCTTGGAGAGACCGCCAGCGTCGTCGCGGAGACGCCTGCGGCTGACGAGACGCGACAGGTGGCTATCCCTCCCGCGGGTGAGAACCGCGCGGAGGAGGCGGTTGAAGAGGCGGCGCCGTCGCCGGCTCGGGCGGCGACTCCTCCCGTGGTGGAGCACCGCGCGGAGGAGGTGATCGAAGAGGTGGCGCCGCCGTCGCCAGCTAGGGCGGCGACTCCTCCCATCCAGCAGGAGACGGAGGAGGAGAGGGTGGACGAGGAAATCGTCATGGAGCCGCCTCTAGAGGAGGAGGAGGCTCCCTCAAGAGGGGCCGATGCGCCCGAGGCCGTGGCGGACGCGGCCGGCACGGAAGGGGAAGGAAGCGCCCCTGAGGAGCAGGAGGCAGAGGCACCTTCGGAGCCCACAGGCGCCGGAGCTGGGGGCGAAAGGACGCCCAGCCCCCAGAGGGCACCTGAAGCGGGTGACGAGGGAGGCGCCCCCACGAGCCCCCAGGCCGCACCAGAGGCGGCCGTGAGCCCAAGGCAGGAGGCCTCGGGCGTCTCGACAAGGATCGAGGCCTCTGCACCCAGCAGTGGTGCGGGGACTTTGGGGCTGCGGGAGTCGCGACGCCAAGCAGTCCGTCGCCAAGTCGTCCTCAACTGGGCGCAGCGGATGCTCGACGAGCTGGAGGCACAGCTCGCCGGAGAATAACTCTCCATAGCGGAGGAGCAGGCGAGGCTCGACGAGGGCTGGGCCCTCCTCCGCGAGAGCGTGGAGAGCTATCGTCGGCAGGACGCGGCGGCCCGAGCGGAGCACCAAGAGGCCCTTCGCTTCGCCAAGGAGACCCGCGACAGCATGAAGCGGGAGGCGGCGGAGGTCATGGACTAGCTGGACGCCGCTCGGGAGGCGCTCGAGGTGGAGACTGCCTCCAAGCACCAGGAACTAGCGGTCGCGGAGCAAAATCGCCGCTGAGTCCGAGGTCGCAAGGCCAGCTTGAAGGAGCTCCGCGAGCTGCTGGATGCTCGCGAGGGCAGCTGGCGCCGCGCGAGGCAGAGCTGACGCGACGCGAGGGAGAGCTCTCCCTCTGCGAGAAGGAGCTGCGCCGGCGCGAGGAGCAGGTCCAGCTGCTCGAGAAGGACCACGCCACCCGCGAGGGGCAGCTGCAGGAACGCGAGGGCCTAGTGGCCAAGAACGAGGCCACCTACGCGGAGCGCCACGAGAAGGCCAACGCCGACTTCGCGATGAACCAGAAAAGAATCCAGGAAGAGGCTGACACCAAGGTCAAGCTCATCCGCGAGACTCTCTCCAAGGACTATGATGAGAAGGCCAAGAAGCAGGAGGACCGCTTCAAAACGAAATGCAAGGAGCTCCAGGACCGCATCTAGGAGCTCGAGAACGGGGAGAAGCAGATGGCTTCCCACCTTCAGAGCGCCAAGGAGGCCCAGGCTCGCGCGGAGAAGGAGGCTGCCGCCTTGAAGGGGGAGCTGAGCGAGCTCCAGCATCAGGTGGGGCCGGTCGCGGACCTCGTGGAGCGGGCACAGGACAACACGCAACAAGGACGGACCATGACGCGCCAACGCCAGCTCATGTTCCAAGGCTTGGTGGCCCGCGCGCGCGCCGTTGGGGACGGCTTGAGGATCGAGGTTCCCAACTTTTCCGCAGGGAGCGACGACAAGGCCGCATACACGTTCTTGTTCGAGGAATTCCTCGGAAAGCTTGAGGAGACCGCGAAGGACTTCGACGAGTGCGTCGTGGAGGAGAGCCGCGATCTCCTCGTCATCGCTTCCAGCCGCATCTTCAGCAACCTCGCGAGGCTCCAGCCCTCACTTGACCTCGAGGCCGTGACGGCGCCGGTCAATATCAGCGACAAGGCGCGGAAGGCCGCCGATGCGTACGCCAAGAAATTCGACCAAGTCGTGGTCGATGGCGACGACAAGGAGGATGCCTTGGAGGAGGAGGCGGAGGCTGCCGTGGACGGAGCGGGCACCTCAGGAGGCGCGACGTCCTGAGTTCTCCTGTATCTGGACGTGCAGAGGCACGGATTATCTTAGCATTTATTTGTAATAGCCTTGTAAAGACTTGTTTTAAGATTTGTTTGGATGTGCTTGGTGAATATTTCTCGAGAGGCTTTTTGTCTTCTTCCCTTATGTCTTTTTCGCTCTACGTCTTAGGACCCTCTCTTAGTGCTACACCACCGCCGCTTCGGTATGTGAGTCAGGGCTCCGCAAGGCCGGGGGTGCGTGAGGCCTCAAGAGGTAAGAGCCCCCAAGTCGCGATGCTTGGGGCTCCCCTTCAACGCGTAAGCAGCCCATGAAGCGTGGGAGAGAAAAAGGGGGGCCCGAGGGATGAAAACCAGTGAGGGGAAAATTAACCAAGTGTTTGGACTTAGCTTTGCGAGGCGTTTTGTCTTGGAGAGGGTGTTGGTTCCCTGACGTGATGTTTTCGCCTTGGAGAGGGCGTTGGTTCCCTGACGAGGTGTTTTCGCCTTGGAGAGGGTGTCGGTTCCCTAACGAGGTATTTTGGACCTGTTTCCTGCGCTTTGACAGATAGGCGTACCCACAAGCAATACATACCTAGATAACTTATGCGCGCTCGTAGGTTCCTTCATGAGTGTCTCGCGAGGAGAACAGGCACCAAGGTCCTTGGTGAGTTGACGTGCACGGGAGCCGGTCCATGAGTTCAGAGCTCCTTGGGAGTTGACATGCATGAAAGCTGACCCGTGAGTTCAGAGCTCGGATTCCTTGGGTTTTAGGCGCTACTGGGATGCTCCCGTGGCATAGGCACCATGTCCAGCCCCCGCTCGCGAGATACACAGGAGGGATCATACGAGCAAGGTTGAAACAGCAATCTTATCTTATATATTTACTAATTGGAGGCACCATCTGAGGCTCCACGTTAATCCTTGACGAAATAACTAATTTGTCCGTCCAATCTTCCGATCAGACTCCTACAGCCGTTCGATGATTATCTTGCAGTGTCCTGGCTGGCTGTCCCACGCGCACGTTTTGCTTGCGGAAATCTCTCGCTAGATTGAAAGAAAAAAAATCGCCCGTAGGGCTGCCGCATGCCGATTGCCGAAACCTCCTTTTCTTCTTCGCCCTGCCCTACTGGTGCATGGTCCAACGAACCCTAGCTACCGCGTGTCCTCTTCATACCATCCGCCGCCACAGTGTTCCATCCACAATTGATGCAGTCTTAAAAATGTACGATATATATAAGGAAGGTATGATCCAATCGAGTCTCTTAGGCTCTCTAATCCCTTCTCATCACGCTAGCTTTGAATCTCCTCTGCTGCCAGTCATGTAAACGATGCAATATGCCACCTTTTATTAGTCCAAGTAGATGTCTCACGATTGTACTGATGCGAGTTTGAATTAATTTGGTGGCCGGTCTCCCTAATCCAGGTCGCCTCGAACCTAAGTAGCTCTGACTATGAATCTCCTTAACTTACAGGTATTTTACTGGGATGATTGATGCACGCCGGGGGAGGCATCCAGGTTCTGGCCAGACTGCAAGTCAGCTTCTAATTTTAGTCCAGTAGATGAAGCTATCCAACAATGATTGATGCACGAAGCGGGAGGTAAACTAATGCCAGTTTGAAGTAGATCGGTTGTCCATCACCGTCCAAGTCGCCGACAGAAGGAACTACATTGGACTATTGCTGCAGCTGTTCAGATCCTTGGTATTCACATGCGGTCTCTCATATGTCCAATCAGCACGCAAGTAACTGATAACTCCCTAACCTTAAATTCCATGTTCCATGATTTTTTTTACTCATATAGTCATCTTCAATACCCTGCCCAAATGGTTGATGTTACAGGCAGAGTTTATAAAGCTAGATTTGTTGTGAGTACATTGCATGTTGAAAGTCAATTAGGATGGACTAATCAACTGCATTGCACGCCATTGTCGTCGTGCTGTTATTCCCACTCAACAGGCAAGTAACTTCTTATCCTTAAGTTTTCTGCTCTAGATATGCTGTCAAACATGTATAGCTAACTTCATAAAATGAATAAAAATCATTCATTAGCTAGATATATCGAAGGACATTCCAGATCAAGCAAAACAGCAGACAAACCATAGTAAATCGAAGCATTTTTTTGGAATTGCAATTGGATCGACTATCTTATATTTACTAATTGGAGGCACCGTAGGAGGCTCCACATTAATCCTCACAATAAAATAAAATTAGCCGTCCGATATTCCTAACTAATGATCCAGATTGTTAGATCGCTACTTATTTTGGGGTTGCCTTGCTCCAATCTCCACGACAGCCCAAAGCATACATGCATAGAAAAAACATAAACTAGGTTGACGTTGCTGCTATGCGCTCCGGTGGATCTGCCGCCGTCTCTCCTTCTCATCTGTTTGTCTATGGACGCTGGCAATGCTTCCTGTCCTTCCGACTTTCCCCGTGCCCTCTCTGTATGGTGGAGAGCCTCAAACACAAAGATCACAGAGTAATTTGCCGTCGTATTGGCCGGGTGCCCTCTCCCAGCTTTGCCGGCATGTCCAAGCATCACTTTGCCATTCTTGCTGACCGCCGGAGAGAGAAACATGTCCCGTTTCTGTCCAGCTTAGTCCCTTGATGCAGCAGTGAGCAGTGCGGACGTGTACATGCAGATGGAGCAGATTGAACAGTAAGTTTTGCTATGGTGATTCACTTCCCTGCTGCCACGCGGATGTGCAAAGTCGTGATCATGCATGGATGCACGTTCTGACGTACAAGCTGCTAACGGCCTGATGGAAGCTCTTCCCTGGTATGTACACACTAGCCTAATAAGAAGTTAATTCAGGTTCCGCTACTAGCCTGACAAGAAGTTATTTATAAACTCCAGCAATAAAAAGAAGGAATTTACACTAGGTATATATACAATATTGCGTATGTACAATTGAAAAACCTTTTCGCCACTTAGGTTTTGAAAATTCTGATCCAAATCAAATGTCCAGGATAAAACATGGTTAATAATTTTTTTATTCAAATCTCATGCAATATTTTTGGTTACATCATCACCCATATATTTTGTTTTCGCAATCGGTCCAGGACACGACTATATGCAGTTAATAGTAACAAGAGTACAAGATTGTGATCATCAAGTGGGAGAGATGGCACGAGCGTGTGGTTTTTCTGATTATATCAAGGTAGTCTTCCAACTATTGCTACTCATTCTGTAAAAAAAACTATTGATATACCTACAATTAATGTATTAATATGTCACAATAATACAACAGATTAACCTCTGCAGCAGATTAGTTTTCGGAATTTTGTTGGGTTGTAGTATCAATCTAAAACATATGAAGGACTAAAACGTAGGATGAACATTGTTTGCTTGGAAGATTATATGGATCTTTTTCTTTTGAACGAGCGTGTGGTTTTTCTGATTATATCAAGGTAGTCTTCCAACTATTGCTACTCATTCTGTAAAAAAACTATTGATATACCTACAATTAATGTATTAATATGTCACAATAATACAACAGATTAACCTCTGCAGCAGATTAGTTTTCAGAATTTTGTTGGGTTGTAGTATCAATCTAAAACATATGAAGGACTAAAACGTAGGATGAACATTGTTTGCTTGGAAGATTATATGGATCTTTTTCTTTTGAACGAGCGTGTGGTTTTTCTGATTATATCAAGGTAGTCTTCCAACTATTGCTACTCATTCTGTAAAAAAAACTATTGATATACCTACAATTAATGTATTAATTCTTCCAACTATTGCTACTCATTCTGTAAAAAAAACTATTGATATACCTACAATTAATGTATTAATATGTCACAATAATACAACAGATTAACCTCTGCAGCAGATTAGTTTTCGGAATTTTGTTGGGTTGTAGTATCAATCTAAAACATATGAAGGACTAAAACGTAGGATGAACATTGTTTGCTTGGAAGATTATATGGATCTTTTTCTTTTGAACGAGCGTGTGGTTTTTCTGATTATATCAAGGTAGTCTTCCAACTATTGCTACTCATTCTGTAAAAAAAACTATTGATATACCTACAATTAATGTATTAATATGTCACAATAATACAACAGATTAACCTCTGCAGCAGATTAGCTTTCGGAATTTTGTTGGGTTGTAGTATCAATCTAAAACATATGAAGGACTAAAACGTAGGATGAACATTGTTTGCTTGGAAGATTATATGGATCTTTTTCTTTTGAAATTACTATTCAGATAATCTTTAACATGAGCTATACAGAGCAGAAGGAATTTTTAAAACTTGCAAATAATGATCTAAGAGCAGCATATTAGTCAAGAGCACAAATTCAGAGCTTATCTTGAGTTGTTGTTATGAATGCATGAATGCCAACGACCAAAATATGCAAACTCAAAATGCAGTGATGGCTTTTCTTCTAAATTAGTGAACCCTGTTTTTCTGAATCGTATTAAGGAATCTCTTCAGATTTGCTAAGGAGCACACCATGCTTCATTTCTTAGTATATATTGCAAAATTTATCTTTCCGACAACTTCTCTAATGTGTGGCCTCCTAATTTAGGTATTTTCAGTGTCTGCTACAATTTCTTGGCGTTCAGTTCATGCCGCTTCATCGACGAGAGGTTCTGAGTATGGCTAATTAAACTTAATTATATGGTGGAGCTCAAATGTAATATTATACATCAAGGTTGTATGGATGTTAATTTTTCCTTTTACATTTTAATTAGAGGTCATTACTGAAGTGGACAATGTTACCAACATAGCATTGTGTATCAGTAATACTAATTTCTAATAAAAGGTCTACCTCAATATCAATTTAATTTGTTCACTGACATGCAGTTTTTCTATATAAGATTCTTATTTTTTGTTATCGGCAAATGTTGTACTTTAGGTCGAAAATTTACTCTATACAAATGAAGTAGAAGCTCTAATAAAGCCATATGTATAAATATTACTAACACGTGACATAGTTTCCTCTAGAGTTAGAAGTAAATGACGTTGTGCTCTTAGAATCAAACTACGAGTGTCCTGCATCCGTAGAAATAGATGATAGGTTTAGTAATTATGTATTTCAGGTTAAACGTAGGTTGACCTGCACAAAAGTTGGTTCGGCTAGGACTGAAGAGCAGAATCTCTTCATTCTTTCAATTTTCAATCTATTGTGATAAATAGTTTCTTTCTCAAATTTATTTCCTTGACAATGTGTAATCAAGGTATATTTTTGTTGGACCTTTCTATTCAGTTTAGAGAAGTAATGTTAACTATTATATACAAGCGGCAAATAGTTATTTGTTGTCTCCACTTCCCATGTTTCAGTTGTATGTTTTTAGTAAAAAATTACGTTATTCCACTCCACTATTCCGGTAGTCAACAAAATCTGCCTATTTCATCCATAATGAGGCGGTAAGTAACTGACAAATGAAGTCACATGTAAGGCTAAGTTTTGTACAAATAAATAGATGGTCTAATTGCTCAATAGTATACTGGTCGAAGCCATATAAACTATTCAAAATATTTTCATGTTTTTAAAACCATCCATTTAGTTGACCTCTTAAGTTATTGCTCTTTGCAAAAAAAATTGCACAACCACATGTATCTTCATCCAATATATAATTATCCATTATAATCGTTATGACATCCAATCAATTAACTAAGACAAAATTTAATAATTTTCATGATTCTAAGTTTTCTATCATGTTTAATGTAAAAAAGTGTCCATATAGAATAAGTCCGACTAAAACTTCGATTGCTACCTGTTGCCTTACATAACTAGCCCGTGCAGCTGCACGGGTTGATGACTAGTGGTGTAAATCCGTTTTTTGGCCTTAAGACCACCTCAGGTTAATGCTTTATACATGTACTTTTTTGATAATTGTTAAGATCAAATTTGGATAATTTTATTTGGTATTGAAATCAATCAAATCTGAGGTCTGTATGCAATATCCTTTGTGCAGGTCTGAAATGAAAGAAGGGTTGTTGGTTTTCCATGACTGAAAATGGTGACGAAGAAACAATCACAATATCAATCGAGTTTGAGACTTCTGTCTAATATCATTCTATAGTAAGATATTACTTTTAATCATCTTAACTTAATTAGTGATCACACAAGAAATCAACCATCTTATACTTGCATTTCTGTTGGTGATAGAAGGCAAACTGCTAAAAGTAGTTCCTGCTATTTACAATTTTGTTCACTGTACATATATGGTTTTTGAGTTATTGCCTTAAGAATTCTGCAGCAGATGCTATTTCAAAGGTTGATACTGACACCCAAAAAGCCATGCTAGAGCAAGATGGGCAATCTTGAGTTACAAGGAGCATAATTTTTCCTGCCGTCTTTGCTTACCAAGAATAATCTCCCCAACACCTATCTTATATACATATTTCTTGGATAATCACCAGGTTTCCATGACGTCCATGGCTATTTACTTCCAGGAAAGAGCCTACAACACATGCAAATATTACGAGGCGATTCTATATGGAGTATTCTTATTTTCTTCTCTTTGTGTATGCACTTCTCTCATATATTCAAAAATAAGTATTCTTATTTTCTTCTCTTAATTTATCTTCCTCTGCTAGGAGACATACTGCATATGAACAATTACCATATACCTTCAACTATGGAGGCTCCTATTCTTATTTACTATTGCACTTTTGTATACATGTTTTAGAGATATATTAGTACATATAAACCTGCAAATAATTTACTAATTTTAAACAGACTGCATCTATTTTCCGCTGCATGTTGGTTGCAATATTCTTTTATTGATCAAGCCTTAGTCTAAGGATTTTACTTCTAGGTTATAAGTTGTACCAGTGCTTCATCTGATCTGTGTTCTATAAGGTATCAGACTTGGTGCCCAATCTCTGTTATATTTTATTGGTAATTTTCTTTTGATGAGCAGAAACAGTCACCCTGCATTGTACCTCAGCAGGTCATCCGCTCTAGAATGGGATGATGTTTGGTTTCTTCTATCCAAATCACTTCCTCCTGCTGCTTCTTTTATTTTAATGATTCACGGCTCTGGCTTATTTATTTTACCGTTATAGTATTATGTCCCATTGGAGAAAAGCTCCGGAAACCATGATGTCTTCCTGCGCTGCTACTGTAGTTTTTGGACTTCAAAATAAGTTTAGAAACTCTATTCTTCCAAACTAAGATCATATTTCCTGATGATTTTTTGTTCTATTTGTCAAAACTCAAACAATTTTTTCAGTTGGAAGGAAAAAACTCGAGTTCTGAGCGCTTGATGGTAAGATTTCAACAACGACAGGAACCAGATGGAAAGATGCTCTATAATTAACATTATAATAGATATGAATTTCTTCAAAATATTCATAAGATGTAAGACAATATATCAAATGTGCATGTTGACTAAGTTACACTTTAACGATCATGCACCTTATGACCACATATTTTCCTTCTTCGGTGCCTATCTCTTTTTCAGAATTCTTCACCGTCATCTGCAATTTTGCTCATTGTTATTTGTAGACGTAAGTGTACTGAAATCTATTGTCCGGTGCAAGTTATTCCTTAAAAATGATAAGTGGAGCACAAAAAAACTCTGACCAACTTTGTTTAAATGCAGCTAAGTCTATTTGATAATGTTTACAATTATGAATGAATGAACCATGACAATGCAGAACTTTCTGTATATCTTCTTTTTGTTGTGAAACTGGAACTATGCATTTTGGATCTCACATGAATGTGTGTGTTGTGTATGCATTGAAAAAAGGAAAAGACAAAAAAAATAAAAGAATAGATCACATGTCATAAAATGCATCTAAGTCTATTCATAAAACATGATTCAAATAGAAAAATCATCGCTAAAGGTTTCAGCATTTCGTGTAGCTATCAAAAAAATAGTCCAAATAAGAATCTAAGAAATCAATACAAAGTTCAAAACTAATAGAACTTATTGCTTACAAGACGGTCAGGTTGAAGACGACGCTCTTAGTGGAATTCTAATTCTTTTATTTTTTGTGCAGAATCCTCTTTGTAATGTTCGGGGCAACTGTACCACTCCCAGTTTGCTTTCCGTTCCTTAACTCAATATAAAAAATTCCTTAGGGTGTAATTTTTCAGAAAAAAACGGACGTAGTTCGGAAGTAAAAATATGCACTTAATTATATCATTTTACTGTGTTGGTAAGTGAGTGACCACAGAAAAATAATTTAAATCATGTCCATGAGTTGTAATAAAATCTCATAGTCCTACAATTCAAATGCTATTCCAGATTAAACTAGCCCGTGCAGATGCATGGGTTGATGTCTAGTAACATAAATGCTTACCAAAGCAACAACATATGCTGGCGCGAAGCGCGAAGGTTCAAAGTGACCTGAAACAGAGGTTCATTACACTGGCGTGGCCAGAAATACAAAATCCGCCATCTCAGGCATGGGGTTCCACATGCTGTGGCTGAGACTCTCGAGGGGGCGTGCCCGAGGCGACGCATGTAGAGAGAGCTCAGAGGGGGCCCCTATGCGGGGGTGGCTTGTAGAGCCTGCGGTCCACCATGGCTGGGCATGGGGATCCACCTCGCCAAGGCATGGTGCTTGAAGAAGTCACCTTGCCGAGGCGCGGTGGCTTGGGAGTCTTCTCGAACGGCCCGCGACAACGTATAGTAGAGAGGGTTCTGCTGGTAGTTATCGTCGTAGTTGTTGTTCCAGCGTCGCCCCCTGCGGCCGCCGCGGTCGCCGCCGCGGCCTCCGCGGCCTTGCTGCCGATCGTTTGCCTCGCGAGCCTCACGCGCCTCGCGAAGCCTCTTGAGGTCGTAGCAGTCCTCGGTGGCGTGGGAATGCCTGTTGTGGTAGATGCAGAAGGGACGATCATCTTTCTTCTCGGGTCCCGCGGCTGGAGTGGCAGCTTGACGAGGCTGCTTGGCGTCAGGCTCAGCCGTGAGGACCGCAGTGGTCTTGCGCTTCTCGGTGGATGCCAAGCTTCTCGAGCATCCGCACATCCATGACCCCAGCCTAGAAGGCTGAAATTACCTGCGCGTCGGTGGCGTTGGGGATTTTGTTGCGCACTTGGCTGAAGCGCTGGATGTACTTGCGGAGGGTCTCGCCAGGCTTCTGGTGCACGGCGCAGAGATCGTTGTACATGAGGCCGCGCTCGTACGTGCCCTTGAAGTTGGTGACGAAGCACCGGCAGAGGTCCTCCTAGGTGTTGATGGACTCGGCGGGGAGGTTGGTGAGCCATGAGGACGCGGAGTCCTTGAGGGCCATGGGGAACCAGTTCGCCATGACCTTGTCGTCTCCCCCGGCAGCCTGAATGGCCAAGGTGTAGAGCTGCAGGAACTCCAGGGGGTTGTTCTTGCCGTCGTAGCGCGGAGGAAGATCCGGCCAGAACTTGACCGGCCAGACGACACGACGGAGGCTGCGAGTGAACGCGACTGTCGTGCCGTAGTTGACCGTGCCGTTGATGAGGGTGGCGCGGAGGTGGCGCCCCGCGGTGGCGACGTCATGGACGGCGCGGTTGTGGCGATCTTGGTGGCGCTCGATGCTCACGCGTGCGTCCTCCGGGGCTCGCTGCACGATCTGGCAGTCATGCGGTGACGACGCGTGCGACGCGGCGCGGTTGTCGCGAGGAGGGGCCCCGGCTGGAGCAGGTTGCGGTGGAGCCGGTGGAGCTGAAGCGGGCGCGGGGTGACGGGGAGGAGCCTGCGGCGCGCCGTGCGCCACGTCCCCTGCGCGTGCGGAGAGGACCAGCGAGCGAGACGATGCAGGAGCGGCGACGCGAGCGGCGCCGACGAGCTCGGAGAGGCGATTGAGCCAGGCCTCCTGGGCCTCCGGCGTGGGGCGGTACTGCAGCAGCTCCTGCGCCATGAGAAGCGCAGTCGCCGGGATGGGCGCAGGGCGGCCTAGCGAGGAAGCAGCACGGTCCCGTGACGGGTGCAGGGAGGAAGCCTCCTCTTCGCCGAGGTCATCCTCGGCGTGGTCGATGTCATCGTCCTCCGGGTGCTCGACGCGGGGCTTGGGTTCGACGTGGCGCTCCGGAGCAGCACTTCCGCGCGGGCGGCCGCGTGGGTTGCCAGCGGGAGCGGTGGCGGCGCTAGCCGTCCGACGAGTGAGGCGTTCGGCGCAAGAGCCGGCCATGGTGGTGTCGAGGTTGAAGATGCACCTCAGCCCCCTACTTGGCGTGCCAGATGTCAGAGAACTGTCCCAGGAACTGGGTGTGTCTCACGAAGGATCGAGTAAGGGGCTGAACACGGAATCAAACAACCCTCAACGTGCCTCGGCGACGGTGCTCGGCTGGATCGCTGCGGGGAAGCACTGCAGAGAGGAACACACGGTCTTACCCAGGTTCAGGGCCCTCTAGGTGAGGTAAAACCCCTACGTCCTGCTTCGAGTTGTATTGCACATGCTTGGCGAGGTTTCAGTACAGGGCGAGCTTGGCGAGCTCTGGGTGGCTAACAATGGCTACTGCTAACCTTAGATCTAGGGTTTGGGCTTGTGAATCTTGGAACCAACCCTTTGCCCGAACGTGCTCCTCCTCCTTTTATAGGCGTCTCGGGCCTCTTCCCCCCAAATGTCTTGGCGGGAAGGGCTACCACATGGCGATGAAGGCCGTGGGGCCAGCAGCGGCGCTGGCTGGAGTTTTCATCCGGACGGGTTCTCTCATCGCGTCGGGTGAGCGCGTGGTCTGTGGCCTTGTCCACAGATTCGGCTCACTCAACGTCATCAGCGACAACGCAGGTTGCTTCGGCAGCAGGCCACTGCCCCGGAACGGATGCCTCATCGACTTCGGCGCGCTCACGGTTTACGTCGCCACCGAGGTCCCTTGCAGGTTTCCCGAAAGGGTGCAGCTGGGAGCGGATCCACCCGCAGTCTGCGCAGCTCGCGGCCGGCGTACCACTCGCCCCGCTAGTTGCGTGGAAGTCATGATGACCGCCCCGGGCATCGGTGTCGGCAAAGCTATGGCGGGCGGTGCTGATCCCGACACCAGGTCGGCAAGAACAGGGCGTCCGCCCTTGGAGAAACCGGAGAACCGTGCGGCACAGGCTAGCACATCCAGCGTGCCGGTGACGCCGAGTCCTCTTCAGGACGTGATTCAGAAGCTGGCAACCCCAGTCGCACCGAGTGCAGATGCTGCCCTGACTCAAGCCGAGTTGGAGGTGCAGCGCCAGAACATACTCCAGGAGGCCAGAGAGGTGGCCCGAGTCAGGCAGGAGTTCGACATATCAATGTGTGAGTATAACTCGGCTCACGGTTTTACTCCAGTAGCAAACCTAGTTAGTCGCATCGATGAGGTGCGTGCCCGAGGTAGAGACCTCAACGCAGAGATAGCTAGAGATGGTAGAACTAGATCTGCTAGAACTGCTAGTTATGTGTCGGCTGAAAAGCCGAGATACAGCACACCCGGAAAGAACCTTAGGGCAGCAGAGGCAGCCATAGCCGAGTTGGCCGGTCTATCCGGAGACGCTCGCTCTAGGCAGCAGGATCGGGTAAACGAGTTGGTGGCTGTTGCTAACCGACAGAATGAGGACTACCGTAAGGCTAACCCGGATGCGGGTGGATCTCGGTTCCTTCACTCAAATGGTGGAGCCGGGGAAATGTCCAAGGGACAGGCCTCCTCGCCGTATGTCGGCAGGAGCAGAGGCCAGAGTGTGAACTCTGGCAAGAACAAGCAAATACAGGCGTATGATCCGGCTTATGCCGGAAAGCAAGTAGCCGAGCAAGGCAATGTCGGTCGGGGAAAACCAGGACCCGCCCAGGGTAGACAAGAAGCAAACCGAGTTATCCCGGCGAATCAAGGCCAGCCACCTCGGCATCCGGCACCAATTCCACCTCGGCCACGACTTGGTGCCGAGTATGCTGAACCGGCCGCCGACCGATACGATGATGGTTACTCGGCCATGGAGCGGGCCGGGTACACAAGATACAGAGACCTGGCGTCCGAGGGTGCACTCGGTGCCAGGCTGGGAGCTCGCCAGTTGCCGGCACACAATGTCCGGAACAAGCTTGACAGAATCTATCTGTCCGAGCTCCTGGAGGAGCAAGGCCCACCGGGTCCGGCATTTTTTGGATCCCGGATAATGAAGCAGGCACCTGTGCCGAATTTCTAGTTACCTCGGGGTGCGAAGATGTATGATGGCAGTACCAAGCCGGAGGACTGGCTGACAGACTATGTCACCGCTGTGCACATTGCCGGCGGAAGTCGCAGATGGGCAGTGCGGTATGTGCCGCAAATGCTTGAAGGACCAGCCCGGATCTGGCTGAACAACCTGGAGGAGGACAGTATTGACTGCTGGTTAGATTTCTCCGACGCATTCGTCAGCAACTTCTCCAGCACATACAAGAGGCCGAATCGCCCTCAGCAGCTGTCCATGTGTCGGCAGAGAGAAGACGAAACCGACCGAGAGTACCTGACTCGGTGGAGCACGATCCGCAACTCCTGCGAAGGAGTGATCGAGTCGCAGGCCATTGCATGGTTTGCACAAGGGTGCCGACATGGCTCCATGCTCTGGCAGAGACTCCAGAGAGAAATGCCGGCCACCTTGGCCGAGACAATCAAGATTGCTGATAGCTATGCTTTGGGTGATCCGACACAGCCCTTACTGACCCCGGTCGACAGAGACAGATCGGGTCGGCGAGGTGATCGTTCGGATTACCGAGGAAAAAGAAGAGAGGAGAGGCCGGATTACCGGTATGGGTCAGACCAGGTTGCTGCCATCGACCAAGATCAGATGGATGCCGGCAGCAGCCAGAGACAGAAGAATGACGGTCCCGCGTGGGGCCAGAACTCGGAAGGAAGGAGACCGTGGAATGGCGAGAGGAAGCCATGGAACGGCGACAAGAGGCAGTGGAGTAACTCCAATGGGACGATGCCAGATGATCCCTGCAGCTACCACACCAAGCACCCCAGCAGACCGGCTCAGCACTCGAACCGGAACTGCAGCCGGAACAGGCGCCCGCGGGAGAACACAGGTCCAGCGACTCGACCCGCACCACTCACGGGTGTGAACGCTATCCCGGTGAACGCCCAAGCAAGGCCTGAAGATGTCAACCAAGTAGCCAACATGGCCAACACCAACAACAACTCCAACTACCCCAACAACAACGCTGGCCCGAGCTGGCAAAATCAGTACCGAGAGCCCCACCAGAGTTACATGGTCTTTGTGACCGAACCCAATGACAAGCAGAGTCAGCACAGGCGTGCGATGGAGGTAAATGCCGTTATGCCGGCAGTGCCGAAATTCATGTACTGGTCCGAGGATGAGATCAGCTGGAGCGTCAAGGACCATCCAAAGGTCATGCCCAACCCAGGGGGTTATGCTCTAGTGTTGGATCCGACATTCGTCGGGCCCAGCATCAATGTCAGGTTCTCCCGGGTCCTCGTTGATAACGGGAGCAGCATCAACATCATGTACCGGGATACCATGGTCAAACTCGGCATAACCGAGAATATGATGCAGCCCAGCAGAACCACCTTCCACGGCATCATGCCGGGTGTTTCGCATGCACCCATGGGCACGGTTTGGGTCGATGTCGCCTTCGGCGACAAAAGCAACTGCCGGACTGAGAGTCTGTTGTTCGAAGTCGTGGATCTCGAAAGCCCGTATCATGCCTTACTTGGCAGGCCGGCACTCGCCAAGTTCATGGCGTCCACTCATGTGGCTTATCTGAAGATCAAACTTACGGGTCCAAATGGCGTCATCACCATCTCGGGAGACTACAAGCGTTCCATGGAGTGCGCCTCAGCCGGGTCGTCCTTGGCCGAATCACTGGTGATCGCCGCCGAGAAAAGGAGAATCCATGAGGTGGTGGCTCTGGCCCAAGCATCTCAGCTCGGTATGCCGAGTGTGGCCAACCCGCAACAAACTGCAACCTTCCAGGCGGCGAAGGAATCGAAGAAAGTTGGCATCGACGAGGCTAACCCGGACCGCTCCGTCATCATCGGAGCCGGGTTGGACAAGAAATAGGAAAGCGAGCTCATCAACTTCCTCCGTGAGAATCGGGATATCTTTGCATGGTCCAGTCAGGACCTGTCGGGTGTTCCGAGGGAGTTGGCTGAGCACTCATTACACGTCAGGCCAGATGCCAGGCCCGTGAAGCAACCGACTCGACGTCTCGCCGAAGAAAGAAGAAAGGCGGTGGGTGATGAGTTAGCCAAGTTACTCGCATCGAACTCCGTCGTGGAAGTAAAATACCCGGACTGGTTGGCTAACCCGGTCATGGTAGAGAAGAAGAAGGAAGACCCGGATGCGCCTACTGTCTGGCGCATGTGTATCGACTACACCCACCTGAACAAGGCTTGTCCAAAAGATCCTTTTCCGTTGCCCCGGATCGATCAGGTGATCGACTCCACGGCCGGATGTCAGCTGTTATCCTTTGTGGATGCCTACTCTGGTTTTCACCAGATCCCGTTAAATCCGGATGATCAAATAAAGACTGCTTTTATCACCCCGTACGGGGCTTATTGCTATCGTGTCATGTGTTTTGGTTTGAGAAATGCCGGCGCTACTTATCAGCGCTGTATGCAGAAATGTTTGCATGATCAGATAGGAAAAAATGTGCAGGTATATGTCGACGACATAGTCATAAAAACAAAAGAAAAACATACTCTGTTAGATGATCTCAGACAAACATTCGCAAACCTGCGGAAATTCCGATTAAAACTTAATCCGGATAAGTGTACATTCGGTGTGCCGGCCGGCAAGTTACTCGGTTTCCTCGTGTCGAGCGAGGGTATCGAGGCGAATCCGACTAAGATCGGGCAATAGAAAATATGAGGTTACCGAGATGCCTCCGAGATGTCCAAAAGTTTACGGGTTGCCTGGCCTCCCTGAGTCGGTTTCTAGGTCGATTGGGAGAAAAGCCCTACCTTTGTACCAACTAATGAAAAAGTCTGATAGATTTAGCTGGACCCCGCAAGCGGACTCGGCCTTCCATGAGCTAAAAAAGATGTTGGCCACTGCGCCTGATATTGGCTTCGCCATTACCGAGAGAGCCCATGTTGCTTTACATTGCAGCCACTAACGAGTCGTCAGTGTCGTTGTGGTGGTAGAACGAGAAGAAGGGGGAACCACCGTGCAGAGGCCCGGTGTACTACCTGAGTGAGGTTGCTCTCCACCTCGAAACAAAATTACCCACACTACCAAAAAATGACCTACGGTGTGTACCTGGCGGCCAAGAAACTGAAGCATTACTTCCAGGAGCACCCATAACTGTGGTGAGTGCGGCTCCCATTTCGGAAATCATCGGAAACCGAGATGCAGTGGCCGAGTAGCCAAGTGGGCTATCGAGTTGGCGGCATATGCGCCGTAATACGCGAGAAGAGATACCATCAAATCTCAAGCGGTGGGGATTTCTTTGTCGATTGGGCCGAGATGCAGTATGAGCCATCTCTACCGGACTCCAATTACTGGAGGATGCACTTCGACGGGTCCAAAGTAAAAGAGGGCCTGGGTGCCGGCGTGGTTCTCACCTCGCCAAAGCGAGAGACCAGTTGAAATATGTGCTGCAAGTTCATTTCGCGGCATCCAACAATGTAGCCGAGTAGTGAGGCATTGATCCACGGACTCAAGGTGGCCAAGGAAATCGGGATTCGCCGAATAATCTGTTATCGTGACTCGGATTTGGTGATCTCAGCAAACCTCGGGCAACTGGGATGCCCTAGATGCCAACATGGCGGCATACCAGTTCCATGTCCAAAAGATCTCGGGATTCTTTGATGGCTGCGAGTTCAATCACATCTGGCGGACCGAAAATGAAAGTGCAGGACATGCTGTCCAAAATTGGATCATACCGACAGGGCCATTCCGCCCGGAGTGTCTCTGGAGCATTTTCACAAGCCATCAATTAAGCCTTCACCCGAGTCAGACTCAATATTCATCCCGAGCAATCCGGAATCCGATGTCGTCCCGATGGACGTTGACGTCGGGAGTAAGCCGCTAAGCCCGGGGACAGCTCCGCATGACCCGGGGACTTCCATGGATGTCGCGTGTGTTCTGTCGGACTCAAGAGCAGAGTTGGAAAATTGGAAAGCCGCTTGGCGAAACTCGGGAATCCTTTGGGAGGACTCGGGACTCGTCAGCCTATGTCGGATGTCGTTATGTCGGTTGAGGCCATGGAAGTCCGATGAGCCTGAACTCGGAACTCGTCCGGTACCGACATGGGCCCCAACCCATCATGACATTTATGTTGGATGGCAGTTTACCGAGTAATGAGGTCTCGGCCAGGCAGATACAGAGACGATTCCAAATCATTCACCATCATCAACCGAGAGCTATACAAGAGAAGCGTGACCACCGTGCTCCAGCGGTGTGTCGAACCAGTGGAAGGGCCAAGAAATCCTCCGAGATATCCATCAGGGAGAGTGCGGACATCACGCCTCTTCTAGAGCCATTGTGGCCAAAGCATTCCGATATGGGTTTTACTGGCCGAATGCTCTGCAGCAGGCAGAGGACATAATCCGGAAGTGTGAAGGATGTCAGAGATTCGCAAATAAGATTCATATGCCGGCCTCAGCACTCAAACTATCCCCATCACTTGGCCCTTTGCGGTGTGGTGTTTGGATATGGTGGGACCGTTTTAAACCGGCCCGAGGTAACATGACTCACATATTGGTGATGGTGGACAAATTCACCAAATGGATCGAGGTGAAACCAATAAGAAAGTGTGACGGCCGCACAGCTGTGTCATTCTTGAAGGATATTATCCTGAGATATGGGCACCCACATAGCATCATCACTGATAACGGCACAAATTTCGCCGAGGGAGCCTTTGCTCGGTTTTGCCAAGAAAAGAGAATCCGACTAGACCTGGCGTCGGTCGCGCATCCGCAGTCGAATGGGCAAGTAGAAAGATCAAATGCTCTGATCTTATACGGCATAAAACCCCGATTAATTGAGCCACTGTTACGTGCTCCGGGGGTGTTGGCTGGACGAGATCCGGCAGTACTGTGGAGTCTAAGGACTACACCGAATCGCTCTACCGGCTATACGCCATTCTTCCTGGTCTACGGAGCAGAGGCAGTTCTGCCAACCGACATAGAGCATGACTCACCGAGAGTTGCTTTATATACCGAGTCAGAGGCAAGAGAAGCCCGAGAAAACGATGTTGATTTGCTCGAAGAAGCACGAGAGTTGGCATTGTCCCCAAGTCCGCAATATATCAACAGAATCTCCGACGTTACCCACAGTCGGAAGGTGAATCCTCGCAAGTTCCGAGAAGGAGACCTCGTGCTTAGGCTCGTGCAGCGCACGGCCGGGATGCACAAATTGTCACCTCCATGGGAGGGACCATTTATTGTGAGCAAAGCTTTGAGCAATGATGCCTACTATCTTATAGATGCCCAGAACAGGTGAAGAACAGGATGGACCGATCCGGAGAGGAGGACCAAACGCCCTTGGAATGTAGCTCTTCTCCGCCCTTTTCTACTCTTAAAGACCCACTGTATGTATCTCGAAACCCAGAAATGAAATGTCGGCACCCCGAGAAGAGACTCGGGGACTGCCTTGTTGAAAAAATCTGTGTTTAACTTTTATTTATTTCCTTATGTCGGATGGCTCTAAAAACTGTGTCACCGTTGTCTGTAAGTATTGTATGCTGCGATTCTCGTGATTTTGTGACTCGACTGCCAAAACACCGAAAAAGGTAGGCAAGAGCAAAGATTACCAAGTGCAGAAGTACACAAGAAAACCGACTCGGGGACTCGGTCCAGGAGCGATTCGGTTTCCTTTTCTAAGTAATGTGCTTGTGTCGGATGGCTTTAAAAACTGTGTCACCATGTGGGCAAGTTATTGTATGCTGTGTTCTCATAATCTATGTGACTCGACTGCCAAAACACCGAAAAAGGTAGGCAAGAGCAAGGGTTATCAGCTTGCAGTAAACAAGAAAACCGACTCGGGGACTGTCGTGGTGGTGCACGGACAGATGCCTTATAGGCTTGATATGGGGCCGATTGGACGCTGGAGGTACCGGGGAGGGGCTTGCACGCACGGCGTTACAGACACGAACACACACTCCCTCACACACACACGCACACGATTTACCCAGGTTCGGGGCTCTCGTGAGGAGATAACACCCCTACTCCTGCCTTTCTGATGTATTATAAGTGACTCACAACTGGATTACAAGCTTGCTCCTTGAGCTGAGTGAAAGACTATGAGTTCTAAAGCCTAAACCGAGTCTCGGGACAGCTCTCAGGCTCCTCAACTAGCTCTCAGAAACTGCTAAAGGTTTGCTCAGCGTCTCTACGCAACGTCTGGGAATCGTCCCTGTAAGAGGAGCCCCTGGTACCCCTTATATAGGGAAACCCAGGGTTACAGTGTAAAACATTGCTACTGGCGCCATACCCCTTGGTCTCCGGCCGACACGGGCGCCGCTGCGCCATACCCAGACCGTGGCAGCGCCGGTCGCCACGGTCCCCTCTGTGTCAGACAGCACGCCCACGCCTAGGCCTAGAGCCACTGTGCCGCGCCACCCGCGCCAGAGGCATGGCCGAGGCACGGCCACGCCGTCCACTTGCGGCACGCCGCCGCCCTTGTCTCGCTCCGTGTCCTAAGGAGCTTGGACCAACGTCCGAGATGACTTCCACCCGGCATAGGCGTGCCCTAAGCTGGTAACTCGGTTTACTCTTTCCTGCACATAAGAACAATGAAGGATATTCCGACATATAATAAACATGATCCGACATAAGGCTATGTCGGTTTGACCTAACTCGGACGAATCCGGGTAAGCCAGTATGATATGTCGGTTTCCATTGACTCGGTCAACTCCGAGTCAACCTTATTTTACCATATTGACCCCACTCGGGGGCTTCCCCCCGACAGGGACTCGGTCCAGGAGCGATTCGGTTTCCTTTTCTAAATAATAAGGTTATGTCGGATGGCCTTGGCTATTTTTCCAAATTTCAAAGTACTGTATGCTGTACAACGGTCGTTTTGTGACTCGACTGCCAAAACACCGAAATGGTAGGCAAGAGCAGAGATGGCAAGAGTATAGTAAACAAGAAATTGAACTCGGGGACTCGGTTCAAAGTGATCCGACATACGGCTAAACTTGTTAAAACATGCAAAATAAAGTGCCAGATACCAACCATAAAAATTTTAAGGTATATATTACATCTGCATCCGGCATCCCGGGGATTTGACGAATTGAGTTTCTTCTTAAAAGTTTAGGCAGCAGCATCCGAAGTTTTTTGTGCAGAAGGAGAGGCTGGAGTCTCGGTTGCGGCTTCCTCGGCTGCAGACTCGGCGACGATGCCGGGTAGTTGTCTCGGGCGGAGTGTCGGCTTTGATTTCTTCGTCAACGGCCTCTTCTTCGTCTTCTTCTACGCTCTCTCCTTCACCGGGATCTCCTCGGGTTGGGGAACCCGCTCGCCAGCGACAAAGGAGTGCACCGGGGCATACTGGATAAGGGAGTGAGCAAATTCCTGGCGACGCCGAATGTGATCCGGATCAGTGAGCCATTTTGACCCGTCGCGCAGAGTCTTGAGCCTGTCGAGGTCGAGCCCCTCGTACCAGGACAGCACGTACATCAACGCCTCGTCTGCGCCGACTCGGACGGCGGATGACCGCCAATCATCGAGCCTTTCCTCGGAGTTCGTCAGGCACTTGGCCAACTCATCGACGATATCTGGAGCCTCACACCCGGGCCAGAGAACGTTGTAAGCTCGGATTGCCGAACTAAGGAGATTCATCCCGATGGCCCTCATCGGTACCAAGCATGCCTTCAGAGCCACCAAGTGAGCATCCATATCCCACTCGGCCGAGATGGGGCCATCTTGGATTTCCTTGAACCGGAGCTCCTTTGCGCTCTTGTCCGCAGCAGCCCTGGTGTGGGGGAAGCGCTCTGAGTAGGGAATGGCTAACGCCGAAATAAGTTACAGGAGAATAAAAGTGATAGAGTGAATAAAGGCAGAAGGGGAGGGGGCTTACTATCCATCTCGGAGTTGATGCTGGAGATGTCCACCAGCCACTTCGCAATCTTGGGCTTCAGAGCTTGGAGTTCGCTCTCAGCCGAGATTGCCCGTGACTTGGACTCCTCAAGAGTCTCCTCGAGTTTCTGAGTCTCCTCGACTCGGAGCTGCTTTTCCTCGGCAGCGCTCTTCTCGAGCTCGGCAGTTCGGCTCTACGCTTTTTCGAGTTCGGCCGTCAGCCGGGACACCTCCTCCTGCCCTTTCTTCAGCTCGGCCTGGTGGGCAAGCTCGCGCTCCTTATGTGCGGCTGTACCGAGGTAGCAAGTGTCAGAATGAGCGAATTGATGCAAGTACAAGTGGAAGGGCAAAATATGGCTTACTCTCAATTTCCGAGATCCGCTTCTCCAAGCCTTCAGCCTTGAGTGCCGAATCAGACACGTGATCCAGCTTGGCCCGGAGCAGCTTGAACTTGTTGGAAAGCACCTTGTGCTCCAGCAGCAGCTTGCGGTGTATTTGTGTGCGCTTGGTCATGCAAGCCTGAAAAGAAGAAATGTCAGTATGGTTGATGAAGATTCAGGCCGAGTTACCCTCACTCAACCGAGTCATCTTTACTCGGCCGAGCCACAGTCACTCAACCCGAATCTCGGGGACTGGGATGGATAATATCTATGTTAAAGAAGTAAACCGAGTTATATTTAACCGAGTTATCTTTACTCGGCACAACTTACCGCAGTTGCTTGGTCGGCTGCGAGAAGTGCAGTTTTGGCTGCGGCCATCTTTTGGGCCACCAGACTCGGCCCCGCCGGATGTTCCGAGACAATTTGGCCTGCTGGTGACCTCGAGCTCACCTCGCTCAGGTCGGCAGCGTTCCAGTCCGTGTGGTAGTGCTCAAGGGAGCCCAGACTTTGCCCGCTCGAGGTTTCCAAGGGACCAAACCCCCAATTAACTGCAGAGGTCTGGGCGCTGGTCACTGCTGTGGCCGTTCCGGATGGCCCTTGGAGGACGATTTGGCGCTCCGAGTTAGGCGGCAGGTCCTTGGCAGCTGTGGCTTTCTCCGGCGCTTTCCCGGCCACGGTGGGTGCAGCTCTGTCTGCTGCTGTTCCGGTCGTGCCGGATGCAGTTTTCCTCGGCGATGGTTTCCCGGCCGTAGCAGGCGCGGGCGTTGTCTGTTTCTCTTGCTGCGGCTGCTTCGGAGGAGATGGCCGTGGCGGTTGTGTCGGAGCGGGCTGTGGCTGCGGTTGCGGCTGCGGTATCTGTTGCGGTTGCTGTTGCTGTTGCCGTTGTTGTTGCTGATGATGTTGCTGTTGCTGTTGCTGTTGCTGTTGTGGTGGCTGTGGCGGTTCTTGCTGCGGCTGACTCGGATGTTCCGAGTGTTCAGGAGCCGCAGTCTTTTCTATTTCGGGGGCCGACGAGCTGGCCCCGAGACTCATGGATATGTCGGTCGCCTCCGACTCGGTGTCTCCAGTTCCGGATCCCGGAACTGTTGGAGGCACTGTCGGGCTGGTCCGTGGCGGACTCGGCAGTCATGTGTCGTCCGGCCGAGGTGGCGTCGGAGTCCTGAGGGGAACCGAGTCAGTGGGCTCGGTTGGAACCTCCAGAGGAGCGGAGCTGCAAAGCAAAGAAGCAATGTGTATCGTCAGAAGGAGAAAAGTGTGGTCAAGCATATAAAGTTTATGTCGGAAAAGGGGGAATCTTACCCCTTAGTGACGGGGCGCTCGCGGCGCTTCACTATGGTCTTTACTCGTTGTTTCTTCTTCACGGGACCAGAAGCGCCGGATGTTCCAGCGCCGGCAGACGCAGCTGCTGGGCGCTTCCGAACTGCGCCCTTGGGTCCCACGGCGAGGGGCTCCACCTCGAGCACCGTGTCGTCCGCGTCAGCTGGGGGCGAGGACACCGGGTAAGAGAACGAAACTGGGAGAGGATCTTGTACCTCTAGAATTCGACAGTCGTCATCATCATCATCCGACCAGTCTCGGACGCGAGCCTTACCCATGACAGGAACTGAGCCGACATCAGGGATCGGCATGTTGTCTTCATTATCCGGATCCTCCGAGTTAGCTTCGACCCGGTCTGCACCCCATTTGGAGGCGGGATCCGGTCCGTCCTCCTTTTGCCGCCCAAATCTCTGAATGGTGGAAACAGAGAAAGTTTAAGGCCAAATGTAAAAGGGGAACCGACATAAGAGTTTACGTTGGCGGAAGGCGTATGTCAATTCAAGTTACTTACCTGGGGCGGACGGTTGCTCCGGCTGTGAGGTTCTTTGCCCCACTCCCACTCCTCCGTCATCTTCGTCCGAGCTATGGCCTTGACCCGCTGCCGG
Source organism: Puccinellia tenuiflora (assembly GCA_012064385.1). NCBI lineage: Eukaryota > Viridiplantae > Streptophyta > Magnoliopsida > Poales > Poaceae > Puccinellia > Puccinellia tenuiflora. Next base: position 612,665 of record QRDG01000187.1, read on the forward strand.
ATCTGGGCCTTGTTCAGCTCGACGGTGCTTATCCGGGTCGGATCAAGAGGGCCACTCATGTGGCAAATCTTGTGGACTCGGCACTGAAGGGGCGAGACCCGGCGGCTAATGAATGTCGCCAACAAGACGTCAGTAGTCAACCCTTCTCCTCGGAGTTGCTCCACGACTTCGTGGATGCGGTTGACCTCAATCTCTTTGTCGGTTGGATTATACCCCCAATTGAGTTGCGCCGTAGGGGGGGCCGATGACGAAATTCGGCAAGTTAATCAGATCGACGTCGGTCGAATTCTTGACATAGAAGAAGGAGCGCTGCCATTTCTGGCATGACTCCAAGCCGTAGATCCGGGGGAAGATTGAGCCGCGTCGAGGTGTGACGGTGGCGGCCCCACATTGGGTCATCATCTTGGGAGCGGCCGGGTCAGCAGGATTCGGAATGACCTGCTTCCGGAATCCGAAGTATTTGGACCACGCGCGGACGGTGGGCTTGAGGCCGAGATAGCCCTCGGTGAAGGAGACGAAGGAGGATAAGGTGGTGATGGAATTTGCTGGTAGATGATGAGGTTGGAGACCAAAACTGTCGAGGAAGTTCCGGAAGAACACGCTGGCGGGTAATCCGAATCCCCGCTCGAAGTGCGCGACGAAGACGACATATTCGCCTTCCTTGAGACTCGGCGCAGTCTCGGTGCCAGGCACTCGGCACTCTACTCCGGGCGGGATCCGTCGCGTCCGGACTAGCCAATCTAACTCGGCTCTTCCGACATCGGAACCTTCCCAGGAGGCCCGAGTGGATCCCTCCACTGTGTTTTCTTCAACCGAGTCGATCACCTCGAGAGCGGCGTCGTCCGACATATTGGTGAAAGGTTACCGAGATCTGCAAATAAAGGTTCACCGGCGGTGAGCAAAGTATGCCATAGTGAAAACAGAAAGAGAAAGGGAAGAAAAATAGCGAAGATGTGAACAAGTTCTAGATCCAGAAGAGAAGCGAAGAGGAAGAAAAGAAATGCTACGGCGGCTAATCCACCGGCGGCACACCGCAACCACGGCCGCGAGGTCACCGGGAGTGCGTGGTGCGGTGCGGCAGTGAGGAATCATGATGAACTAGGAAGAAACAGGGACGGAGGAAGAAGAAGGACGGAGAGGAGAAGAGGAGCTTACCGTGGTGCTGCGGCGTACGGCGGCGAGAGTCTGCTTGCTGCGCGTCGGCGGCGTCGGTGCGTCGGCGGCGTCGGTGCGTCGGCGGCGTCGGTGCGTGTCGGCGGCGTCAGAGCGTGCGGCGGCGCGATGCTCTGTGCGCTGGAGAAGGAGGCAAGGAGATGGAAAGCGAATGCGGAGGGGAAGAAAGAACTACTCCGCTCCCCCTATTTATTAACGGCGGAGGAGATCGTGGGCGCGTGATTTTCTGTGCACGATCCCCGTAACGGACGAGGATTAACGGCCCCACGATCTTTTCCACGATTCCCGCAGCGGCTTAACTGCCGCACGATCTGCCCCACGATGGGCCACAGGAGGCCAACGGCCTAAGGGTGGTACACGCGATCGGGGCGAGACCCGAGGCGACACACGGCGGAGTGGTCAAGGGTGCACTCAAGTGCTTACGTGGGCACAGCGGCCGAAATGACCGGCGTCACACAGGTGGCACGCGTGCCTGTGGCACGTCCATCCGTGCACAGAGACCGAGGCGTCAAGCAGAGATGCTCTGCCACGTAGTGAACCGATGACTCGGAGGAGCCATGGGGTTTTTCCCGTAAGTCGGAATGATCTGACGCAAGATGAGATATCAAGTTGGGATACAAAATGCTTTCCGACATATGAATTTCGCCGGCATATGTTATGTCGGAGATCAACTAAGGATGCTGGTTTCCGGGTAAACCTGCCGTGGCCCTTCATCCGAGGCTGCAGGACCGCGCCAGCTTCGGGGACTAATGTCGGGGGGCAACCCCCGGATATGGGCAAGATGCCGATATAAGGGTTGACTCGGAGTTGACCGGATCACTGAAACCGACATAACTGTACCGGCATACTTAGGGTTGACCGGGTCAAGACTAACCGACATATTGGTATGTCGGTCCATGCATGTTATATGTCGGATCTTCCTTTGTTCTTCTTGTGTGCAGGGAAGGCAAAACCGAGTTACAAGGAATTCGGCATGCCTATGCCGGATAAGGAGGATACCTCGGACCGTGGTCAAGGCTCATGTCTTGTCCCTACAATCACGGGGCAGGCGCCGAACCACTTGCACGATGGGACGAGGCCACTTGACCAGAGTGATAGACCTCCATGCCGCTGACCGAAGCGGTACCGGGGAGCAGTGCGCTGGAGGAGATAGATGGGACGTGCCACGCCGCGGTGACGGAGGCAGTCAGAGGACCGGACGTGGCCACAGTGCGGGCTACGCCAGCACTGACGCCAGCCCTAACTTGTGCCCTGGGCTTCCCTTTATAAGGAGCACCAGGGGCTCCTCTTACACGGACGGATACCTGCCTCACGCATACACGCTTAAGCCTTTATTTCGTAGCCAGTAGAGAACCAGAAACCTTCCGAGACTCGGTAGAGACCCAGATTGTGCTGTTCTTCCATCACAGCTCAAGGAGCAAGCTTGTAAATCGTTGGTAGTTCATATATATCGATCAGATAGGCAGGAGTAGGGGTGTTATCTCCTCACGAGAGCCCCGAACCTGGGTAAACCGCATGTGTTGTGTTCATGCGCACAAGCCCTCCCCGGGTGCCTCCAGCGTCCATCGGCCCCACAACTCAAGCCATCCTATGGCATCTGCCATGACACCACCACGACAGATGTCGTCCTTGGAGGGTAGCTGCAGACGGTTCCCTTATCACCAAAGTGGCAATCCTTGGGGATCCTTTGCTTGGTGCAGCTTTGTTGACTCTTTTATGCATAAGAATGGCAACTGTGGCGTTGCTGTCACCGCACGCTGGCGCGGTCGTCACTTTGCGGAGAGTGCAGAATCAATGTGCGCTCTGCCACGGAGGCAGAGCTGGCTTCGAGAGGAAGGAAGCCTGGTGAGGCAAAAGGCCTCGCCGAGCCTTCCGACTTGGTCCTTAGCAGAATTTGCAGGTGGCATCCGAGATGCCCTCTCGAGGAGAGGTCCCTTGCCGAGGGAAAAACCCTCGACGAGGAAGAGAGGTCCCTCGCGAGGCTCGCCAGGCTTGGAGAGCCTGGTCCTTAGCGAAATCTTCTGAAGAATCTTGTGGGCCCTGGCAGGCCGGCCCGTGGTACCCTGGTTTCCACTGTTCCGACAAGTAAGCTGCGGAGCTTCCCTGTTCCACTCAATTGTTGGCATGTCCTCACCATCGTATTCATCTTCAACTAAGCTGTCATTGTTCTCCTCCCTCTCTTCATCATCAGTGTCATCAAATCGAGCACGACTAATGGGCTCCTCCGAATATTCATCTTGCATAGCTTGTTTACTAACTGTATCTACCAGTTCAGGGTACATCATCTCATCCTCATCATCAAGTCGAGGCACTTCCTCATCAGGCTCTGCATCTTCTTCTACAGCGGGTGCAGAAGCGAGAGGAGAAGCGGCAGCACTAGTGGCACCAGTAGTGGCAGCAGACATGTTGTGGCTTTCAGAACCACTAGGTGTACTTGGTCTCGACCTACAAGGAGTGCTGACGCTCTTACTATTAGCACAGACAGATGAGGTCTGAACTCCCTTCCCCTTGTCCCGTTCTCTGCGTGGCTGAAGCACATTGATACGGATTTTACCGAACTTGCTGTCAACATTCAAAGTAAAAAGCAATCCAAGATGATCATTGCAAGTTAGCGAGAGAAATGTTTGCTGGGTAATGCTGAAATAGTACAGTTCAAGAGCATCCGCATCGCTCCATGGATATTGTCTACATAGTGCGTCGCGAAAATCTTTGAACGAAATGCTTGTTTCCGCCACCTTCGGATAATAAAATCCACCAAGGTAGTGTGGTTTAGTACCATGCAGCACACTAGTTTCCATCCTAACTGCCAGCCGGAAAGCAAGCGCAGGATCAATCCTATCGATTGAAATGGGTGCAGTTAGGCCGGGAACAAATCAGCAAAATTGGAACGATTAACGGTACTAACGGTCAAGTACGCCCTAATTTACGAGCTTTCTCATCAATTCGAGGGGAAATGATGCTTACCCAGGTGTAATCCATGAATTATCCGCAGCTGATTCGACCCAATCCTCTCCACGGTCGATGGGCCGGAGGACGTCCTCCCCCGACATCACTTCGTAATCCCGGATGGGGAGGTGGGGTAGTTGTGGCGGAGGCGCGGCGTCGCCGACGAAAGGAATACGGTTAGAGGGTTGAGGGCACAACGGCGACGGAGGCGGCACAACGGCGGTGGCACAATGGCGGCGGGCGGGGAGGAGCTAGGAGCGGCGCCGTATTGGAGGGATCCATCTGTTTTAGGTTTTTTTTACTCAGACAAACTGCTCCGACTGACGTGTCACCTTGCGTCCCCACTCGTCAGGATGCAACGGTCAAGAGCGCCACCATCGTACACAGTCTGACTGGCCCCACTCGTCAGAGTTAACGGTCAATGTCTTGACCAATGGCAAATGTCCAGTTTGTCCATTTGTGAGAGTTCCAGACAAGGAAGAGGGGAAAACTGAGCAAAAGTTACGAGGGTGGGCATGGCTGAGTAGTACTAAGGAACTAGGGGCACAGAAATAGAAAACCCTTATATCATTGTTTTATATTGATTTTTGGAATATTTCACAGTTTCCCCATTTTTCTGGAATTAACCCTGCACTGGTAGAAAACCCTATTTTCTATATTTTGATGTTTCAGGGACCCAAACGACGTCCGAATGACCTGGAAATTTATGAGCATCAGTTTTTGGAAGGAACAAAGCGTAGGAGCGAAGGAAGCAAACAAGTGGAGACCCGAGGGCCAAGATAGGTGGGCCCACGCGGCTAGATTCCTTGGTTGCGTGGGGCCCACTATCCTGGGCCTCGAGCCTCTGATGCCTTCGATCTTTTTCCCCGAGCCTCATCTTGACCTAAAAACGACTATAAAAATAGTCTCCCGACGCCTTTCGGAAGGGAGCGCCGCCGAAACACAGACACCATGAAACAGAGACCTGGAGTTGCAGATTGGAGGGGAAAACTCCGGCGGGGCACTGCCGGCATGGTCTCCATCTTCTCCAACGACTTCTCCACCGTCTCCATGATGAAGAAAGAGTAGTCCACCCCTGGACTATGGGTTTGTGGAAGTAACTTATGTATCTCTCCTCTCTTTGAGCTTCACTAATTAGTACCGTATGAGCTGCTGGACATGATTACGGTCATCTATGTAATACCTTTATGGTGGATCTTTTTATGAGTTAATATATGTTTGAGATTGCAATAGTTTTGTTTCAGTTATGAAAGTAGATGCATATTATGTACCCCGTTCTTGTTTACTTGTTTTGATCAAGCATGTGTATGAGAGCGTGTGAGGGGGAACGTATGCATTAGATGGAGTAACGGGGGGTGGCTAGTGCGGTGAAAGTGAGAGAAGTTCCATGATCCACTTGGGTATTTTACCTTACTTTCTTGCCTCACTAGGGATAAAGAAAAATACCTTGCTACCAGAGATGTGGGTGTGACCTTGCCACTTCTCCATGACTAGATCTAGCATGTTCTTATTTTAACTTCATGTCATAGAACTTAAAGCTATACTCTGATTTATATTAATTACCGAGGTGCTAAGATTTAGTTCACATCTTGGTGGAGTATAAGAGAGATTAATAAATAAAAGATCTCTATGTTAGGACGTGATGCCCATATAATTAGTAACTTGTCATGAAACCTTTATGTTGCAATCTCATATGTCAATTCTAGTGTTCCATTATCTACCACTTTATTAAAGAGAGAGTGCATTTGTGAAACCATGAACCCCGGTCCATTTTTAATCATAAGAAACACCTTTCCAACAACTTTTATCCATTTTCCATTTTCTGCCATTTAAAAATCCGAAAATACAAAAAGACTTTCACATCTTGCATTCACAATACAAAACCCAAAAATATCATCCATTATTGTTTACACCATCCTTGCATATTTATTTATCATCATTGCATATTTATTTATTGCTTTGCATTCATTATCTTTTCATATCATTGTCACACCTTGTGCTTGACAACCACTTGGTGAGGTTGAGGGCACAAAACAATTTACTTTGTTTTGTAGGTTTTCAAGAGAAGGATAAGAAGATAAATTTTTTACTACAGATTCCCCGAGAGTTCGATATTAAACCCTCGAGTCACCCCTCGTGGGGAAAACTGTCTTTTCTATACTATACACTCTGCACTTGGAGTCTCAACCTAACCATATTCTTTTGATGCAGGTAACTACGTCAAAGGCCATCAGGGTCTCAATATTCTCCACCTAGATGTCTTCTTGCGGATCTAGCGGGGAAGATTATGCAGCAAGGTGCCTTCGCCAGATCCAGCAAGACATCAACCATGGTAACTTCATGAACTGGGCAACCGATGAGGAGATCGCTGCCAGGAGAGCGGAACTGGAGCGCAACGTGCGGGAAGAAGTGAGAAAGGCAGCATCGCGTCAACCGGAAGGAAGCACTAGGAATCCAAGGGTAGGCAATCCTACTTTCGTGGGATCGATTAACCCTCAACGTGCTTATTCTCATGATGTTCCAGGAATAGTGCCACAGCAGCAGGACCCCCACATTGCTCCATTGTTGGCGGAGGCTCATAGAGTGACTGATCAGTTCTGCGAGCAGTTTCGTTGCTTGAAGGCGGAGGTTGCAATATTGGAGGCGGAAAATCTCGAGCTCCGCCGACGTCTTCAGTATTTTCTGACACCCATCAATATAGTACCACCGTCTCCTCCGAGGGAGTGACTCGAGCATTATGGGTAACGGCACTCCCTTGGCTTGTTCCAAGCTTGGGGGAGTGCCCCGGTATCTTTATCTTCTGTCTTTTATTTTTCGTAGTCATGTGAGTTGTATCATGAGTAGAGAAGTTATCTTGTAGTATGGTTTTGCAATGTGTATTGTCGCTCCTTGTGAGTCCTTTGTATCCGTTGGTGTGTGGTTTTCTATAATGGAATATAAATGTGAAGTTCCTTTTATATATTCTTCTGCACTTTATATTTTATTATGGCAATCTCTCTCATCTGCTGGTCTTGTGGTAAGTGATGATTTGACATTGGGTGCATGATTAGAAGTTTATTCAGTATTGGTAAGCATGATTTTGTTTATCTTGCAATAATCACTTTGACCCTTGAGTAGAGAAGAGAAATTTAATTGCAAATATACTATATTTTATATCTTACATGCTTGTGAACCCTCTAGTTTGCAAACTTTTGTATTAGATTTATTTCTGACAGTGATGATAAGTGATGGTGTATTGGAAAGAGTTGGGTGGTACCCCAAGCGAAGGCGGAATTGCAGCTAGTAGCAGTTTTCCCTCGTTTAACGAACTGAGGTTTATCGAACCAGTAGGACCTTGAAATCAACAACGAAGTGAATGTTGAAAATCTCTGGCACTTAATATTCAACAGACGTGGACCTGCACGCACTCAACCAAATACTTTGCCCCCAACGGCGGAAAGGTTGTCAATCTTTCCGGTCTCGCAGAAAACAAAGCGGTTAATTGTATAGTGAAATAGATGAAATATGAAAAGTGACCAGTGGAGTAATGATGATAAAAAGTAATTAATAAAGGTTGCAATTAATGTAAAAAGATGGACCGGGGACCATGGGTTCACTAGTGGAGTCTCTCAAGTAAATAGAACGATCATATGATGGGTAAACAAATTACAGCTGGGCAATTGACAATATTATAACACAAACTTAATTTAGTTATGACAAAGTGAACATGATAATATTTATGGAGGCATCACGACAATGAACATAGACCATTGAGTCCAACTGCATCTTTGTCTAAAAAGTCCACCGTGGGATCGCTATCCAGCCTGTCGCCCATCGGTATTAAGTTGCAAGTAACAGACATTTGCATTAAGTAAAGTGCATGAAGTAAACAATACTAATATCAAAAGAGACAATAACACCTCTTTTTACCCTTAGTAGCAACAGCACACCCTCGCCCTTAGACGTTTCTGTCACTCGTGCCCAGGAACAACAGGGGGCATGAACCTACTATCTAGCATAAACACTCTCTCTTGGAGATACACACAATCACTTGGCCAAAGTAACTACGCACATCGGAGAGCATGCAAGAACATAAATCAACATATAAGAATCATGCACAAACTGATCATAACTTCATAATCCATCGGATCCCAGCAAACACATCACGTAGTATTACAATAGTCGATCTTGATCATGTTAGGCAGCTCACAAGATCATAAACATGAAGCACAAGAGAGAGAGACTACCATCTAGCTACTACCATGGACCCAAGGTCCAAGGTGGGACTACTCACAAATCATCCCGGAGGAAGGCATGGCGATGAAGAGCCCTCCGGGATCGATCTCCCCTCCGGCAGGGTGTCGGGAACTGCTTCAGATTGACCCCCGAACTAGGGTTTGAGGTGACGGCGTGTCGGGATGTCTTCTATGGAAAATAATGGCCGCCCCGACATTTTTAGGGTAAAAGGGATTTTATAGGCGTCGGAGGGGGCTGAGGAGGTGCCCATGGGGTAGGGGCGGGTCCCACCCGCGCCTCCATGTGGGGCCGCGGCAGGGGGCCATCCCTGGCCCCTGGGTGGCCCCCCAGGTCGCCCTTCGACGTGGTGGTGTCTTATTTCACATAAAAATTCCACGTAAATTTTAGTCCAATTCCGAGAATATTTCCAGAAGTGATTTTCTGAAATACAAAAACAGCAGAAACAGGGAACTGGCACTGGGCATCTTGTCAATAGGTTAGTCCAACAAAATGCATAAAAATGATGTGATATGATAATAGAAACATGTGACATCACAAAATTAGCATGGATCACTCAAAAAATATAGATATGTTTGACACGTATCAGCATCCCCAAGCTTAACTCCTGCTCGTCCTCGAGTAGGTAAGTGATAACAAAATAATTTTTTATGAGACATGCAACCAACATAATCTTGATCAAGATAGTAATGCAAAGCACATGATGTGAATGAGGTGATCCAAAACAATTGTCTATAGTTGACATTAAGCAAACAATGATTAACAAACGCTAGCTAACAAATGCTAGAAACTTTTCATGAATAAGTGCATTGGAGACATGGAACCATACATAAGGTTTAGAAAGAAGATTTGCAAATTATGTCTCCAATGTAAAGTATCAATCATTCTTCAAAGCATCTAATTAGTCATTCATGGAATAGCCAAGCTCAAGTCAAGTATCCTAATCCATCTACTTCACAAATCAACTGTTTCGAAGTCTACTCAACTAGTGCAAGTAAGAACTTTGGCACCATGATGTTATGGCAAAGAGAACAATAATGGAGGTTTGGAAGGCCAAAAAGAAAGGCTCAAACAGTGGAGAGGGTAACCATAAGACAGAAGGAAGTCCCGTAGTTGACACTTTATGCGGAGTAGTGATTGCCATGCAACGGATGCACATAGAGCTATAAGTGTATGAAAGCTCTCCAATGGAACTAGTGGGGGTGCATCCAACTTGCTTGCTCATGAAGACCTAGATCACTTGAGAAGGCTCATCCTTGGAATATACCAGCCAAGTTCTATAACGTTAATTCCCCACATAGTTATACTACTAAAACAACATGAGAACTCTCTACAATGAAGTGTAGGTGCTACTAGCACAAGTGTGGAAAAAAGGATAGTAGTGTTGCTCCCTCTCTCCTTTTCTATTTTTTTGGATTTGGGTGGCCTCCTTGGCTCTTTTAAATGCTCTCTCATTTGGCCTCCTTTGGGCTCTTTTGTTTCTTTATTTTATTTTATACCTCACCGTAGGAGCAACACTCTATATTACAAATGGATCATCACACTTTTTGGTACTCATAACTCATAAGACTAATACATGATGTATAAAAGAAGATATGCATGATCGAGCGTAGTGTGGAAAAAATGTAGAACATGTGGCAAGCCACGCTGCACACTAACTCAGTGATCAAGCAAACTATATGGTAATGAAGAACGACATCAAGTCATGTAATGTAATGATGAATGTTGCATGGCAATGTATGTCGGAACGGCTATGGAAATGCCGTGATAGGTAGGTATGGTGGCTGTTTTGAGGGAGATAGTTGGCTTATGTGTAGGAGAACAGGATGAAGTTCTCCCACGGAGTTGGATGTACTCGCGAAGTATGCACCGATCTCAATGTGAGAGAGGGCAATGCGAAGCACCGAAGTGGCTAGCAAAATATGGAAGTGGAAGTCCCAAAAACCAAAACTCACAATGCATTTCGTATATTGCAAACAACTAGCAGTTTCATTGTTCCACAAATGGTTAGAGACACCCCGAGAGGGATCGTGGCGGCGACACAAGTGCCCCGTTGGCTTCCCCGACCGTTGCAGTAACTACCCACTAGGAACTTATTTTCAACTTAGTAGAATTCATGACACATTAGCATTGTTGACTTAGATTGTTTAGTTCAGAAAAGTACGGCTCAATGCTTTACTAACACATCTCCACTAATCAGCTCTAACACCATTAAACAACACATTTTAACCATTAGTTATTTTAATGTCTCAAAACAATTGAAGAGTATCAAATTATCCACATACTGATCTACAAGACTATGCAGTTTTTTTTTCTACTTCATACCACTACCATATGCATAGCATTTTACCGATCTAACGCATTAACCAAGCAACCAAAACAACTCTCTGACAAATATAAGTGAATAACAAGAGAGTTTAACAACAACTACTAGCAGCTCTAAATAGGATAAAAGCTAAAAGCGAGAGCTTACTAGCAAACAAACAGTAGCTAAGAATACTCAACAAAATATAAGCAAAGCGCAAGAGTATTCAAATGAAAAGCGGAGCGTGTCTCTCTCCCACACAAATAAAGCAAGGATCCAACAAGCATATGACCAGTAAAATGACAAACAAAACTGAAAGTAAAAAGACGCTCCAAGCATAGCACATAATATGTAAAGTGATAAAAACTTAGTTCAACGAAGGAGACCTCATGATAGTCGATGAAGAAGAGGGGATGCCTTGGGCATCCCCAAGCTTTGACACTTGATGGTTCTTGAAATTCAGAGGGGAGGCCATGGGGGAATCCCCAAGCTTGAGCTCTGATCCGTCTTCAATTTCTTCATTATCCTCTCCTTTGGAACTTAATAACTCCCTTCACACAAAGCTTCTCATAAACTGATTAGAGGGTTAGTGCTCATAAATTAAAAATGCACATGTGTTCAACTCATGACAAATTGCAAACAACTTTATTAGACATTAGCTACAGTTTACTAAGCCTCAATGTGGCACTCTACCCCTAGAGTATCACATATGACGATCGTAAAGAGACAAATGCAAAATAAAATCAGAATCTGTCAAAATCTGAACAGTCTGTAAAGATCGATTTTTTCGAGGCACTTCTGTAGCTCAAATCAGAAAAGTCAAAACTAGATAGATAAAAGTATCAGTCTTGCTGTCTAAAAATTTCAGAAAAAGATAAAATTCAGAGGATTTTTAGATTTTCGAACAGCAAAGGACAAAATTCTGTTTTTGGACAGCAAAACAACACCTCGCACTTTCAATGCATTAGAGGCTAAACTTGGCACAAAAAACTGAAAAAAAAGATACAATGAAGTTGCTACAGAAGCAACAACTTCATGACTCAAGAAAAATAAAAAGAAAACTGAAAGTAAAAGATGGGTTGCCTCCCAACAAGCACTTTTCATTAACGCCTTTTAGCTAGGCGCAATGCCAAATATCAAGTTTTTTCAAAATCGAGGGCATCATCATTCTTATCAAATTCATGAATTGTGGAACTTGGAAAAGGACCTCCAACAATTGGTGGGGTAAAAGTAGTTTTACCCACTGGGGATCCTCCCCTTGAATCCTTGAAAATTGGAGCTTCCTTTACCATCCTCAACTCCTCTTTTCCTGCAGATGATGTGTCAACTTTAGTAGTATTCCTTGGCACAAATATGAATTTAGGCATTTTAGAAGCCGAAGCCACTTTATTTTTAGATTTGAGTGAGGAAAAAGTGGTTCCTAAGGTATCAATTACTTCCTCCAATTTATCAATTCTTGTAGTTGGATTACTAGCTTTTGTAGGTTCAAGGGACTTAATACTATTAGCATTATCTTTTAGGCACCCATCAAGCTTGTTAATACCATCAAGAATCCCCTTATCATATCCACACTTGGTACATTATCTTCTATAACTTCTAACCTTTGCATAACATGTTCTAAAGTGATTTCAATCTTACCCTCATTAGTTGGTGGAATACCCACAAGACCTTCTATAACATTAAAAGCTTCCAAAGCGTTAATTCCTAGGAAGTTTCCACCTATGATAGTGTCTAGGACATACCTATACCAACTTGTAATGCCAACATACAAATTTCTAAGGAGAACAATAGCCAAAGGCTCTTTGGTGGATCTTTGACGAGCATTATTAATCCAATACCAAGCATCTTTCAAACTCTCCCCACCTCTTTGTTTGAAGGTGAGGACTTCGGACTCGGGTGTCTCAATAAGAGGAAAAGAACTAGACATAACGATAAGATAAAACAACAAGACAGGAATAAAGACTACACTAATTTTTTTGGGCCTTAAAATTTTGCAACAAGAAAAATAAGCTAACGATAAGTAAAACAAGCAAGACAAAAACAAAGTAAAGTGATTAAGAGTGTGAGAATCCCCTTGCTATAGCTCCAAGATCCCTGGCAACGGCACCAGAAAACTGCTTGATGGTGTATTGGAAAGAGTTGGGTGGTGCCCCAAGCGAAGGCGGAATTGTATCTAGTAGCATTTTTCCCTCGTTTAACGAACTGGGGTTTATCGAAACAGTAGGACCTTGAAATAAACAACAAAGTGAATGTTAAAAATATCTGGCACTTAATCTTCAACAGATGTGGACCTGCACACACTCAACCAAATACTTTGCCCCCAATGGTGGAAAGGTTGTCAATCTTTCCGGTGTCGCAGAAAACAATGTGGTTAATTGTATAGTGAAATAGATGAAATATGAAAAGTGACCAGTGGAGTAATGATGATGAAAATTAATGAATAAAGGTTGCAATTAATGTAAAAGGATGGACCGGGGACCATGGGTTCACTAGTGGAGTCTGACGTGGGGTTACCACGCCAAATCCCTCGGAGGTCATCCTTGGGTTGAGAGAAGAGAAGATGGTGGTGTTGGTAGATTCATCGGCTGACAAGCCAGAGTTACCCAGGTTCAGGCCCCCGAAGGTAAAAGCCCTACGTCATGCTTGTCTGGTATTGATTAATGGAGCTCACAAGAGGATTACAATGGCGAGATCGGTGTGTGCGATCTCGCTAGGGTTTCGGTGGTGAGTATGAGCGTGTCCCTAGCCGGCGGCCCTCCCAGCCCTTAAATAGTGGGGCTGGGTCTCGGGAATCCTTACTAACTAGGGTTACAATTCATAACCGACGTAACTCTTGGTTTAACTTGGGCTTGTTTCCTTCGATATGGGCCTTCCTTTCGGCCTTGTTCCGCGGGTCACAATGGTTCTTGAACACTAGTATCCAAACCGTGGGGCACCCGAAGGGTACACCCACGTTAGTAGCCCCTGAAGACCTGATAGACTTCGGGGAGTCTGACAGGGACTCCACCCTTAGTCAGGTGTTCAAGTAATGTTGTTTTTGGTTGTAAGTATTATGTTTCGTACCCGTATCGCAGGGCGCTTTAGTCGTGGGATGCTTGACATGGCATGCCTGGTTCACTCGACAGTATCAGGACCAATTAAGTGCTCTTGGGCACAAACTCTACCAGCCTACGTCAGACTCGAGTCCCCGGGCTCGAATCCGGAAGCTTGTCCATTCGACTCCGGCCATATTTGAGGTCTTACAGAGTCGAACTAAGCTTATAGGGTACCCAACGCGTCCGTCGGGATTTTCATCATGCCTGTTGGCATGGCATAGTTGTCAGGCACCTCAACTGTTGCTGTCAGTCCCGTCCCTACACGATGAATCGGTGGGACTTACCTTTGCACGGTAAATGCAGCATTCAAGGGTTAGCTGTGTTTGATGCATCTCGGGAATTTACTTTGTTTTTACTTGGGTTGGACCGGAGCCGACAACCTGTCGAGTGCCCTTTAGTCTCTTGGTTATCGGGTGCGCGACAGCGCTCCCGATGGGAGTAGCCCCCGAGATTAGGTTGAATTACTTGTAATTGGGGATAATCTCAACCCGCTAATCCTGTAAATCGCCTTGAGAATTTTTTGCTGCCGATGGGAGTAACGACATGGAGTTTATGACATGTAGTCGAATATCTCAGGGACCCGATATTGTATTAGGTCGGGTGTCTTGGTGTGAAGAACTTGAATGAAAGAAGACCTTGTATGACGTCATTGACGACGTCATTGGCGTGCTCATCGCAACCGATGCGCTCTGCTGCTTGGCCTGCCACGAAATGACAGGACGGGTCGTCATGTCAGTTTGACCACACGTCGCGATTTTTACGCGGCGCAATGATGGTGGCCTCCTCATTTCCCGTGCGTAGTGGGCGATACAGCCCATGACGGTTGCCCTCCGCGCTTGCCGCGTGTAGGGTTTGATCTTTGCCGTTCCGCTCGATGCGAAAATCAAGGGCCCTGATCACTCTGCTTCGGAGAATAAATAGCGATGTTCAGGCGACGGGGTGAAAAATCCCCATTCTCACCGCCCTGTTCATCCATTCGCTTGCTCCCTGCCGTTGTCCTTCTAGCCAGAACAGAGAACCAGAGATCTCCACTCTTCCTCGCGCCGCCATGACGAAGAAGACCAGCGTCAAGAAGGCTACTGGGACCTCTGCTGCAGCCGCCGCCACCGCGGCGGGCGATTTGAAGAAGGTGCACGGCGACTGGCAGCGGTCGTCCGTGACCGAGCGCCAGTTGGACGGGCTGCGCCGCGACGGCTACCTGCCATCGTTGGAGAAGATGAAGACGCGGGCTCCTGGTGATGTGTTTTCCCCTCGTCCCCAGGATGGCGAACGCATCTGCTTCATCGACTTCGTGAACAAGGGATTCGCCTTCCCTGTTCATGAATTCTTTCGCGGGCTGATGTACGCGTACGGTGTGCAGCTGCATGACTTCACCCCCAACGCCATACTCCATGTCTCCTGCTTCATCGTCCTTTGTGAGTGCTTCCTCGGAGTTCACCCGCACTGGGGTTTGTGGCAGCGGATCTTCAACGTGAAGCGCAATGCCGGCGCCCGCGGCGTGTACCTTGTGGGCGTCTTCGGGATCCAGACGCGCGGGGACGTCGAGTACTTCGACCTGAAGCAACTCGAGTCCATGCAAAACTGGCGGAAGAAGTGGTTCTATGTCTCCGACACCTGCAAGACTGGGCAGATGTATGGAGTGTCGCCGTTCCGTGGCGGCATCATCGTGAAGAAGAAGAATTCGTGGATGCACCGGCCCGATGCCCGAGAGGCCAAGGAAGCAGTACCGTTGGCTTCTCGGGTGTCCTCGCTACTGACGACCGCGGGAAAAGAGGTGAACGGGGTGCATCTGATCGCTACGTTTATCAGACGGCGCGTGCACCCCATCCAAGCTAGGGAGCATCCGTTGTACGAATACGCCGGCGCCGCAGATGCGACACGCGTATCTGCAGAGGAACTCTCATCGAGCGAAATTGAAGCTCGAGTGTGCGCGCTGACCATGCTGAAGGTCGGCGAGACGCACGTCTTAGAGCCGCCCGTCGCCCCCTTCAGCGCGGAGAACCCTATGCCTGAGGTAACTTTTTGTTTTTCATCTCTTCTTTTGGATTGTGGTTCCTGTTGCTTCTTTTCTCAGTCGTTGTGTTGTTGCCCTTTACAGGGATTTTCAACCTTTCTTAGCTTGCTGACGTTGCCCGAGGGTAAGGGAACATCTGCCGTCCCGGACCTACGGGTAGACCCAGACGAGCAAGACATCTCTGTCTCCTCTGCTGTGTCACCCGATGAAGCGGAGGAGGTAGACAGCGATGAGGCTCCACTGGAGACCCGCTGGAAACGGCTTTGCCACGCTGGTCCAAGGCTACCCAGGAAATCGCATCCTAGTGCCGGCGCCGACGACTGCAGCTCTTCTTCGCCTCCAGCTTGTACTGGCGACGAGACTGTGTCGGCGAAATGTCCTGGGGTCAGTCCGTCGAAGAAGGCTCGAGTTTCCTCGGACTTCTTCGACCCCAATGTCCTCCTGACCGAGTTAAGCTCGTAAGTTAACGCCTTGCTTGTACTGCTTCTTTTTTCTTGTGATTGTTTTTGTCTTGTTCTTCTTGGAGTGACTCGATTGCCTTTTCCAGCGACTCTTCCGGTGAGAAGCGTTCTCAACCGAATGCGAGCAAGCCGGAGGAGTGTGAGAGCGCAGACCCTGGTGCCAAGGGTGCCATGGCTCCTCCACCACCGCCCAACCACGGTGCTGCGGTCGATACTTCTGCGGCGACTGTCCCTGGCGACGACCTTGTCACCATCGTCAGTGCTCCTCCGTTGGTGTCCGCCGAGCATGTAAGTTGCTTTGTTCTTTGCTTTCTGTTGTCGGGTGCGCGCAAGCGCTCCCGATGGGAGTAGCCCCCGAGTCTATGCGCGACTATCTATAGTCGGGCATAGACTCAAACCACATTATTTGTCGTTGTCTTCTTCTTTTTGCCTGATCAGGTGCACGCCAGTGCTCCTGATGGGAGTAGCCCCCGAGTCCATATGCGACTTGGCACAGTCGGGTATGGACTCAGAGCCAAGCGCTTAACTTCCTTCTTGTAATTCCGCAGCTAGTGACGCGTGACTTGGTAGACATAGGCCGCCGCTACGCCGCTATGGAGGCAGAGATTGCTCGGCTCAACCAGCAGTCCGCTGAACTGCAAGGTAAGCCTCTTCTGTTTCTTTTTTTTCGCTTTTTAATTAGACTTCTTCCTTATCGAGTGTTGTCTGTAGAATCTCTTGCGAAGGCTCGGCGTGAAAGAGATGACGCCTCGCTGCAATCCTCGAAGTTGAAGGAGAAGCTCGACTCCGCCGAGGCCGATGCCCGTGCGCGCGCAGATGATGCCGCACGATCCGCTAGGGAGGAGGCCGAGAAGCAAGAGAGGGCAGCCGCCCAGCGCCTTGGGGCTGTGACGAACTCCTTAGCAGGTTCGCTTAAACAACCTGTTCTCTTATTCCTTGTTGTGCTGTTGTTCTTTTCTGAATTTCTTCTTCTTTTCACATCCAGGGTACTTGGGTGCTCCTGCGGGTAGTAGCAGCCAAGCTTCCCCTGAAGATCTAGAGGGTGCACTGGTTGCCTTGGAGGGCATTGGTGGCCAGACAAGCAGCCTCCTGTCGAAGGCCAAGAATGCGCTGACATGTCTCCACAGCAGCGTATTCCCTAAGGCACAGGCTCCATCTTCCTTCGGCGAGTTGGCGGAGCTGTTTGGTTCAGATGCGTCCACCATCGCGGACTTTCGCCGCGAGCACATGGTACATGGCTCGCAGACCACCCTTCTTATGCTGCTAGGGCACGGCTTCGAGGGTGACTTCGACAAGGCCATGTCGGATCGTCCTTGCGGTCCTGATGGCAAGCTAGTGCCCCTTGGCGACTTTTCCGAGAGGTCCCGCGAGCTGGCGGAGAAGCTGGCGGACACCCTGGAGCGGTAGGCTGCCAAGCGTGCTGAGAAGGCCAAGAGACCAACCAGCTCGCAGCAGTAGATAGATACCGTCGTAGTTCGATGGAGCTTGTAGAAAACCTATTTGCTTATCTCTTTTGTTGATTTGTAATGACCGTTGGGCCTAAGAGCCTCGAGTGATGTTCCTTTTAGTGCATTATTTTGATGATCTCTGTTTCTTCCGACTAGCCCCCGAGTCTTTTCGTGGGACTAGGGCGAGAGTAGTTCTTCCACTGCTTTTTCCTTATGTTTTACTGTTTTGTGGTGTGAGCAGGCAAACCTTGCCAGTAATCCTTCGTCAGCTGGGACTGTTTCCCACCAGGTTCTTGGCTCCGAAACTGCTGCGACAACGCCTGGCACTCACAATGAAGACGAGTACTGGCAAACTCGATGCGCCCGGTTGGAACAGGACTTGCGAGCTACTCAAGGTGTTCTGGCCATTTTGCGGTCGAAGCAGCCTCGTCCCGCCGAACGAGAGGCTTTCTTGCTCAAAGAGTTGGAGAAGGCGAACTCTGATTTGCTCTGTAAGTTATCCCGAAGCCCCCGAGCCACCAAGTTGTCGTTTTCTTCCCTACTCAGTTGTTGTCTTCTTCCTCAGGTGCTCAACTAGATGTGCGGGCTGAAGCTGACCGCGTAAACAGTCGACTCCGGCATGTTGCTGAGATCGTGGGTCGGGACACGACCTCCTTCTGGTCTGATAGTGCTCGGGTCGCCTTCTTGCCCTGCTGCAAGACCATGTGCAGCAGGTAGTTTCCTTTATTGGGTCTTGCAGGTCAACCTTGTCGCTGGTGCACAAGGCTCTGTTCCCTCTGGACGAGCAGCCGCGAGGACTAGGTGCTCTTCTGGTGAGGTTCCGCAACGGCGAGGCTGCGCAAGGGTTTGTCCGTGCCCAGCTTGTTAGTGGCACCATCTACGCCTTGGCGTTCGTGCGCAAGCGGCACCCATACTTATGTATGACAGGGATGGGTGAATTTCCTCCCCAGCCGGGCGGCGCGCCTACGCCCATGGAGCACCATTATCGAGCTGTGGAGGGTGCAGCCATTGACTTGATCGACAAACTGGAGCATGATACCGAGTTGCAGCTTGATCACATGACCTTGCAAGTTCCCAAACCAGAGCCAAAGGACTAATTCCACTCTTGTGCGAATACCTTGTATGATGTAAATATCTTTGCTTTTGAATATAATGCATGTGGAGCTTTTAGCTCTTCAAGTTGCACAGTTATTGTTTTGGCCTTTACAGTGCATCCCCCGAGTATCGGGTGCCGCGTAGGCAATTGATTTTGCTAGTTTTCCCTCAACGGAACAGCCCCCGGGTGTCGGGTGCCATTCCGGAGTTTATTTTCGTTGGTCTATACGACGCAGCCCCCGAGTATCGGGTGCCGCGGAGGCGATTAGCTTTGTTTGTTTAACCTCAACGGAATAGCCCCCTAGCGGGTGCCAGTCCAGAGTTTATTTTTCGTTGGCCTATACAATGCAGCCCCGAGTATCGGGTGCCGCGGAGGCGAGTATTTTTGCTGTGCGGTAGGTCAACGCCAAAGATAGCGGAATGTTGCACTTTTTATTGAAGGAGACGTAGTCTCACATATTACATTGGTGGCTGAATAGCCTTGCTGTCGGTTGTGCTACGCATAGAAGCGTCGCAGATGTGCAGCGTTCCATGGATTGTGCGAGAGTTCTCCGTTTCTTGGGTTCTTCAGGCGGTAGGCTCCTCCGCCGATGACCTCAGCGATGATGAAGGGTCCCTCCTATGGGGAGGCGAGCTTGTGCACCTTCTTTTGCTTGAGCCGGAGCACCAGGTCACCTTCCACAAATGACCTGGTTTGGAGTCGACGGCTATGATAGTTGTGCAAACTTTGCTGGTAGGTTGCGGTGCGGGCGAGGGCGATGTCTCGCGCCTCATCCAATAAGTCGACGTCGTCTTCGAGCGCTTCATTGGCATCGTCCTCATTGTACGCTACAACACGAGGTGCGTCGAAATGCAGGTCGTGAGGTAGTACTGCTTCGGCTCCGTACACCATAAAGAATGGGGTGTATTGGGTTGATCTGTTGGGCGTGGTGCGCAAGCTCCACAAGACAGAGGGTAGCTCCTCCACCCACGCGACCGCCGCGCGCTTGAGTGGCACGAAGAGGCGCTTCTTGACTCCGCTACAGACGAGACCATTCACTTTTTCCACTTGTCCATTGGACTGCAGATGAGCGATCGAGGCGTAGTTGAGTTTGATCCCTTGTTCTTTGCAGAAGTCTTTGAACTCTTCGGCAGTGAAGTTTGTTCCATTATCGGTGATGACGCTATGTGGCACACCGAAGCGGAAGATGGTGGACCTGATGAAGTTGACAGCAGTTGTTGCCACTGCATTTGTGATTAGTACAGCCTCTATCCACTTTGTGAACTTGTCGACCGCCACCAATAGGTGAGTGTGTCCGCCGCGGGCAGATTTCCTTAGTGGTCCCACCATGTCGAGTCCCCATTGGGTGAACGGCCACGCGAGAGGGATTGTTTTCAGCTCTGAAGTGGTGATGCATGTAAAATGCATACATGAACTTTGCACTATAATACTTGTTTTCCATTCATATTTGCATCATATAAGGGGTATATTACTGTTATTTAATGATTTTGGTAATTAATAATGATTTCCCCTTTTTATGGAATTAATTCTGCGCAAGCAGAAAACCCCTATTTCTTTCCCTATTTGTTTCAGGGCCTTAATGACGTCATAACGAGCTGAAAATTTACGGGGTCATTCTTTTGGAAGGAGGAAGACCTAGGAGCGAAAGAAGCAAGCGAACGGAGGCCGGAGGAGCAAAAGGGGGTGCCCCACACGACCTGGTACTGTAGCCGCGTGGGCCCACCTCTTTTGGCCCTCGTGGCTCCGTTTGCGACGATCCTTCTTCCCGAAGCTTCCTCGTGACCTAAAAACGACTATAAAAATAGTCCCCCGACGTTTTCCAGAGGTAGGCGGCGGAGAAACACAAAACCAGAAACAGAGAGACAGAAGGCTGCTGCCGGAGAAGATCGGAGGGGGGAAACACCGCCGGAATCCACCTCCGGAGGGCTCCACCCCCCTCCGGCGTGTTCATCATCAACTCCTACAGCAAGATCATCTCATCTCTCCACTGTAAACTCTTGGCAAACATGATGTATGATGCAATATACTTTTCCCATAATCTATTGTGTCTCTCCATCTATGTTTGAGAAGTGATTTGTTCATGGCATTAGTGAAATAGTTTGTTGATTGGTTGCATACAAGTTTTGTTATCTTTTATGATTGTCTTGATGTACAATGTATGAGTGCATGCATATGTTGGGGAATGCATGTAAGGTGATCACCGGTAAGGTAATGGAGTGAGGAGACTTGGGAGGACATGTAAACCCGAGATCGAATCATGAAGTTACTCTATTGGGGGAATATATATATGGGGGACCCTAGAACTTAAGTCTATGGTGGGACAATTATGTCTTAATAATTCTTGTGCTGCACATTTAATTGGCCATGAGATCCATCATAAGAGTTGTGTAATTTCCTCATTTACTTGGCTACACCTATTTATGGCTCCCCCCTAGAAGAAACAATTAAGACTAAAACATGTGCTTCACTAATTATGACAACCACACGAATGAAATAACAATTGCCAGAACATTTGCTCCCTTGAGATATTTGCTACTTGAGATCCTTGCTACTTGCTACCTTGTTAAAACTTGCTCTTAGAAACTTGTTGCTAGATAAACCTACTCCACATCACTTGCTTCCATTAGTTAGTTCCTTTCATACTCAAATTTATTGCTTTGCATAAAAGGCCATATAAGTGGGTTATAGGGCTTTAGAGAATAGATAGTTTACCTTCTGCTCCTCGTGGGTTCGACACTCAAATACTTATCGAATTGTGCTACAGTGATTCCTTGCTCTTGGGGATTATCAAGCGGGTGCGTGAGGCTTGGTGGCAAATTTCTGGCAGCCGACGCACCGCCTGACAATGTCCTCGGCATCATGAAGCGCTGTGGGCCAATAGAATCCAGCTCGCAGGGCCTTGGCGAGTAAGGCCCTGCTGATGGCGTGGTGTCCACATGTACCGGCATGGATCTCAAGGAGAATAGCCTTGCCATCCTCGGATGCGATGCACCTCTGAAGGATGCCCGATATGCTTCGCTTGTAAAGCTCTCCATTGATTAGCGTGAATGCTTTGGCACGGCGGGTGATGCGCTGTGCTTCGACTGTGTCTTCTGGAAGCTCCTGTCATAGCATGAATGTCAGGAACGATTTTGTCCATATGGGCTCAACGAGGAAAACCTCGACTGGCTGATGTGCCAAGTCGGGTGCCTCGGTGCTCGAGGTGCCAACCTCGGGCGTCCCGGGTGCCGGTGTAGAGGGAGCCGCAGGCCGCGCAACCTTGATCGACCTTTTGTTTATCTTTTCCAGGAAGACTCCGAGAGGCACCTTGAGCTTCATGGACCCGATGTTTGCTAAGGTATCTGCCTATTCGTTGTTGTGGCGCCCGACGTGTCAGAGCTCACACCCGTCGAAATTGCCTTCCATGATGTTGTACAGGTTTCTGTAAGCAATCATGTTGTCTGTTGCGGCGTCGCACTCCTTCATGGTCTGCTGCACGACCAGGTTGGAATCGCCATAAATCATTAAGCGGTCGGCGCCACACTCCTTGGCCATCTTCATCCCATGTATGAGGGCCTCGTATTCAGCTTCGTTATTGGATGGCTTCTCAAGGTCCATCTGCAAGACATAGCGCAGTTTGTTGCCTTTCGGTGATATAAGGATAACACCTACGCCTGCTCCTTCATTCCTTTTCGAGCCGTCGAAGTACATGATCAAAGAGTTGGACGTATCAGGTACCGAAGGCAGCTGCATCTCCATCCACTCTGTGGTGAAGTCAGGTAAGACCTGCGCTTTGATCAATGTTGGGTGCTTGTATGTTAAGTCCAGAGGACCTAATTCGATGCTCCACTTGGCTATCCTTCCGGTTTCCTTGGAGTTGTTCAGGATGTCTGCGAGTGGCGCCGCACTCACCACTGTGATTGGGTGCTCCTGAAAGTAATGTGCTACCTTGCGGGAAGTCATGAATACGCCATAAGCGAGCTTCTGGTAGTGGGGGTATCTTTGCTTGGAGAGAGATAAGACCTCGTTGAGGTAATATACAGGCCTCTGCACCCCATGGGCTCTTCCTTCTTCTGCACGTTCGACCACCAGTATTGTGCTGACCACCCGATTCATGGCGGCTATGTAAAGGTACAATGGTTCCTTCTCCTGGGGAGCGACCAGGATTGGCAGAGTCGATAGGGTGCGTTTGAGGTTTATGAACGCTTCTTGAGCTTCCGGCGTCCACTCGAGCCGATATGTTTTCTTCATCAGCTGATAAAACGGGAGCGCTTTCTCGCCCAGCTTGCTGATGAATCTTTTGAGTGCAGCTATTCGCCTAGAGAGTTGCTGGACTTCCCGAAGCTTTGAGGGTTCCGGCATCTTCAGGAGTGCTTGTATCTTCTTCGGATTTGCTTCGATACCCCGTGCAGATACGAGGTACCTGAGCAACTGCCCGGCTGGAATGCCGAACACGCACTTCGTTGGGTTGAGCTTGAAGCTGTATTTCTTGAGCGCGTCGAATGTCTCGCACAGGTCATTAAAGAGCGTTGCTTCTTTCTTGGACTTGATGACTATGTCGTCAACATAGACCTGGACATTTCGCCCGATCTGCTTCTTGAGGCTGTTCTGCATCATACGTTGGTAGGTGGCACCTGCGTTCTTGAGACCGAAGGGCATTGTTGTGTAGCAATACACGCCAAAGGGCGTGATGAATGATGTTTTGTCTTCATCTTCCTCCTTCATCCGGATTTGGTTATAGCCTGAGTAGGAATCCAGGAAACAAAGGCGTTCGCAGCCTGCCGTCGAGTCGACAATTTGGTCGATATGCGGAAGGGGGAAGTGATCCTTTGGACAACACTTGTTTAACGAAGTGAAGTCGACACACATACGGAGTATGTCTGTATTTTCTTTGGCACCAGGATAGAGTTAGCCACCCAATCTGACTTCTTGATCTCCCGAATAAACTTGGCCGTCAGGAGCCTGTCGATCTCCTGCCCGATGGCAAGACGCTTCGGCTCGGCAGAGCGGCGCATAGTTTTCTTGACGGGTCTTGCATTAGGCAAGATTTGTAGTTCGTGCTCGGCGAATTCCTGGGTATGCCTGGCATGTCGGCTGGACACCAGGCAAATATGTCCCAGTTCTCACATAGGAACTCGACGAGCGCGCTTTCCTATGCAGGAGGTAGGCTCGTCGAGACGAGGGCCATCTTCTTGGGGTATGTTGGATGTACTTGGTGCGCCCTTGTGTCGTTGGTCGCATTGAATGACGACTCGGGCAGTGATTTTTTGCCCTCAGGGAAGAGGGTGCGATCGTTGGTAAGCGCCAGCTCCTGAAGCTGCTCCTGGGCTCCAAACGACTCGGAGATCTTGTTGAACTTGCGGTCGCACTCGTCGGACCGCTCGAAGTCGCCGTTGATGGTGATGGTCCATAAGGTCCTGGCATCTTGAGCTTGAGGTAGGCGTAATGAGGAATTGCCATGAATTTGGCATAAGCTGGTCGTCCGAGGATCACATGGTACTGCGACTTCCAGTCCACCACCTCGAATTCTACTTTCTCCTTCCTGAAGTTCTTTGGCTCGCCGAAGATGACGTCGAGCGTGATCGTACCCAGGGGGTACACCGGTCGCCCCGGCACGATTCCGTGGAAGGTGTTGACCGATGGCGCAAGGTTAGTTGTTAAGATGTTCATCCCACGCAGCGTGTCGGTGAACATGATGTTGATGCCGCTGCCGCCATCCATGAAGACGCGACTCATCGCGAAGCCACCGATCTGGGCCTCGAGGACGATGGCTACATGGCCTGGCCGTGGCACTTGCGGTGGATGGTCCTCGCGAGAGTAAACGATGCTCGCGTAAGACCACCTGAGGTACTCGGGCAACGCTGGTGGCGATTTGACGGCGAGGTGCACCTGCCTCGTTATAAGCTTCTGGTCTCGGTTGGAGGGGCGTCCCTTCTGTATCATGAACATACGTCCGACGGGTTTTGGGTAAGAGTCGTCGCCGGCCTGGGGCTCCTCGACGCGTGGTTGGAGCTGAATGGCTCCCGCCATATGTCCTGGCGGGGGCAGAGCTGGAGCAGGTGGTGCTCCGATGGCCTGCGCACCTGGCATGACTTGCGCCTGCTGCTGGAGGAGGCGTGCGTACTGCGCCTGTAGTTCTTGAAAACTCTCACAATCCTTCAGGATGTGAGAGGATGTGAGGTTGCCTTGCTCGTCCCTATACATGTGAAATCTGCAGGCTCCTTGTAGAGTAGGGGGAGGACGCGCCGCTCGCCCGCTGCGCGATTGGCACGGTCGCCACTCCTACTTGATGTTCTTGTTGTCTTTGTAACCGGTTGTTCGACTGCCGCTTTCATAGCGACTTCCATCACGGTTTCTTTGCTCTCGGCTTTCGGGAAAACCCGCCGCCACGAGTTCTGCGCCTTCATTGTCATCATGAGCTCGCGACTTCCGCTTGCGGCGGCGATCGCTGCTGCGGCGACTCCAGTGGCCTTGATCGCCATTCTCCACGTGTGTGCCGCTGCGCTCGTTGCGTATGGAGTCTTCACCATCCGCCCACTCATTGGCGATTTGCATGAGGTGAGCGATGGTCGTTGGCTTCACTCTTCCGAGCGTCTCCTTCAGCTCGAGTCGATAGACACCTCGAGTGAACGCGTAGATCACGTTATCATCTGAGATCCTCTCCGCCGAGTTATGTAGTAGGGTCCACCGCTGAATGTACTCGCGCAGCGTCTCATCTGATCGCTGCTTGCAAGCTCGAAGTTCTTCGAACGAGGCGGGTCGTTTGCACGTGCCGGCGAAGTTGCGGATGAAGTCCTCACCGAAATCTTCCTAGCAAGTATATGCTCCCCGCGGTTGGCTTTTAAGCCAGGCTCGGGCAGACCCTGTAAGCATCAACTGAATGTATTGCATGGCCGTAGACGTGGAACCTCTCTGGCAAGTTACTGTCGTGAGGTAGTCCTCCAGCCAGGTGGAGGGTTCTTGTAGGCCACCATACTTTAGAGTCTCAGATGTTAATCTGAAACCCTTTGGCATCCTTGTCTCTCTGATGCGGCGACTAAAGCATAGCGCTCCACAGGGTTCGACAGAGTCGGGGTCGTCGCTGCTTGACTCGCGCGTGGCCCGTCTCGAGCGGTTCCTATTGACCTTGCTTTGCGTGATGACGTTGCGTGCATCTTCACCTTCCACGAGGTGATATCAGTCTTCTCGCCCGCGAGTTGCACAATGCCTTCGATTGCGGGTTACGCGGTTTTCGTGGTTATGAGCGGCACGCTCGTTGTTTATGCACATGACGCGATCCTCCTGATCACGAGAGGCGCGGTCGCCAAGGTGGCGGGTCCATGATTCGGGCCGTGGGCTTTGTTGGCGCCTCGGAGGCGCGTTATTGGCAGCCGCTGCAGTTGCGGCTGGTTGTGGTGGTTCCTCTGGTATGAGTTCCGTACCCGCCATGCTGACGAACTTGATTTGCTGACAGTGCAAAGCCGCCCAAGGATCGTCTTCGGGAGGTTGCGTCGCTTGCAGGTATGTGGCCACCGACATGAGGGTGCCGGTAGCTATTTTGGGAATTGGTATTCCCCCGTCATCTAGGGACATGAAGGAGTTCTCCAAGTTTCGGGTGACGGTAGTCCTTGTCCCCTCTGGCATACGCAGGTAGCGAGGCCGGTCGCAGGAGGGTTGAGATCGCCCTGATGATTGGACGGATAAATCCGCCCGACGCGCGCTTGATAAGCTGGCTTGCCTCCTCCTTTCCAAGAGGACTCTCTCCTGCTCCTTCAGCTTGATGCTTTCCTGCCATAACAGGTACTGGTAGCATTACAGGTCTTCGGCCGTGGCGTCCTCCGCCGGAGCGCCATCCGCTATAGCCTTCATGAAAGAACATCTCTTAGTTTTGGTGATTTAATGACAACACATATTATGGGCTAATCATATTTGGTTAAGTGTGTTGACAGGTTTTTAGGTGGTTAGACTCAAATGGTGAAAAGATCGAAGTAAAGACCAAAGACGAAGAAGAGAATCTTGAAGAAATGGGTTTCTGGTATTTTCAGGACCGAAAGTTCCGGCCTTCTGGGCGGCATTTCTGGGGGGCGGAAATTCCGGCCTACGGGCGGAAGTTCCGGCCCTAGCGCGAAATCGACTAAGTCTTTTTGGGATCCCTCTCTGGAGGGGTCCCGGAACTTCTCCCCGGAAGTTCCCCACGGAAATTTCCGGTGAGGCGGAAATTCCGGCCTACAGGCCGGAAGTTCCGGCCCGTGGAAATTTCGGGTGGAAAAACGACTAAGTAATATTTGGGATCCCTCTCTGGAGGGGTCCTGGAACTTCCCTCCGGAAGTTCCCCCCGGAAATTTCCGGTGGGGCGGAAATTCCGTCCTCCTGGCCGGAAGTTCCGGCCCGTGGAAATTTCTGGCGGAAATATGGCTAAGTCATTTTTGGGATCCCTCTCTGGAGGGGTCCCGGAACTTTAATCCGGAAGTTCCGGTCCCTGGAATTTTCCGTGGGATTTCGACTAAGTCTTTTCGGGGATCCCTCTCTAGAGGGGTCCCGGAGGTTGTGGGCGGAAGTTCTCCCCGGAGATTTCCGGCCCACCGGAAGTTCCGCCCCCCGGCCGGAATTTCCGGCCCTTTAACCCGGAATTTCCAGCCTCCCGTTTCCTGCAACGGCTAGAAATCCTGGAGGGGTATAAATACCCCTCCACCTACCTTGAGCCCCTCAGCTCTTGCACTCTCTCTCTTCATTAAAAGCAAAAGCTCATAAATACAAGATCTCTCAACTCCTCCAACCAAAGACATTGATTCTTGGAGGATTGAAGGAGGAGGCCCCGATTTACATCTTCACCGAGCAGTTTTTCATTTCCCCCTCATTCACTTGAGGGATTTCTCTTCTAGGGTTAGCATTGTGTTACCCTAGATTCTTGTGCTCAATTCTTGTTGTAATTGTGACAGATTCGCTGATTTGGGAGCCCCCAATTCAGTTGTGGGTGTGTGCCCCAAGAACCGTGTAAGGGCTCCGGATTCCGCCTTGAAGGATTCTGATAGTGGAAGTTGAACCAAACCCTCGGGTGCGGTTCATTGGAGAATAGGGTGAGGCCTTTGTGGCATCTTGAGTAGGCCTCTTGTGGCGAGTGTCGATGGTTTAGATCAACGGTGAAGATACGGGACTATGTACACGCGGGCATCGTCGATGTGGGTTAGTAGACGAACGACACGGGAGACAGGATTTATACAGCTTCGGGACCCGGGAAACATCATCCGGTAATATCCCTACGTGCTGTTTGTGGCTAGGTTGTATTCCTCTCATGGTGGAAGTCGCCGATGAGGCGGCTCCTCTATTGTGTATATCGGGCTCTGTCCTGTCTGTCTTGGTTGTGCTGGGTCTGTCTAGGCTTGTCTAAGTTGTCCCTCTTGGTGCTCCCGGCTCCTCCTTATAAAGGTGGAGGGCCGAGTTACAAGTAGAGTCCTCTTAGGACTCGGCTAATCTATTACAAGTTGGAAAGGTGAGTCCTTTTCCTATTATGACTGGACTCGGCTTGCTGGGCTTCCTCCTGATGGGCCTCGTTAGTACTCCTTACGGGTACCCGTGTCCCATATCCACGACAGCGAGCTCACACCCCTCCAACGAGACGTACTCCCTTAACAAGGAGGAACTCGGGAATACATCCTTGTCTCCGCGTGCTTCCCCTTTCAGTTACCTCTTTCCCTTAGTAGCTTTTACTTGGATCGTTAATTGCCTAGTTGCTATAGTTTGCTTCTCATATAGGTAAATTCACCGTAGTTGCATATCTAGAGAATTTACCTTTTTGTGTTAAGCCTAAAATCGAAAAAGAATTAAAAATTGGTGTAGCACCTATTCACCCCCACCCCCTCTAGGTGCCCATACGATCCTTTCAATTGGTATCAGAGCCTTGGCTCTTAAGTTAGGCTTCACCGCCTAAGAGAGTATAGGTGACGGTGATGATGTTACGGGTGGTAGCACCCCTCCGGTGTCCATGGATGATCTCAAGAATTTGGAGACAAGCTTGAAATCAACTATGGACACTCAAATGGAGGAGTTGCACTATGATGAGGCAACTCTTGAATAGCAATAAGCCACCCGCCACACCATCCCTAGGGGCTAATGCTTCCGCCGCGCATAGTGGGGAGGGCGAACAACTCACTAATGAATCCCCTCCTAAAATTGATGGTGGGAAGCCGGAGTACCATGGGGTTCCATTCATGTACTCGGTCGACCCACCTATCCCGCATTATCATATAAACAATAGGGGTGATCCACCTAAGTTTAATCCATCTTGTTTTACTAATTGGCAATTTATGATGAGATCTCATATCAAGAGCGCTTCAAGCGAGCTATGGAGAATCATTCAAGTTGGGTTCAAGGCCGTCGATCCAAACAACATGACAAGAAGAGAAGTTGTGGATGGTCAACTCAATGACTTGGCTCTCAACATGATTCATACCGCCGTGGGAGAAAAGCACATGTCTCTCATTGAGATAGCCACCACCGCCAAAGAAGCTTGGGATATTGTCACTCAAGAGTTTATCGGTAATGAGAGCATGTAAAGGAATAGATTTGAAGCCTTGAGCAACCAAGCTGAGGGCCTTTTCATGGTAGAGGGTGAATATCATGAAGAAATGTATCGAAGACTCAAGACCCTTGCTACTCAATTTCGAGCCCTCGGTGCAACCTATTTGGATGATGCTTGGATCAAGAGGAAGTATGTGAGCGCCCTTTGGCCATTTGAATCCACCGACTTGAAGAGTCTCCAAGGAAGACACAACTACCACCTCATGTCATCTAATGAAGTCATGCAAGAGATGGCGGCATACAAGGTGGCCGCCAAGAACGCCGAAGATGCTCGAGCATGAGCCATTGGAATTCATAGAGGATCTTCACTTGCTTTGAAGGCCAAGGTTGTGGAACAAGAAGATGATGATGAGGCTCAAGAAGATGTGTCACATTGGGATCCCAAAGAACTTCAAGATACTCTCAAGGACTATGCGGCTCTCACATCTAAAGTCTTTTGGAAGAGTCCGTCCAAGGCAAGGGATTTTGTCAACAAGGCAAGTGGAAGGAAGGAGGGTGGCCAAAGAGTTCGTTCGTGCTACAATTTCCAAGATAAATATCACTTTGTGGCCGAGTGTCCGTTTGAGAACCGAGAACTTCATGGAGGAAAGCATTAGGAAGGACAAGTCAAAGGACACCCATAAGAAACCTTTCTTCAAGAAGAATACCATCAACAAGAAGCCTCCGAGAATTGTGTTGCTTGCCCAAGAAGAGTATTCATCTGGAGAAGAAGAAGAAGAGCCCACAAATGAAGTTGCCTCTATTGCTATTGCTTCTTCATCGTCTCCTTCCCTATTTGAATCCCCCAATGAGAATGTCTCTAACTCCTCCGCAAGATGCTTCATGGCCAAGACTACCGAGGTATCATCTCCCTCATCTCCTAAGGCTATGAGTAATATGGATGATGCTACTAGTCTTAAAATCAAAGAGGAAATAGTTGCTTTCGATCATTTTATCACTAACATGCAAGGTGAAACAAAAAAGCATGTTGAGACTCTTATGAGTCAATATGGTGAAGCTCAAGAAATGCTTGAGATAAAGGGTAAGATTGAAAGAGAGGATGCTATGGAAATTGCATCCTTGAAAGACAATCTTGAAGAAGAGCATGAGCTTAGAGTTTCTCTAGAGCAACAACTAGAATCTATAGAAGAATCAAATGATGTAATTGTTGCTAAACTCATTAAAGAACGTGACCATGCAATTGCTAAATACAAAGCATGTAAGAAGGAAAAGGTCGAGCTTGGTGTTGGTCATTCTAGACTAACCGAGGAGCTAGAGAAGCTCTCCGAGGCCTACAAAGCATTGGAGAGTGGACACTCTACCCTCACCAAGTCGTATGAACAACTTCAAGCTCAACCGCCTAAAAATGACATGCCTAGTTCCTCCACTCCCATTACTTGTGATCATGCAAATATCATTGAAGAAAATGCTAGGTTGAAGATCAATCTTGCTAAGGCCATCTCCCTAGGTAAGAAACCGTTTGCCACTTCACAAAAAGGGAGAGTTGTTCTTGGGTTTGTTGAGGAAGAAAAGGAGAAAAAGAGCTTCATGAAGGATGCTAGAGCTCCTCAAGTTAAGAAGGCCAACGTTGCTAGTGCGCCTCAAGCAAAGAAAAAGGTAAACATTGCTAGTGGTGGTGCCACAAGGGGCAAAACCATTAGTGATAACTTTGCGGGAAAGACTAACCCTCACTACATTATATTTGTTGATTATTATGGGGATGTCTATGCTAAGTTTGTTGGTCCTAGAAATGTACCCATTGCTCGTTCTATTTGGGTTCCTAAGACCCTTGTTGCTAACAAAAGAGGACCCATTGAAAAATGGGGACCTAAATCCAAGCAATGATTGCTTGTAGGACTATGCTTCCGGTGGGTCAAAATGGGTGCTTGATAGTGGATGCACAAAACATATGACCGGAAGCAAGGAGTTGATGACGGAGTTGAGACCAAATCTAAATGAAGCAACCGTCACTTATGGAGATCGATCAAAATCAAAGGTATTGGGCTTTGGCAAGGTGGTAGTCGCTAAGGATATCACCTTAGCGAATGTCATGCTTGTCAAAGACCTTGGTTTTAATTTACTTTCCGTTCGTGCACTTAATAAGATGGGTTTCGCCGTCTTCTTTGATATTGATGTTGTGGTACTCTTGTGGAGCAAGACTCTAAAGGTCGCTTTCGTTGGGTACGTCGAGGATGATTTGTTTGTGGTTGACTTTTCGGGGAAAACCACTTCAAATTCGATGTGCCTATTAGGAAAGGCCGACAAGGGTTGGTTGTGGCATCGCCGCCTAGCCCATGTCAACATGAGAACTTTGCAAAGTCTTGACAAGGGTGGCCACATTCTCGGACTAAAAGAAGATGTCTCTTTTGCCAAAGATCGTGTTTGTAGGGCTTGTGTTGACGGAAAGATGCATGATTCTCCCCATCCTTCCAAGACTATTATTCATCCAAGAGGATCTTGGAGCTCCTCCATGTGGATCTTTTTGGTGCCGTTCCCGAAGCAAGTCTTGGTGGGAAGAAGTATTGCTTGGTGATTGTTGATGACTATTCAAGATTCACTTGGGTTTATTTCTTCAAGTCGAAGAGTGAGACCCAACAAACCTTCATCGACTTCTCCATTGAAATGCAATGTCAACACAATGTTCCCATATTGGCAATTAGAAGTGATAATGGCTCCGAGTTCAAGAACTACACCCTTAATGAGTTTCTTAGTGAAGAGGGCATTCATCATCTACTTCCGAAAAGGGTTGAACAAGACCCCTTATGAGATCCTCACCGGCAACAAACCTAACATCTCCTACTTCCGTGTCTTCGGTTGTAAGTGTTTCTATTTGATTAAAGGTTGTCGCTTAAATAAATTTGAATCTAAATCTCTAGAGGGTATATTTGTTGGTTACGGTGCCGAATCCCACACTTATAAAATCTATGATAAAGCCTCACGGCGTATCATAGAATCTTGTAGTGTGGTGTTCGAGGAAAATAACGACTCCCAAGTGGCGCAATTTCTTGTTTCCAATGTAGATGATGTAATTCCTCAAGAAGCTATAAGAAGAATGGGTGTGGGATTTTCCGCCCCATTGAGGAACCCCTTGTGGCGGATCGAGAAGGACAATGCTCTACTCAAGTGGAGCCTTCATCTACTCAAGAATATCTAGCCAATGAAGAGCCTATTGCACCAACCCAAGAACAAGTTGAAGACCCTCAACCCCTTGATCAAGTTGCTATGAAAGAGCCCAACTCTCCTATCCGTGATTCTAGCCATGATCAAGACCTTGCTCATTCATCTTCCTCTTCAAATGTTGAAGCTGCACCTAGTGATGATCAAGGTCAACCAACCGGTCAAGACGGGGACCCAAATGATCTAGATGATCAAGTGATACCTCCAAGATGCAATGAGGATATTGAAGCCCGTCGTCAAGCTAGAGTTGCAAGAACCATGGAACTTCGTGAACATACTCTTGAGAAGGTTATTGGTGATGTGAGAGGCAAAATGTCCACCCAGAGGCAATTGGCAAACTTTAGTGATCATCAAGCTCATATTGCCATGGTGGAACCGAAGAAAGTGTCCGAAGCTCTTGAAAATCCAGATTGGTTGCAAGCTATGCATGAAGAACTCAACAATTTCGAGCGCAATAAACTTTGGAAGCTAGTTGAGAAGCCAAAGGAGTGCCACAATGTTATTGGCACAAAGTGGATTTTCAAGAACAAGCAAGATGAGCATGGCATGGTTGTGAGGAACAAGGCTAGATTGGTGGCTCAAGGGTACTCTCAAGTTGAAGGCATTCATTTTGGAGATAACTATGCTCCCGTGGCTCGCCTTGAGTCCATCCGTATCCTTCTTGCTTATGCATCCCGTTATAACTTTAAATTGCAACAAATGGATGTTAAAAGTGCCTTTCTTAATGGTCCCTTAAACGATTTAGTGTTCGTTAAGCAACCCCCGGGGTTTGAGGACCCCAACTTCCCTAACCATGTCTACAAGCTTGATAAGGCGCTCTATGGACTTAAACAAGCACCACGTGCGTGGTATGAGCACCTTAGAGAGTTATTGTTAGACCGTGGATTTGAAGTTGGGAAAATTGATCCCACTCTTTTTACTAAGAGGGTTAAAGGGGAGCTTTTCGTATGCCAACTATATGTTGATGATATTATATTTGGCTCATCTAACAAAGCTTTTAATGATGAATTTTCAAAGCTTATGACCGATAGGTTTGAGATGTCTATGATGAGTGAGTTGAAGTTCTTCCTTGGATTTGAGATCAAGCAATTGAGAGGAGGGACTTTCATTAGCCAAGCAAAATATATTCAAGACATGCTCAAGAGGTTCAATATGGCCGATGCTAAGGAGAAGAAGACACCTATGGATACCAAATGCCATCTACAACTTAACCCAAAAGGTATAGATGTGGATCAAAAGCTTTACCGCTCCATGATAGGTTCGTTGCTTTACCTTTGTGCATCTAGACCCGATATTGTGTTGAGTGTAGGTGTGTGTGCAAGGTATCAAGCGGCTCCTAAGGAAAGCCACATGTTGGCGGTCAAGAGAATCCTACGATATTTGGTTCATACCCCAAGGTTTGGTTTGTGGTACCCAAGGGATTCCTCTTTCACTCTTCGTGGGTTCATGGATTCGGATTGGGCCGGTGATCAAGATGATATGAAATCAACTTCCGGGGCTTGCCAATTCCTTGGTAGGTCCTTGGTGAGTTGGTTTTCTAAGAAGCAAAATTGTATTTCTCTCTCCACCGCCGAAGCCGAGTATGTGGCCGCCGCTAGTGCATGCACTCAATTGTTATGGATGAGGCAAACTTTAAAGGAATATGGTGTCAATTGTGACAAAGTGCCTCTTTTGTGTGACAATGAGAGTGCTATCAAGATCGCCTACAACCCGGTGCAACACTCAAGGACCAAGCATATTGAGATTCGTCATCATTTCATTCGAGATCATGTTGCCCGTGGAGACATTGAGCTAGCATATGTGCCAACCAAAGACCAACTTGCGGATATTTTCACGAAGCCACTTGATGAAGCAAGATTCACTTATTTGAGGAATGAGCTAAATATCGTGGATTCGAGGAGCTTGGCTTGACCATCTTGCATACACACATATAGTTTCAACTTCTATCTTGGTCTAGGTGTAGGCATGAATTTAGGGGGAGTGTTGTCCTAACTATTGGGCTCTCCCTCCCCCCATGATGCCTATATATATTAATGATTTCATTTATATTCAATTTCATGAATTGTGAGCTTAAATGATGAGTTTTGAGTGAGAACCCAAGATATATCTTCGCGGTGTCTCACTCTCCTTACTCATATATGGTGGCCTAGGCCACCGACCTCCTCGGTGAGGAGTTGCCTCTTATTTGGTATTCATTTGGATTTTCTAGACCTATATGTGTCACTATGTGTGTGCTATGGAAAATCACTCATGCTTGTCCTTTCACCTTTGCATCTTGCAAACATGAGTGTCGTACCATATTAAGACAGTTTGATATCTTGTCCTAAGCCCCAACTTATCCCTGAACCATTGCTTTCTATCACTCGTGTCCAGTTTTTGTGTGTGGCATATTATCCTGGAAGTCTCTCTGGCGGCAGGCCGGAAATTCCGCCCCCAGGCCGGAATTTCCGGTCTATGTGATCGGGCACCTTTTTGGCTGGGCCGCGGGGTGAATTCGCTCTTCACAAGCAGTTCCTCCACTCCCCGCGCCCTCATCTTCTCTCTCCGCCCGGGAGCACCCGCCGCCGGCCGACCTCCCCCGGGCCACCTCCGCCCCGGAATCTTCCGTGTTTTTGCCGGATCTGCATCTCCTCGACGAGGGGATCCTTCTCCACTGCTCACTTTTCTCCATGGAAGCCGGTAAATACCTCTATTTTTGAATCTAGGACGAACTCAAAATTCGTTTAACCTAGGTGATTTAGATGGTGTTTGCTAGTTTATATTGGTAGGAGTGTGCATCTAGGCTAAGTTCTCTCTGTATGTAGTGGTGTTTTGAAACTAGCTTACAATTTGGTTAGGATTCAACGGAATTTTCGTTCGCTTCACAAGGCCGGAACTTCCGGTGTGCAGCGACCGGAAATTCCGCCCGTCCGGAACTTCCGCCCCTAGGCCGGAATTTCCGGTATGAGCCTGAAAAATTCTGCTA
Source organism: Puccinellia tenuiflora (assembly GCA_012064385.1). Taxonomy (NCBI): domain Eukaryota; kingdom Viridiplantae; phylum Streptophyta; class Magnoliopsida; order Poales; family Poaceae; genus Puccinellia; species Puccinellia tenuiflora. The sequence goes on from QRDG01000187.1 coordinate 648,093, forward strand.
CTTTCTCTTCACCACTATTTCTTTTTAGCCACCGGACACGAGTGTTTACCTTTGCTTGCCCATCTATCTATGCTTCCTTTGCAGGTTCGAGTCACTCTCGTATGCGCACCAAGCGTGTGGCCTCTCGCACTCCTCGTAGTACTCCTCGCCTTCAAGACATCGAGTTTTATTCTGAGTCAGACCAGGAGACCTTGGCCTCACGCCGCTCTCTGATTGACTGGCAGTGCAAGAAGAAGAAGGCTGTGTAGGTGGTTCTCATTGATATGAGAAAGTCCGAGTTCATTGAATGGCGCAAGACGGACTTTTATGCAGAGCCTCGTGATCTGGAGATTGACAATTGCTTTTGGTGCCATGAGCAGGAGATCCTCTTCAAGGAAGTGTATATGGCCATGTCTAAAAAGAAGAGGGTTTGCCCTATGAAGGCTATTGACATTGATCACCTAATGAAGAAGGAAGATTACTTTGGGACTGCTATCCGGGTTGTGGACTGCTTGGGACTGAGGCGTCTGATGGATACTGAGTGCAACTACAATGTCACCATGATCCAGCAGTTTTATGCAACTTTAGTGTTTGACACGGATGTGAACATTGGGATGACTTGGATGTCCGACACCCATATGCTCACCTCCAACTTCAGGGAGTTTGCGGACATTCTTGGTTACCGGTTTTCTGGCTCCATACTCAATGAGGGGACTCGCATGCATCTCATTGGGTCCTCTTATGACAAGGCTCAGCTGACGGATCTTTATAGTGATGAGAGCAAGGTTGGGAGCACCTCCGGCCTCCTTCCTCTCTATGACATTCTCTTGCGCATGTTCCGGGAGTCCATTGCTCCAAGTGCTGGTAACAATGATGCTATTCGTGGAGGGCTTGTGAATCTTCTTCACTTTGCTCATGAGACAGCTACTCAGGGTACTCTTCGCCCCAATGCGAACCCTGTGGACGTTATGGATTCTATCTTCAACGAGATGTATGACTCTATGATCAACAAGAAGGTGCCTCCTTATGCACCTTATGTGATGAAGCTCATCAAGGCCAAGTATCCGTTTTCTAATGATGTTACAGACCCCGATGTGGAGCTTACCTGTGAGACTCATGGAAGGGTCAAAATGAACCGGAAGTCTGCTCATCTCACTCGTGGTGCCTCTTCAGCCCGTAGTGCTCCCCCCACGACTCGTGTCCCTCCTAGTGCTCCTGAGGGCTCATCTTCTGAGGGTGCGGCTCGCCCTAAGCGTTCATGGATCAAGCGTGCTATAGAGAAGGTTCTGTGTATGAATGTGGCCATCCACAAGGAGAATTATCATGGCTACGTCGAGCGCCGTACTATCTTGCAGAATCAGCAGCAGATCATGGCTCATCTTCAGATGCTTCCACCTCCACCTGGGCAGCAGATTCAGCCCCTTGTTCGCTACAAGCACTGGAACAGCAAGTTTGTGGATTGGACTATTGACGTGCCTGAGGATGAAGACAGTGAGGAGGAGGAGGAGGTGTCCGAGGCCACGGCATCGGAGTGATCTTTGTGGGACCTTTTTACCATCGCTCTTTTCCCTTTTTGGTGTCTTGATGCCAAAGGGGGAGAAGTAGTTTTTAGGCATTCGGGTATTTGCATGGGTTGGGCACAAGCTTCTCTTTGTCTAATTTGCCTTTTCTAAGCTTGTGCCTATGTGTCTTTCCTTTCATGAGTTAAACTATGTGATGTGTGGTGTAAGACATGCAAACCTTTGTGACCTTCTTCATGTTATTGGTGTTATATAAGATCTTATCTAGGGGGAGCTAAATTATACTTGTGTGTGTGTGTTGTCATCAATCACCAAAAAAGGGGAGATTGAAAGAACATCTCTTAGTTTTGGTGATTTAATGACAACACATATTATGGGCTAATCATATTTGGTTAACTGTGTTGACAGGTTTTTAGGTGGTTAGACCCAAATGGTAAAAAGATCGAAGTAAAGATCAAAGACGAAGAAGAGAATCTTGAAGAAATGGGTTTCTGGTATTTTCAGGACCGGAAGTTCCGGCCTTCTGGGCGGAATTTCCGGGGGGCGGAAATTCCGGCCTACGGGCGGAAGTTCCGGCCCTAGCGCGAAATCGACTAAGTCTTTTTGGGATCCCTCTCTGGAGGGGTCCCGGAACTTCTCCCCAGAAGTTCCCCACGGAAATTTCTGGTGGGGCCGAAATTCCGGCCCATGGAAATTTCGGGTGGAAAAACGACTAAGTCATATTTGGGCTCCCTCTCTGGAGGGGTCCCGGAACTTCCCTCCGGAAGTTCCCCCCGGAAATTTCTGGTGGGGCGGAAATTCCGGCCTCCTGGCCGGAAGTTCCGGCCCGTGGAAATTTCGGGCGGAAATATGGCTAAGTCATTTTTGGGATCCCTCTCTGGAGGGGTCCCGGAACTTTAATCCGGAAGTTCCCCCCGGAAATTTCCGGTAGGGCGGAAATTCCGGCCTTCTGGCCGGAAGTTCCGGTCCCTGGAATTTTCCGTGGGATTTCGACTAAGTCTTTTCGGGGATCCCTCTCTAGAGGGGTCCTGGAGGTTGCGGGCGGAAGTTCTCCCTGGAGATTTCCGTCCCACCGAAAGTTCCGGTCTGATGGCCGGAATTTCCGGCCCCCGGCCAGAATTTCCGGCCCTTTAACCCGGAATTTCCGGCCTCCCGTTTCCTGCAACGGCTAGAAATCCTGGAGGGGTATAAATACCCCTCCACCTACCTTGAGCCCCTCAGCTCTTGCACTCTCTCTCTTCATTAAAAGCAAAAGCTCATAAATACAAGATCTCTCAACTCCTCCAACCAAAGACACTGATTCTTGGAGGATTGAAGGAGGAGGCCCCGATCTACATCTTCACCGAGCAGTTTTTCATTTCCCCCTCATTCACTTGAGGGATTTCTCTTCTAGGGTTAGCATTGTGTTACCCTAGATTCTTGTGCTCAATTCTTGTTGTAATTGTGATAGATTCGTTGATTTGGGAGCCCCCAATTCAGTTGTGGGTGTGTGCCCCAAGAACTGTGTAAGGGCTCCGGATTCCGCCTTGAAGGATTCCGATAGTGGAAGGTGAACCAAACCCTCGGGTGTGGTTCATCGGAGAATAGGGTGAAGCCTTTGTGGCATTTTGAGTAGGCCTCTTGTGGCGAGCTCACACCCCTCCAACGAGACATACTCCCTTAACAAGGAGGAACTCGGGAATACATCCTTGTCTCCACGTGCTTCCCCTTTCGGTTACCTCTTTCCCTTAGTAGATTTTACTTGTATCGTTAATTGCCTAGTTGCTATAGTTTGCTTCCCATATAGGTAAATTCACCATAGTTGCATATCTAGAGAATTTACCGTTTTGTGTTAAGCCTAAAATCGAAAAAGAATTAAAAATTGGTGTAGCACCTATTCACCCCCCCCCCCTCTAGGTGCCCATACGATCCTTTCACTTCACCGCCTTTTCTCCTATGGCTTGGGTGACGTGAAGTTGAGTTCGTCCATTCTACAGAGTTACTGTGAACGGGTATGTGTGCTGCTCGGCTGGAGCGCTTGGTGAGGCTGCCGTTATGATGGTCGTTCCCGCGGCTGTTCCCGCTGTTGGTCCCGCGGGTGCGGTCATGTACACCTGCATGGGGAGGATGCGTGGAACTTCCTCCAGGTCAGAATCATCTCCAAAGATGGACTCGAAGGATGCTTGGGTTCCGCCGATGAAGCGTGCAGGGCTCGATGGCGGAGTCGACGAAGCGTAAGGCACGACTGCCAGCTCAGTCGTGCGCGTGAGGGTGGTGATTGGCGATGGAGATTGCGATGGCGCAGTCGAAAATGACACGATCTCGTCGAACGACCCGCCCGAGAGTTCATCGTCAGAAGACGCGGCGACAGCCGATGCGGCCGATGACGGAGCGAACTCCATCGCGACAGTCGATGAAGTAGAGGGTGTTGTTGCCGCAGGGTGTGGTGCGTCCGTGAGAGGGAGAGTGCCCCACTTGTTGACGAAGAAGCGCAGCTCGCCGAAGCTTACGTCCACGCCTGCGTGCAGATCTGCGAAAGCCGGAAAAGTAACCGGCGAGTGTGAGCTGAATCCCAGGGAGCCGAAGAAGATCGGCCACTGCAGATTCGGCGAGTTGCCGGTTGTCGATGACGAAGCCGCTGAACCCGTAGATCCAACACCAGTCTTTCCCACAGACGGCGCCAATTGACGTGGGGTTACCACGCCAAATCCCTCGGAGGTCATCCTTGGGTTGAGAGAAGAGGAGAAGATGGTGGTGTTGGTAGATTCATCGGTTGACAATCGAGAGTTACCCAGGTTCAGGCCCCCGAAGGTAAAAGCCCTACGTCCTGCTTGTCTGGTATTGATTAATGGAGCTCACAAGAGGATTACAATGGCGAGATCGGTGTATGCGATCTCGATAGGGTTTCGGTGGTGAGTATGAGCGTGTCCCTAGCCGGCGGCCCTCCCAGCCCTTAAATAGTGGGGCTGGGTCTCGGGAATCCTTACCGACTAGGGTTACAATTCGTAACCGATGTAACTCTTGGTTTAACTTGGGCTTGTTTCCTTCGATATGGGCCTTCCTTTCGGCCTTGTTCCGCGGGTCACAATGGTTCTTGAACACCAGTATCCAAACCGTGGGGCACCCGAAGGGTACACCCACGTCAGAGTCTCTCAAGTAAATAGAACGATCATATGATGGGTAAACAAATTACAGCTGGGCAATTGACAATATTATAACACAAACTTAATTTAGCTATGACAAAGTGAACATGATACTATTTATGGAGGCATCACGACAATGAACAAAGACCATTGAGTCCAACTGCATCTTTGTCTAAAAAGTCCACCGTGGGATCGCTATCCAGCCTGTCACCCATCGGTAGTAAGTTGCAAGCAACAGATATTTGCATTAAGTAAAGTGCATAAAGTAAACAATATTAATATCAAAAGAGATATTAACACCGCTGTTTTACCCATAGTAGCAACAGCACACCCTCGCCCTTAGACGTTTCTGTCACTCGTGCCCAGGAACAGCAGGGGGCATGAACCCACTATCTAGCATAAATACTCTCTCTTGGAGATACACACAATCACTTGGCCAAAGTAACTACTCACATCGGAGAGCATGCAAAAACATAAATCAACATATAAGAATCATGCACAATCTGATCATAACTTCATAATCCATCGGATCCCAGCAAACACATCACATAGTATTACAATAGTCGATCTTGATCATGTTAGGCAGCTCACAAGATCATAAACATGAAGCACAAGAGAGAGAGACTACCATCTAGCTACTGCCATGGACCCAAGGTCCAAGGTGGGACTACTCACAAATCATCCCGTAGGAAGGCATGGCGATGAAGAGCCCTCCGGGATCGATCTCCCCTCAGGCAGGGTGCCAGGAACTGCTTCAGATTGACCCCCGAACTAGGGTTTGAGGTGACGGCGCGTCGGGATATCTTCTGTGGAAAATAATGGCCGCCCCCGACGTTTTTAGGGTAAAAGGGATTTTATAGGCGTCGGAGGGGACCGAGGAGGTGCCCAGGGGGCAGGGGCGGGTCCCACCCGTGCCTCCAGGTGGGGCCGCGGCAGGGGGCTGATGCATCTAAAATGCATACATGAACTTTGCACTATAATAGTTATATTCCATTCATATTGCATCATATAAGGGGTATATTACTGTTATTTAATGATTTTTGGTAATTTATAATGATTTCCCCTTTATATGGAATTAATCCTGCGCAGGCAGAAAACCCCTATTTCTTTCTTTATTTGTTTTAGGACCTTAACGACGTCATAATGAGCTATAAATTTAGGGGAGTCATTATTTTGGAAGTAGAAGATTTAGGAGCGAAAGAAGTCAACGAACGGAGGCCGGAGGACCAAAAGGGGGGTCCCACGCGGCTACAGTACCAGGCCGCGTGGGCCCATCCAATTTGGCCCTCGTGGCCCCGTTTGCATCGATCCTTCGCCCAGAAGCATCCTCGTGACCTAAAAACGCCTATATAAAAGGTCCCCCGACGTTTTCAGAGGGAGGCGGCGGAGAAACGCAAAACCAGAAACAGAGAGGTAGAGGGCTGTCACCGGAGAAGATCGGAGGGGGGAAACGCCGCCGGAATCCACCTCCAGAGGGCTCCACCCCCCCTCCGGCGTGATCATCATCAACATCTATAGCAAGATCGTCTCCACTCCGGGCTGCACCTCTTCATCAACCTCTCCATCAAGCTCCTCATCTCCATGATGAAGGGGGAGTAGTCTCCCTCGGGGCTGAAGGCTCATGCCGGTAGCTATGTGGTTTATCTCTCTCTCCCATGGTGTGATCTTTATGTGATCATGAGCTTTGTAATCTAGTTGAATCCATAGATGGTACTCTTCTTTATCTTATGAATTATGCTACTCAAGTGGTTTTATTGATGTGATTTCCGGAGTCACCTTTGTCCCATGGTGTGAAGTTGACAGTGCGTGCACCGTGTGTGGCTCTTAGGCTAAAGATTACATGAATACTTATCATGAGTTATTATTTGTGTTGGGTGTCTCTATGATATTGTGGTGTTTGTTAGTACTATCTTTGGATGCGAATAGTGACCGCATGAAGTGTCCATAGATGTGAAATACGAACTTTAAGGTGTGCTTTTTGTAGCCCTACATGATGGATTGGTGTTCTTTATCCAAGCAGAAATTAATTCAGAGTAGCATAATGAGGAGGAATTATCTATGTATTCAATTATATTATTATTGCTGAGAGTGTCCACTAGTGAAAGCATGATCCCTAGGCCTTATTTCCAAAGCACCGTTTACACCTTTGTCTTGTCCTCTTGCATTAAAGAGGATTGGAACACTTTCACACTCTTGTTCCCTTGTCTTGTCCTCTTGCATTAAAGAGGATTGGGACACTTTCACACCCTTGTTCCCTTGTCTTGTCCTCTTGCATTAAAGAGGATTGGGACACTTTCACACTCCTGTTTTGTTACATCAAACTTCCATCCATTAAATCAACCACCTTGTTCTATAAACTTGTTTAGTGCATAATCAACTAAAACTTGTGACACTTTAGTTGTAGGGAATAGATAACTTTTCCTTCTTACTCCTGCGGATCGATACCCTTCTTCCACATTGAGAGGTGCTACAGTGATCCCCTGCTCTTGGGGTTTATCAAGTACTTTTCTGGCGCCGTTACCGGGGAGCGTAGCGCTTAAGTTTCTATTCTTGTTTGCACTAGATTTTTATTTTCAGTTTTGCATTTAGTTTAGTTTTACTTTCAGTTTTGCATTTATCAAAAACCCAAAAAAATTAGAAAATGGAAAAGAACAAAAAAATTAGAGATCTTGATGAACTTTATATTGAATTAGGACATGATGCTTTTGAAGAGATAATTAAACCAATGGGAGTTTGTTTGCATAATAGTGATGGCAATGCTATTAGCATGAATTCTTTGGACACCATTATTCCTAATGCTATGGAAAAGTCTAAGCTTGGGGAAGCTAGTTTATATGAAAATGATCTTTTTAGTTCCCCAGCTTTAGAGAAAAAAAATTGCTTTGATAATACTTTGTCTTCTATATGTGATAATTCTAAGGATACTTCTGATATTCTAAAACCACCTACTGAAAGTATTCCTTTTGAAATACCTATAGAATATATTAAAATGGTTATGGATGAATGTTATGCAGGGGATGGAACAATCCATCCACATGATCACTTGTTGAAATTTACAGAACTTTGTGAGCTGTTTAAGGTTGCAGGTTTATCAAGGGAAGATGTCATGAGGAAATTATTTCCATTTTCACTTAAGGGCAAAGCAAAGAAGTGGTATAGGACGCTGGATGATCCCCCTTCGAATTGGAAACAGCTTGAATCTCTCTTTTACTCTAAGTTTTATCCTCTTCATGAAGTGCATCTAGATAGGTGTTACATTTTCAATTTTTATCCTCATGATAGAGAAAGCATTGCTCAAGCTTGGGGAAGACTGAAAACATTAATACTCAAATGTCCTAACCATGAGCTTCCTAAGGAAATAATTATTACTAATTTTTATGCAAGGCTTTCAGGTCATTATAAGGATCATCTGGATGCCTGTTCAGGAGGTTCTTTCACAAGCAAGAAGGTTGAAGCTAAATGGGATCTTCTTGAAACAATTCAACGCAATACTGAAGATTGGGATAACGACAAAGGTAAAGAATCAGGTATAAACTATAAGTATGATTGCATTGAGTCTTTCAGTAAAACTACTAGTTTTCATGAGCTTGGTGCTAAATTTGGTCTTGATTCTCAAATTATTGTTGATTGTTGTAAAACTTTTGCTTCTCATATTAATATTCCAGAAGAGAATTGGGACATGTATCATGAACCTTCTAAAGACACTTGCTTGGAAACCGAAACTGTTATTGATGATTGCAATAAACATACTCAAACTTCTGAAAGTACTATTTCCTATAAGCATGTTAATTATTGTGGAACACTTAGACCTTGTGAAAAGAATAAAATCGAAGAGGAATATTGTATTCATCATAGGAATGAAAAAAACTACAACATGGTACAGAGCTCTAAGTGATCTTGCTAAAAAGGTTTGTGACACCTATCCTTTTATTTGTGAACTTTGCTATAAAGAGGGTCATTTCAAATTCCAATGCTCGGATTCTAATATAAGTACTGCGAGAGACTTTTGTGATAACATGATCACTCCTAATCAGCATGATGAACTTACATTATTTTTGGGGTGTGAAGAGTTGTCAAGAAAAACTTCTTCGTTAGATATGAATAGCGTGTTGCATGGATGTTATCTCTATTGTGTTAATAATTTCCATGACAACACTTACATTCAAAATATTATAAAAGATGGAATGGCTTTACCAAAATATGAAAGGACTAATGTTTGTCTTACTCTTATTAATGAAAAGGAGGAATCCTCCCGAGTTTCTAACAATAAACCAGGGTATGTGGAGAAGCCTCCTTTCAAGCCTCTCCCTCCTGAGAAGAAGAAGAAGAAGAAGAACGGTATCTTCCCCTAAGCATGTTGCTCCTATTATAGTTGTTGCTAATGAGTCTGATTTCGACGATGATCATATGCCTGTTACCTACAGTAGTGATCATGATTGGGAAAATCATAGTACTTTTGATATTGAAAATCTCTTTGGTACTAATCCTGAAAATGATGATGCTAATAATTACAATCATCCTCATGAAACTTGTCATAGTTTTGGAAGGATTACCCAAAACCATCCAATTAATATACAACTTGTCTATCATGTTCGAGTTCTTTACGATGATGCTACTCCCATTGCTATTAATAAGAAGAACCTTGCTTATGTGGAAAATATTGATACTTTTATGCATATGGATCATGATAAGAATGTTTCATGTGATAGCTATATTGTTGATTTTATCAATGATGCTACTGAAAGCTTTTATGAGAGAGGGAGACATGATTTCATTTATCTCAAAAATATTAAGACTTATCTCTTTTTGTTGAAAATTTTGAAGTTGCACTCGCTTTGCCTTCCTATGCTAGTCACTTTGTGCTTTATTGATTTATTTTCTTACAAGATCCCAATGAATAGGAAGTGGGGTAGACTTAAATGTGTTTCATATTTTTCTCTTGATGCTCTCTTTTGCATTTCAATTCTTATTCTTATGTGAGCATCATTAAAATTATCATGTCTAGCTAAAAGACTATAAAGAAAGCGCTTTACGGGAGGCAACCCGGTTGTTTTTATTTTCTTTGTGTCCTCTTGCTGTAACAAGAGATTGTTTTCTTATATTAGTTTCTGGAATTTTTAATAAAGTGCCAAGTTTTACCCATTTTGGTTTGACAAGTTGCTATTTCTATTCGGAGATTTTAATCCTGCACGAAGTCTATGCACGGTTTAATTTTTAATTTTTATTCTGTAACTCAAAATGAGCTGAGATTTTAACTGTAACTGCAACTTTTCATCCTCTGTATGCCTGAATTGTTTCAGAATTTTTCGACGAGTTTAAGTAGGACATAAAAATACGTTTTTCTGCTGCTGTTTTTCTGGACAGATTCTGTCCCATATTGTTTTATGCATAGTTTGAACTTTTGAGTTGAATCTTTTTTATCCAATTGAGTTTATGAGTAGGCATACAACATTATACACTCTCTGATCATTCATATGAATTTTAGTCCATGGATTATATGCAGCAAGAAGCCTATTTGTTTATCTCTACTAATATCACCCCACAGAAAAGAAATGGGAGAAACAGTGTTTTGAAGTTTTTTCACAGGGATTGGAGGAGATGCACCATGAGTTATCCAAGGATGGTGAAAACCATAAGCTTGGGGATGTGGAGAACATCCCCACTGAACCAACATACTCTCGGTTTGCACACGTCTAACTTCTGTTTTTCATTTGAAACACTTTATCGCATAAACTTGGAGCGTCTTTTTGTTTGTTTTTGCTTTGATTTTTATTTTGTGAGACCACCACACCATCATTTATATATGAGAGAGCTACTGGAAATATAGGTTGAAATATCTTGCATGCTTTTATTGTGTTGGGAAAAGGGATATCTAAGTTGATTTTTAATGACACATATAGTTGCATGATTCATGAGCTTCTTTATGAGTAATAATTTGCAAATGCTTTATCATGAGCTATCTTTTATTCCTGTTTTGATGTTATATGTTATTTCACCTTGTTTGACATGAATTAGTTAGTTCTATGGACACTCATGCATGCATCTAGATGGTCATCTTTCTCCCTTTTGCTAGCCCAAAAATTCCAACAAGTAAAAACTTGTTTCCAACACCTTCAACCCAAGTTTTTCCAGTGAGTCCACCATAACTACCTATTAGCTTTACGCTATTCCAAGTATGTTTATCATGTTATTTGTGTTATCTATGCCTCTAAATGAAAATGATGATGTTATTTATTGTAATGGGAAAAGTTGGTTAAAAATCTCTCGCGAACTTGATGCACACTTTACTTTTATTGCATTCAATAAAGATGAACCATTGTGATTAATATTATGATGGTAGTGGCTTGATAAATGTTTAAGGTTGGGAGTTAGCCCATATGTGATGTCACATGCAAAGCTTTCAACATGTTCCATTATCTATTTAGTTGATATCATGTACTTTTGTCTATGGATGCCTATCATGATGAAATAATGTGGAAATAGAGTTAAGTTTAAATGAGTTTGTATAAATGGTTAGAGAGAATCCTGGGCCGCTAATCTAATCCATGCATCATTCATGGTGGAAATTTACTTACATGCTATTTTGAACTCTCTATGATACACCCTACAATAAAAAGTTATATCAAGTGGTAAATAAAGAGGGTGTTGAGATTGTTCATTATGTTTGTTTGTCTTGTTGTTTTGATATGGGCTTGATCCATATCATGGGACAAGAGGTACCCCAGTTGAGACTCTTGATGATACCGTTATTACTTACAATGATAGATAACTTAAACTTGCTCCGTTTCCCAAGTTGAGTAATCATGGTGTAGGTACTTGTATTCAAGGGGCATGAGACATCTAACCTTTACTTTATCAAGGACACTACTCATATTTGCTTTCACATTCAACTTTAATCATTCAAGATGCTATGATAGGGCAATGAGAGCTTGACACAAAGTATTACCATTGCATTCAATAACTTAAGTAGAATAGTTTGGAGGCTAGATGAAACTTATGCATGCTTTACCTCTACTTATTTATACATCTTTTCCAAAGTGTCCACCTTTTATATTCAGATTTTCTACACTCTATGGACCACAGGTATGCAAAAGTAAGAATGTCCATAGTACTATCTTTTATGTTGCACTTTATGAACTATCATTGATCATCTTTTCATTGAATACTTGATATCACTTTATAAACTGTTTGCATATTGCTACTTCTATGAAATAATGAATCATTTGACTTTATGTAGCAGTAGCAATCATCTTGTGTATCCATGTTGTGATTATATTGCAAAGTTCATGTTAGTTTTATCACTTTCATACTCGAGGACGAGCATGAGTTAAGCTTGGGGATGTTGATGCATCTAAAATGCATACATGAACTTTGCACTATAATAGTTATATTCCATTCATATTTGCATCATATAAGGGGTATATTACTGTTATTTAATGATTTTTTGGTAATTTATAATGATTTCCCCTTTATATGGAATTAATCCTACGCAGGCAGAAAACCCCTATTTCTTTCTTTATTTGTTCCAGGACCTTAACGACGTCATAATGAGCTATAAATTTAGGGGAGTCATTATTTTGGAAGGAGAAGATTTAGGAGCGAAAGAAGTCAACGAACGGAGGCCGGAGAACCAAAAGGGGGGTCCCACGTGGCTATAGTACCAGGCCGTGTGGGCCCATCCAATTTGGCCCTCGTGGCCCCGTTTGCATCGATCCTTTGCCCAGAAGCATCCTCGTGACCTAAAAACACCTATATAAAAGGTCCCCCGACGTTTTCCAGAGGGAGGCGGCAGAGAAACGCAAAACTAGAAACAGAGAGGCAGAGGGCTGCCGCCGGAGAAGATCGGAGGGGGGAAACGCCGCCGGAATCCACCTCCAGAGGGCTCCACCCCCCCTCCGGCGTGATCATCATCAACATCTACAGCAAGATCGTCTCCACTCCGGGCTGCACCTCTTCATCAACCTCTCCATCAAGCTCCTCATCTCCATGATGAAGGGGGAGTAGTCTCCCTCGGGGCTGAAGGCTCATGCCGGTAGCTATGTGGTTTATCTCTCTCTCCCATGGTGTGATCTTTATGTGATCATGAGCTTTGTAATCTAGTTGAATCCATAGATGGTACTCTTCTTTATCTTATGAATTATGCTACTCAAGTGGTTTTATTGATGTGATTACCGAAGTCACCTTTGTCCCATGGTGTGAAGTTGACAGTGCGTGCACCGTGTGTGGCTCTTAGGCTAAAGATTAAATGAATACTTATCATGAGTTATTATTTGTGTTGGGTGTCTCTATGATATTGTGGTGTTTGTTAGTACTATCTTTGGATGCGAATAGTGACCGCATGAAGTGTCCATAGATGTGGAATACGAACTTTAAGGTGTGCTTTTTGTAGCCCTACATAATGGATCGGTGTTCTTTATCCAACCAGAAATTAATTCAGAGTAGCATAATGAGCAGGAATTATCTATGTATTCAATTATATTATTATTGTTGAGAGTGTCCACTAGTGAAAGCATGATCCCTAGGCCTTATTTCCAAAGCACCGTTTACACCTTTGTCTTGTCCTCTTGCATTAAATAGGATTGGGACACTTTCACACTCTTGTTCCCTTGTCTTGTCCTCTTGCACTAAAGAGGATTGGGACACTTTCACACCCTTGTTCCCTTGTCTTGTCCTCTTGTATTAAAGAGGATTGGGACACTTTCACACTCCTGTTTTGTTACATCAAACTTCCATCCATTAAATCAACCACCTTGTTCTATAAACTTGTTTAGTGCATAATCAACTAAAACTTGTGACACTTTAGTTGTAGGGAATAGATAACTTTTCCTTCTTGCTCCTGCGGATCGATACACTTCTTCCACATTGAGAGGTGCTACTGTGATCCCCTGCTCTTGGGGGTTATCAGGGGCCGTCCCTGGCCCCTGGATGTCCCCCTAGGTCGCCCTTCGACGTGGTGGTGTCTTATTTCGCATAAAAAATCCCCGTAAATTTTCGTCCAATTCCGAGAATATTTCCAGAAGTGATTTTCTGAAATACAAAAACAGCAAAAATAGGGAACTGGCACTGGGCATCTTGTCAATAGGTTAGTCCAACAAGATGCATAAAAATGATGTGATATGATAATATAAACATGTGACAACATCAAAAAATTAGCATGGATCACTCAAAAATTATAGATACATTTGACACGTATCAATAAGCTTTATGTTGCATGTTTGGCATATTGATCTAGATGACATATTTGGTTTACATCTCTCAACACTGTATGTTTGCTTCAAATACCTTCTTTGCTAAGCCTAAAAATTCGTACTGCATGTATGGTTCACTCGTGCATCCAAATCCCAACGCAAAATTATCTTGCCATTTGAGTCCACCATATCTACCCATGCATGGTATTTCTTGCCATTCTAAGTAAATTTGTCATGTGCTATCTTTAAAAATTCAAAATACTCCTTTTTGTGCCTCTGTTTTTAAGCTCATGAGGGAGCAGTGGAGAGCTTGATATAACCTTTGACGAGCAAGGTCATTTCTCCCCTTTCACCCGGTGTCGATGGATTACGTATTCACTTGAATCAACCCGAGAGCTGCTTAAGCAAAATATAAATATAACTCACCATTCTCCTCCGCGCAATGAAAATCTGAGATATCTGCTTTAAACATTGGACAGTGGTGAAACCAAGGAGAAAGAGGAGCGTACTCGCTCCTCTAAAAACCAGCTGCTCTCACAAATCTAAAAGCCTTGCTTGTTATGGGGGACTAGATAGTTTCTCTATTGTGAAGTCGTTGACAAAAGAATGCATGTCTCAAAATCTTTTTACTTCTGTTTCATAAAATAAAAGGCTCTAGCACATGATTAATCCCAGCTTCCCTCTGCGAAGGGCCTTTCTTTTACTTTTAATGCTGAGTCAGTTTTCCTTCTCCCTCCATCTTCCACAAGCAAACTTACAGTGTTGATCTTTGATGTTAGCAAGTATGATATCTACATTGTGTCTCTTATGTCTCATGATAGTTGTTCATTTTTCTTATGTCAGTTCTAACTCTTCTATCATAAGATTACAGCCTTGATGATTTGCAACTCGTGGAAAGGTAACTTGATGGTTGAAGCATTTAAATGGATCCTTCTTGAAATATGAGCTGGCAAGTATAATTGCCTTTTAAACGAAGTCTCAGTTTGCCATTGCTTAATAAATTTCTGTTTTGCTTCACCTTAACATGTTATAGTTACATTACTTGTCTTCGAGAAGCTTTATGAGAGAAAGGTTGTTGTTTAAGATGTATTTGTGCTTGATGAGTAAATATTGATGCTTCATGTTTGTATTCTTTATTTATCAACACTTCACTCCATAAACATGTGGTCATGTTTACCGAGCTCAGTTTTCGCTTGGGGACAAGCGGAGTCAAAGCTTGAGGGAGTTGATACGTTCATTTTGCATCACTATTTTACATCATAATTTATCTTTATTCATTGATATATTTCATATTATGATGCAATACTTATGTTATTTTATCTCATTTTGCATGTTTGGCAATTATTGGGGATGCATCTGCCGGAGCCGGAAATCAGCTGAAAAAGTACCTGTCAAGATACCTGACGTCGGAAGCTTAGAAAATACCAGGAAAATTATGAAGTCAATATTATGAAGAATAAGTCACGGAGCCGAAAGGGGGCACGGAGTGGAGCTCTAGGGGGCAGGGGCGCCCCCTGCCGCGGGCCCACCCCAGGCCGCGGGTGGGGCCCGCCCCTGGCCCTTGTGGCCCCCCTCCGGCTCCCCTTCGGCGTATTACCTCCTATTGACCTAAAAACTTCGGGGGTATCGACCAATAATTTTTCCGCCGCCTCCACGAGGCGGAAACCAGACAGAGAGAAGAAGAGCTCCGGCAGGGAGAAATCTGCCAGGGAATTTCCCTCCCAGAGGGGGGGATCGCCGTCATCGTCATCACCATCACGCCGGGCATCATCGGGATCATCATCAGCATCATCTCCAACATCAGCACCATCATCACCGCCACCATCCCATCTCATCTCGCTGTAACAATTGTCGTTGTGTTGTTATTAGTTCATCGGAATCGTATCCCGGGCGTTGATTACCAGTTGTAGTTGATGTTTGAGAGTTTTATCGGTGAATTATCATTACAATCAGATTGTTGCCCATATTCATACCACCTTTGATCGTGATCTATATGATGTCTTGTGAGTAGTTCGTATGGTTCTTCAGGACATGGGGAAATCCTAGTTGCTAGTAATTGCATAATGTTGAGTAATATTTAATGGTTTCATTTATGTTGTGGTGTTATTCCTCTAGTGGTATCGTGTGAACGTCGACTACATGATACTTCACCTTTCAAAGGGCCTAGGGGAATGCATAGTGTATTTAGTTTGCTTATGGTAGGGTTGCAGGAGTGACAGAAACCTAAACCCCAATTTGTGAACTAGTGCATTAGGGAGTGTAGGGTCTCGGAGTTTAAGGCTGTGGTTAGGTTTTTAGCTTAATTACTTTCTTGTAGTTGCGGATGCTTGCAAGGGGTTTAATCACAAGTATGTATTTTTCCATGTAAGGGCGGTGCATTAGCATAGGTCCACCCACATAGCACTTTATCAAAAACGTTGAAGATTAATCACCGGCATGCAATGAAACTGGCTAGGCAGAAATTCCCATGTGTCCTCGAGAACGTTTTAATCATCATAAGTAACACAACCGGCCTGTCCTTTGAGCTTAAAGGATTGGGCTATTTGCTGCAACTATTGTAGCACTCTTTTATTTACTTGTTCTTTATTTGTTCTTTATATCAAAACTCCAAAAATATTTCTCTTTAGTGCTTGCAGTAAAACCTTGCTGAAATCTACTTGTCAACACCTTCTGCTCCTCGTTGGGTTCGACACTCTTACTTATCGAAAGGACTACGATAGATCCCCTATACTTGTGGGTCATCTCATCGGGTTTCTACCAAACCTCTCGAGCTTGTTCACTCCGATGTTTGGGGTCCTGCAATGAAGTCAGTAGGAGGCTATAGTTACTATGTTAGTTTCCTAGATGACTATAGTAAGTTCACTTGGGTTTACTTGCTGAAACGCAAGTCCGATGTAGAACAAGTTTTTTATCAATTCCCAAGTCATGTTGAAATATCTCTTGGCACCAAAATTTTATCCGTTCAAACAGATTGGGGCGGTGAATATCACAAGCTAAATCGTTTCTTTTCAGATGTGGGCATTGTTCATCGTGTTTCTTGTCCACATACACACCAACAAAACGGCACCATTGAACGAAAACATCGACATCTCGTTGAAACAGCACTCGCACTCCTTGCACAATCTCACGTACCCATTTGTTTTTGGGACGAACTATGCTCACAGCTTGTTTTCTAATAAACCGCATGCCCAGTCGAGTCATCATGAATTCTACGCCCGTTGAAAAACTCTTAAACACACCACCAAATTATCAATTTCTTCGCGTGTTTGGGTGTGCTTGTTGGCCAAATTTGCGTCCATACAACAACCACAAATTATATTTCCGGTCTAAGCAATGTGTTTTTCTCGGATATAGTTCTTTGCATCATGGCTATAAGTGCCTAGATCGGTCAAGCGGGCGTGTTTACATCTCACGCGACATTGTTTTTGACGAGAATATTTTTCCTTTTGTTCATGGCTCTTCCTCTCACACGTCACCTTCTGAATCTTCAATACTTCTTCCTTTGAATCCTGAGCAGGACACAGATATTCCTCGTGTTGATGATATGGCGACTAACCGTGCTACTAATCCTGCTGCTGTAGTTGTTCCTAGTTCAGGTATCGCTTCAGGATCGCTCGAGACGCAAGTGCATGTCCCGGGATCGTACGTCGACCACACGGACGCAGCTCTGCATGGCAAACCCTATTTGACGCCCGTTGCGTCAAATAGCGGGTTTACGCGCACATTTTTGTTCCCCTGGGTGTGTAACTGGGCCAGCCCATGTGACTTATTTTTTCTGTTCGCGAGAGAGGATTAAAAAATGAAACTTTCGCGACGGAGAGATTCTCTCCGAAATCTCTTGACCTTTCCTCGCCTTCTCCCTCGGTTCCACTATTTCTTTTTCTTTTTTCTGTTTAAGATTTTATACCCTTTTTTTGCCTCTTTAAATACAAAAATATTTTGTATTTTTTATATTTCCCTGCTAACTTTCATTTTTATTTTTCTATCATATAAATATGTTTCCGTAATACATTCATAATTTTTATCCAGTGTCGTGTGAACAATTATCTCGATCTATATGAATATCTATTTTGATCCTCGTGAACAATTATTTTGATCCTCTTCAACAACTATTTTTCATTTGGAGAACAATTATTTTGGTCATTGTAATAATTATTGTGAACTGTGTGAAATGTAATTTCATTGTCGTGAAAAATTATTTTTAACCACGTAAACATTTACTTTGATCCTAAAATATTATTTTGATCCTCATGAGCAATTATTTCTTTTCAGATCGCGTGTCAGTTTCCTTTTTTAGTTCATCGCCCTCTATTAGTTCTATTTTCATTTTTTCAGTTCATCTCTCTATTCCT
Organism: Puccinellia tenuiflora; assembly: GCA_012064385.1. Classification (NCBI taxonomy): domain Eukaryota; kingdom Viridiplantae; phylum Streptophyta; class Magnoliopsida; order Poales; family Poaceae; genus Puccinellia; species Puccinellia tenuiflora. The sequence goes on from QRDG01000187.1 coordinate 666,254, forward strand.
TTTTGTTCACTTTATTCCGGTTCATCGCCTTAGTTCCATTTTTTCTACTTTTTTGGTTCATCGCCTTAGATATATTTGATTCTTTCTTTTCCGGTTCATCGCCTTAGTTCTATTTTTTGTTCATTTTTTCCGGTTCATCGACTTAGTTCTATTTTTTGTTCACTTTTTTTGATTCGTCTACTTAGATATATTTGGTTCATTCTTTTTTGGTTCATCACCCTATTTTCTTATTCACTTATTCTAGTTCATCACCTTAGTTCATTTTTCGTTCACTTCTCTTGGTCCATCGTATAAGATATATTTGGTTCATCGCCCTATTATTTTCTATTCACTTATTCCGGTTCATCGCCTCAGTTTCATTTTTTGTTCCCTTTTTTCGGTTCATCGCCTTTGATATAGCTGGTTCTTTCTTTTTCGGTTCATCGCCTTAGTTCTATTTTTTGTACATTTTTTTGGTTCATCGTCTTAGTTCCATGTTTTGGTCACTTTTTCTGGTTCATCGCTTTTAGATATATTTGGTTTGGTTCATCGCCCTATTCTTTTTTGTTCATTTATTTCGGTTCACCGCCTCAGTTCCATTTGTGTTCACTCTTATTGGTTCACTCCTTTCGATTAATAACTTTTAAATATTTTGGATCACTCTTTTTGGTTATCACCTAGATTTTTTGTTCATCGCCTCAGATTTACTTCGCTCTTTTCTGTACATCGTCTTTTAGATATATTTTGGTTCACTCTTTTTCGGTTCATCGCCGTAGATGTATTTTTGTTCACTCCTTTTTGGTTCAGTCTTTTTCGGTTCATCACCCTATATTTTTTGGTTCACTCTTGTGGGTTTATCACCTTAGATTTTCGTTCATCGCCTTTTACATATATTTGGTTCACGCTTTTTTGATTCACTGCCTTAGATATATTATGTTCACTCCTTTTTTTGGTTCACTCTTTTTGGTTCATCACCTAGATTTTCGGTTCATCGCCTTAGATATATCCCGTTCATGCTTTTTGGTTCATCGCTTTAGATATATTCTGTTCACTCCATTTTTTCGTTAACTCTTTTCGGTTCATCACCTAGATCTTCAATTCTTCGCCTTCAATATATTCCGTTCACTACTTTTTTGGTTCACTCTTTTCGATTCATCATCTAGATTTTCGTTTCATCACCTTAGATATATCCCGTTCATGCTTTTTGGTTCATTGCCTTAGATATTCTGTTCACTCCCTTTTTACTTAACTCTTTTCGGTTCATCACCTAGATCTTCAATTCTTCGCCTTCAATATATTCCGTTCACTACTTTTTTGGTTCACTCTTTTCAATTCATCATCTAAATTTTTGTTTCATCACCTTAGATATATCCCGTTCATGCTTTTTGGTTCATTGCCTTAGATATTCTGTTCACTCCATTTTTACTTAACTCTTTTCGGTTCATCACCTAGATCTTCAATTTGTCGACTTAGATATATTCCGTTCACTACTTTTTTGGTTCACTCTTTTCGGTTCATCACCTAGATTTTTGGTTCATCACCTAGATTTTCAGTTCATCGGCTTAGATATATATCTATCATGTTTTTCAGTTCATAGCCTTAGACACATTCAGTTTCATTTCCTTTTTTGGTTCACTCTTTTCGGTTGATCACCTAAATTTTCGGTCATCACCGAGATTTTTGGTTCATCGGCTTAGATATATTTGGTTCATTCTTTTTCGGTTCATCACCCTATCTCACTTTCAGTTCATTTTCTTTTTAGTTCATTTCCCTGTTTATCTTTCAGTTCATTTGATTTTTCAGTTTATCAGCTTATTTATTTCGGTTCATCGCCCTATCTATATTTTCATTCATTTATCTTTTTCGGTTCATCGCCATATTCTTGTATTTCATCCTCTTAGATATATTTTGTTCATTCTTTTTTGTTTCATCGCCTTAGATATTTATCGGGCTATTTTTTTGGTTCATCGTCTTAGTTTCATTTTGGCACCTTTATTTTTAGGTTCATCGCATTAGATATATTTTGTTCATTCTTTTCTAGGTTCACTAATATCTTTGGTTTATCGTCTTTTTTGGTTAATGACATTATAATTAATAAAATTGCGGTTCAGTATTCTCTTTGGTTATTTGTCTATTTGGTTCACTAATCTTTTTTTACGACATTACTTCATTTCAATTTATTTATTTAAGTTTTAAATTTACTATTCTCTTTTGTTTTATCTTTTTTCCGCTAATATATTTGGTTCATATTTTTTTCTGGTCCACTAATATATTGGGTTCATCATCCCTCGGTTTGACTTTTAGGTTCACTAATATATTCCTGTGTTTCGGCATTACTCTAATGCCGAAACGAACATTCATGTTTCAAGCAGTAGAACTATACAATTTTCTAATTAAAATGCCTAAATGATACGATCGATGGAGTGAAAAGGAATAGGCAGTACAAAAGCGAAATGATATGCGCGTAAGGGAAAAGCTACGAGGGAACGATCCGTGCGCAATATTTTGTGTCCTGGTATATTTTTTCTATAATACTCCGATAGTTAAACATTAATTTTTTTATCGAAAACATTTATCACGAGTGTGTGATTTTACTTACATTTCTTGGAGTGAACGATACTTAAATTTTAAAGCATCGATCGATGAAGTGAAATCTATCGACTCAAATAGGAAAGCAGTACAAGTCACGGAAGGGGAAGGGAAGACGTGACCCGACGACGGAACGAAGCGCGCGCACGCCAAACAATACCCGAGGAGGTACGCGTAAGCGCGTTAGTTAACGCTAAACATGTAGAATAGGAGCTCCGGCTCTGCATGGCCCATGCATGGGCAGCTCGACTCCCACCGACGGGCCCTCAGCTGGCAGCCCGGCATCGCCGTTTTCTCCCGCACCGAGTGCTGCTGGGCCATAGCCCAGTCTCTGCGCCTCCCCTGCCTCGTCCATGGCGGACCCTACGCGGGGTATACGAACCTCCGCGTACCACCCTCTATCCCATGGGCCAGGCCCATTACGGTCATTTCTATTTTTTTTCATCTTTTTTCTTTCTTTCCTATTTCTTTCTTCCCTGAGCCAGGCCCATTACGGATACGTGGAAAACTTCGTTTTTCTTTTCCTTTTTCTTTTTTGTCTTTGTATTTCCTTTTCTTTTTTCGTTTTTTCTTTCTTTTTATGTTGTTTCTGTTTTCTTTTCCTTTTTTGTCTTTCGTATTTTTCATTTTTTATTAAATAAATACTTATGTTGCGGAAAAAATAAGTAGTTTTTCTTATTTTAAATAATATAAATGTTTTGCAAATTTTCAATAATATTAAAATGTTTATACTTAAAAAATCGTTCAAATAAGATTAATGTTTGTATGAAAAATCCTTAAAACAACATAAAGTTCATATTTGAGAAAATTCGTTCAAATAACATAATTTTTCATGTTTTGAAAATCGTTCAAATAACATAATTGTTCATGTTTTGAAAATCGTTCAAATAAGATAAATGTTTTATTAAAAATTCATTCAAATAACATAATTGTTCACAAATAACATAAAATTTCATATTTGAAAATTCGTTCAAATAACATAATTATTCATGTTTTGAAAATCGTTCAAATAAGATAAATGTTTTATTGAAAATTCGTTTAAATAACATAATTGTTCATTAAAAAAAATCGTTCAAATAAGATAGATGTTTTATAAAAAATCGTTCAAATAACATAAAAGTTCATATTTTGAAAATTAGTTCAAACTACATATTTGTTCATGTTTTGAAAATCGTTCAAATGATATAAATGTTCCTATTGAAAAATCGTTTAAACAATAAAAAAATCATATTTTAAAAAATCATTCAAATATCATAAGAGTTCACATTTGAAAAATCATTCATATATATATTATTTACATATAAATATTTTGTTTTTTATTACATCGTTTGTTTGTTCTTGATTCCAAAAATATAAATACATTTTCATATTAGCATAGAAACAGAAAAGAAAAAAGAAAAACATAAAATAAAACCGGAAAAAAATAATACCTGCTTCAGTCGCGGTCCGCGGAGCCACTTGGGCCGGCCCATTCCCCTGGGAAGGGGTACGCGGCGCGGTACTCCCTCCGCGCGATGCGGGGTATAGGGGCTCCCCTCGTCCACCGACGCGAGCCCCTCTGCATCTGGGCTGCTGAGTCCACCAATGGGGTCTTCTTCTCGCAACGCAGCTCCTGTTGCTGAACCTGTGCATCATCATATGCGTATGCGTCTTCGCGACCACAAGACGCAACCCCGGAGGCTCTTTCCGAAGAAGCGAGCTTTTGCTGCTGAACCTGCTTCCCATGTCCAGGCTCTCACCTCCCCGGCTTGGAAAGAGGCCATGGATGCTGAATTTTCTGCCTTGATCAAGAACGACACTTGGTGCCTTGTTCCTCCACCGCAAGGGCATCACATTGTCAGCTGTAAATGGGTGTTTAAACTGAAGCAGAAACCAGATGGGACCATTGATTGTCACAAGGCCCGTTTGGTCGCCAGGGGATTTACGCAACAATACAGCGTGGATTATACGGATACTTTCAGTCCCGTCATCAAGCCAACTACCGTGCGGCTCATCCTCGCCAATGTTGTGTCGCAAGGTTGGCATCTTCGGCAAATCGACATCCAGAATGCATTTCTTCATGGGGACATTCAGGAGGAAGTTTATATGCAGCAACCGGCTGGTTACGTTGATTGGACCCGTTCGCATTATGTCTGTCGACTGCAGAAGTCGTTGTATAGATTAAAACAGGCGCCGCGCGCCTGGTATTCTAAACTCAGTGGTAAGCCTCAGGAACTGGGATTTGTTCCTTCCCTTACTGACACGTCGTTGTTCATCTTCCGTGCCTCCCAGCTTACCATGTACATGCTGATTTATGTGGATGATATAATCATAGTTGGCTCCCAGCAAAGTGCAGTGGATAAACTTCTTCACCAGCTCCAGGATTCGTTTGCCGTTAAGGATCTAGGCCCACTCACGTACTTCCTTGGTGTGGAAATCTCTCCTACAGCCGATGGTGTTGCTCTCACGCAATGCAAATATGCAGGTGACCTGTTGCATAGAGCTAATATGCATACATGCAAATCCGTAACAACTCCCATGTCAAGCACTGATCGGCTGAGCAAGGACCTGGGTGTTCCTCTCACTGGCGATGAAGTTTTCCTCTACCGCAGTACACTCGGTGCATTACAGTATCTCTGCCTTACTCGGCCAGACATTGCATTTGCAGTGAACAAGACCTGTCAGTTCATGCAGTGTCCCACAGATGTTCATTGGGCTGCGCTGAAGCGTATATTGCGGTTTGTTAAAGGCACACTGAATCTAGGTTTGTCTCTTCATCGCTCGACGTCCACTCCACTTAGCGTCTTCTCCGACGCCGATTGGGCTGGATCTCTCGACGATCGTCGGTCCACAGGAGGATATGCTGTGTTCTTTGGCCCGAATCTCGTCTCATGGAGTTCTCGCAAGCAGCCGACAGTGAGCCGTTCGAGTACCGAAGCGGAATACAAATCCATTGCAAATGCAACCGTAGAGGTCCTCTGGCTTCAGTCTGTACTAAAAGAGTTGGGCATATTTCAGCATGCACCACCAACGCTTTGGTGCGATAATTTGGGCGCTACATTCCTAAGTGCAAATCCGGTTTTTAATGCACGAACAAAGCACATCGAAATCGATTTCCACTTCGTCAGAGAAAAGGTCGCCGCAGGAACACTTCGAGTTCAGTTTATTCCTTCACCTGATCAGCTCGCGGATATCTTCACGAAGGCGTTGGGACGAGAAGCCCTTGATCGTCTCAAGTACGATCTTAATCTGGTTCACGCCAGTTTAGATCGAGGGGGCTGTCAGACGATAAGTCCTAGTCGTGATAGGAGCGGTATTTCGTGACTTGCACGTCACGCATGTTGATTGTTGAGATTGATCTTGTACGGTTTAGGATTAGCTGTATTTGTTTAGATCCTAAATGTACCCATGTATATCTGTACACATGTGACTATAAATACATGACAACGCCGATGCAATCTGCAAGGCAGAATCAATCTCTTCTCCCCCGTTTACACAGCATACCCAAATAGGTGCAAGGAAAATCCGCAATGTGGTAACCAAGAGGCTAAAGGATGTCAGCGAAATCTAAACCATTATAACGGATTGGCATAGCTACACTATTGGAGGGGTTGACCAGTAGACTTGAGGCGTCCCCGAAACACGACAGTGCAAGCTTGATGAAAGAAGCATCCCTTCTTGAGGGATTTATGAAAAGAGCTACGTCATCGGCATATAAAGAGGCCCGGATGATCGGCTTGCGGCCCGGCAGCTTGGAGAGCATCTCGTCACTGGTGGCCTTCTCAAGAATGTGGTGGAGGGGTTCCATAGCCAAAATAAACAGGAAGAAAGACGGTGGGTCGCCCTGCCGCAAACCACGATGATGATGAACAAACGGAGATGGTAGGCCATTGATTAGCACTTGGGAAGAAGATGTTGCAAGGACCATGGAGATCCATTCACGCCGGAGGCCTCCAAAGCCTCTCTCTTGGAGAATGTCCAAAAGGAAGGTCCAAGATACCGAGTCAAAGGCTTTAGCAAGGTCTAATTTCAGTACGATTGCTGGTTTCTTTGTGCAGTGGAAGAATTTGGCCGTGTTTTGGATGTAGAGGAAGTTTTCCCGGATGCATCTGTTCTTGATAAAAGCGCTTTGGCACGGGGCAACAGGCTGATCCAGTTTCGGGGCAAGCCGGCGGGCAAGGACTTTTGTGAAGAGCTTGATCACGCTATGGACTAGAGCAATTGGTCTGAAATCTTTCAGGGAAGGCAGAGTCATTCTTCTTAGGCAACACCACAATGAGAGATGAGTTTTCTTAGGCGACGGCCTCAAGATTGAATAGCTGATGGAATGCAGCATGGATGTCGGTCTTGATGATGTCCCAGGAGGCTTTGTAGAAGCCGCCCAAGAAACCATTGGGACCCGGCGCTTTGTCGGAGCCTCAGAGGGCAGGTCATCAATCGCGGCATTGATTTCTTCAAGCGGAGATTGCTGCCTGTCTCGCGCCGGCCGGCCGCAGGCCGCAGCTAAGCTGCTCTGTGGTAGTGCGTCCCAGGGCCTCGACCTCCTGCTCGCCTCACTGATTCAAAACGTCCATCTCACTTCACTCCCATACAACCAACAAAGCTAGCAGAAGAAGCACAGCCATTCACGGCTTGCTGTTGACGCTGCTCGAAGAAAGCTGTCTGGAGGCGGACCTTACAACAGCTGCATAAACGCTGATTCGATGGAATTGTCAAAATGAATTCAGTATGTGGCAGCAAACAAGCTGATTCCTGAAATTGTAAATTAATTCTATGATTCTAGGCCCAAATGATGGGAGCCAAATGACCTCTAATACATCTGATACGCTTAGTACATAATACAACATGCCCCCACTTGGTATAAGGGAGAAACAACACCTTAAGCAGTCAGCCCCTTGCAATCTCACAATGTCATCATAGTAGGGTTTCTAATGGTGAAATCACTCAACGGCCGTTCAACATCACTAAGCAAACATCACAACATGCAAAAGTGTTCAATATCTAAAGTCAGGAGCGCAAACATATTTAATAGTAGTATCATCCACAAGGCTGCTTGAACTGCACTTGCATCTGAACCCTCCAAGTGCTAGCCAATACAGAATCAGATTGTGGAGTTGGTTGCAGTAATTGTGTGCTCTACGAAGACATATCTGCAAGCAAACAAAGTTGCGTTGAGCCTGGCATCATGTTCCATACTCCCGTGCTCACACCTGAATAATTCTGCTGGGATAATTCAATTACATTTTTTAAGAGTTTGCCTTTGTCATATGCAATCCAATAACATACGTAGCAGTTAACAAGAAATAAATGACAAAAGCAAATGAAACTGCTATACCAGTCATGTGTGGTGGTGTTCAAAGGATGATATTATCAACACAAGATGTAAGCAATAACAAACGAGCATTGTTTTGTTCTACGGAACAGAAACACAATACTACCAAGTTTAGTTCCTTCTTCCTTGCCAACTACAAGCCAAAACAAAACCAATTCCAATAGCATGCCACTATAAACCATGGCATGATGCTCACACAAGGTAGACACAGCTCAACAGTATTGCACCAACATCAACCAATGTGGAAATAATAAAAACTAACTTCTGCTGCCCATTCATGGAAAAACTGACAAGGTAGACACAGCTCAACAGTATTGCACCAACATCAACCAATGTGGAAATAATAAAAACTAACTTCTGCTGCCCATTCATGGAAAAACTGACAAAGTTATATCTCACAATTTTTTGTATGACTTGAACATTACAAGTTACCTTTAACAATTGTGAAAATTATAACAATTTTTTTACCCAAAGCTGATTCGCTTCTAACTCATTGTGGAAATTATAAAAAAGGTTATCCGATCGAAAGCTGAATTATTTCAGCATTATTACTAGACAAAACCAACAATAGAAACACTGAATGAGCAAGAATAGAACTAAGTCAATGTGTCAGCACACTGCACACATTCTATTGCTGACAATCATGTTTCCTGTTTTTGGCAACATATGATACCATTGGTGCCTCCATCAGAGGCAAATACTGAACTTTAAGGATAATCAAGTCATGTGAGCCTGACTATGTATTAACTTGCATATGAGAGGCTCACAGAGTAGAAAGCAGGAGTGTATGGTATCTAACTCATAGCCATATGTATAAATCTAATAACTAGCTAGTTCAAAGTTAATAAAATCCATACAACAGACACCTTTATAAACTAAACAAGAGAACATGCATTACCTGCTAATTGTGTAACCAATCAAAAAGCTTACAGATAGCAAAAAGGAAGATGCAAAATCACCTGGTCAAACACATCTTAGATATCTTGTGTGTTCACATTTTCAGGTTCATCAGGTTGTTCGTCATCTCGCGCGTCAACTTCAGTGTCTATAAGGAAAAGAAATCCATAAAAGTTCAAGGAGAAGCTGGATCAACAAGAAGGAAATTAAATGTGCAAACACAAACAGTTTAATTATTCTTTCAATGAAATGTGAAGTACATGAGATTATCTATTGTTATTGGAAATAATATGTCATGAAAGAGCATTGTATCTTCAGAGGATGTTTAGCTTAGCACGGTAAAGTCATCTAAATCCAAAAATAGATAAAACAGCTAGGTCTTTGTCTTAACCTTCTTGAACTCAGTAACCTGAGCAAGGAGTACTTTGGTCACACGTGCTTCGGCTAGATAAGGGGCCTTGTCCTGCAACACAGATCCATCCATGTATGTATCAACAACGAATCAGCACGGCAAAAGTTACAGAAGATTAGAAGTTGTCTTACCGAATCGTTAAAGAATGTCCAGTTTTCAGCGGCTTTCTTATAAATCTGAAAGTTTTCCACCAGAAACAAATCATCAATTATCCATGAAACAACGGAAACAAAATCATTATGCCTACTGCTGATAGAGGTAAGGAGGGATTGAAGAATCGAACTCACAGCATGTACGGACGGCTTGTCACAGACGCCTTTGAAGTTCTCCATACAGAAGATGTCCCTAACCAAATCATGGTAAAATCAGTTCCATCCAGAAAAGCAAAAAACTGAACAACAATCTTAAAAAACGTAGAGGATCTCATCTCACTGGTAGGTGAGCAGGGCGAGCTCTTCATCATCTGGCTGTTCATCTGCGATGCTCATCACCGCCAACCCGCGTGTAACATTGGAAAGGTCACGCGTCTTGGGCTTCTCCGCTCCATTGCTCTTCACCGCCAACCTGCGTGGAACATCGATAAGGTCATGGGTCGACGCACCAAAATTGCATATTTGCATCACACAAATCGATTAGATTCTTACTTGCCCTTGGCCTTCTCCCCCTTCCTGCACTTGGTCGAGGGCTTCCGCTTCTCCGCTCCATCGCTCTTCGCTGCCGACCTGCATAGGAATCCAAGGTTATAGATCGACGCAGCAAAACTAGGACATTCTCTTGCATCACAGAAACAAGATTCAGTTTGGATTCTTACTTCCTCTCGGCCTCGAGCGTGGCGATGGATGCGGTCTTCTTGCAAGCCGTCATGTGCTGAACAACAGGTGAGATCGGCGCGAGGCGAAGCCAGGAATCGAGCGCCCGAAGTGAAGAGGGTACCGGAGTTCCGGTGGAAGGAAACAAGGGAGGTGAGAAGCGAGCTGCGGCTAGGGTACGAAGGAGATCCGGGCAAGAGCCTCTTCCCCCTCAGGCTAGGTACTGGGCCAAATGCAGCCAAACCCTTGTGGCTCCCGGTCAGGACAAATAAAAAAGTATGGCCCGTTTTTTCACACGAGTTTATAGTTGGCCAAACGGGCCGGCCCGAGACACGGTGATTTTGGCCCGGCCCAGGCACGGCACGGCCCGTTGCTAATCGTGCCGGGCCGCGGCACGGGCACGGCCGGGCTCGTGCCTGCCTCCGATTTGCGTCATGCGGGCGGGCACAGCACGGGACTCACGGGCCAGCACGCGGCCCGGCACGAGCACGACACGGCGGGGGCACGGCACGTTAGCGGGCGTGCGGCACGTTTCACGAGCCGTGCTGGAGCGTACCGCAACGCGTGCCTGGCACGGCACGCCGGCCCGCGTGCGCACGTAAAGGCTTGCCGGGTCGTGCCAGGCACGGAAAGCACGGACCGATAGTGTCACGCCGGCCCACGAACGGCACTATCGGCCTGTTTTGCCCGAATTTTTCAAATTTTGACTTCTAACAGCTCTATTTTTTGCTATAAAAAGGGCCTCTCACTCCCTAAATTTTGCACACTCAACCCACACTTCTCATCCTACATTCACACACTTCTCATCCCATGGAGCCTCCGCCTCCCCCCTCCTTTCAACCGAAACCCCGACGGGTTTATCCCCGAGCCGATGATCAACTTTAGAGTAGATGAATTAGGTCTTCGTTACGAAGATCTCAACTACATAGGGGTTCCGCCCTATACTCATCCCCAATTCCAACCTAGCCAAGAAACCCCATCCGATGTTCATTCTAGTAGTACTGGCGCCACGTCTTCTTCCTCTACGGCACAAAGAGGCGGCGAACCTCGTGGGTGTGGGTGAACGGCCATTTCGAGTACCGTTGTGTAGTACTCGAAGATGGCACGAAGAAACATGAAGCGGTGTGCAAGTGGCCGGATTGCAACAAGATCCTCTGTGGCGCCTCCGGATCGGGAACCGGTCACTTGGAGCGGCACGCAAATACACACAAGTTGAAGAGGAGCCAGGAGATGCAGAGAAGACAGGGCTAGCTTGGCTTCGCCCCCGACGGCCAGGTAAGTAACTTCAACTACGATGCTGATTTAGCTCGCCAAGGACTATGTCGTATGGTTGTTGCACATGATTTACAGCTTGGTTTTGGGGCGTATCCCGCTGTTCTCGATTGGATTAAAACTTGTCATAATCGACAATATCAACCAGTTTCTAGGCAAACTACATCTAGGGATATGGAAAAACTAGCAAAAATGCAAAAAGAACTAAAAGATGACTTTGCAAAGTGTGTATTTTCAGTTTCATTAACATTTGATATCTGGAGCGGTAGAGCTAAGCAAGATTATGTAAGTGTTGTAGCTCATTATGTTAGTAGTGATACTTGGGAACTAAAAAAAAGTGTCATTTGAATTGAATTAATTGACGTTAGACATACTGGGAGCGCCATTGCTGAAAAAATTATGCAAGTCGTGCTTGAATTTGGTCTCGAGAATAAGGTGTTTGCAATAACTTTAGATGATGCTTCAAACAATGCCAAGGCAATGAATGAACTCACTCCCACTGGTTATGCCGCATCATACCTTTACCATCAACGTTGTGCATACCATATTATTAATCTTATTGCTAAATGTTCTTTAAAACATCTAGCCATACCCATTGAGAAAATGAGGAGTGGCATTTTTTTGTAAATGCTTCTAATCCACGTCTAGCCGAGTATAAGAGGTGGTGTGATGCAGCTACTGCGGCCTCTCATGTCTATAAGGTAGACATGGAAATTAGATGGAACTCTACATATATAATGCTTAGAGATTTGTACCGTGATAAAGAGCACTTTACCCTGTTTGTTAATTCAAATTCCCAAGGAACTATCTATATTACCCCTAATGACTGGGATATTGCATGAATGGTAATGGAATTTTTAGAAATTCTTTATGATGCAACGAACACTTTATCAGGGGTTTATTATCCCACATCTCCTATACTAGTGCATCAGATTGTATTGATTGCTAATCACTTAAAAGAGCATGAAAATGATGATAGGTTAAAAGAAGTTGTTAAAAAATGGAACAAAAGTTTTAAAATATTGGGAAGAAATTCCTGATTTGTGTGCATTTGCATTTATTTTGGACCCAAGGGCTAAACTTGAGTGGTTCGGCATGGCTCTGTCTTACTTAACGGCCTCCTTAGAAGTGGAGTATGCTCAATATCAATATATTATTAAGGGAAAACTCACTGATCTGTACACCTAGTATGAGAATAAGTTTGCAGAGAGTTCGTCCGCCCCGTCCTCCACCAAGTGCACACTCCGGAAAGAAGAAAACAATCTTCAAACTCTTCAGCAGCTCCGGTGCTGGCTCAAGTTCAGGCAACTCCAGTTGTACTCGTCGTAGAGAGTTGGCAATTTACCTCAATGACCAGCTGGTTTCCCACGACGAGGAAGTTGAGTTCAACATATTGCAGTGGTGGCATGATCACAAGTCTACATATCCGGTGCTTTCCATACAGCTTGCACAGGATGTGTTAACTGTCCCTGTATCAACAACATCGTCAGAGGGAACTTTTATTCTAAGTGGAAGAGTACTCGAGCCAAGAAGAGCAAGTCTCCACCCTCATATGGTGAAGAGTTTAATCACGGTGAAAGATGGTGATCGGGCAATGCGTAGAACCCAACACATGTCGGAGGACCCCGAGTTGCTGGTTGTAATGAAGTATCTTGATATCGATGACGAAGAATAATTTTCTTATCATCTTTGTAATTTTATTTTTTACTTTTGTAATTTGAACTCGGTCTGTAATATGAACAATTAAGTAGGAGAGTAGCAAGTTTCAGACGCACTCTTTTTCCTTACCAGGGTACCTAAGGGGACTAGAAGGTTTTAATGAGGTGGCTTGCTATCTAAATAAAAATTATTAAGATCATATCTAACTTTGTCTTACATTTTCTTACCCTAAGGAAAGATAAAATAACTTTATTGATAGCTGCCTCATTAAAAAACCTTCTTACTCTAAGAAGGAAAAGGAGTACAACTTTATTCTAAAAGGCTAAATTAGAAATCGTCGACATCACTTCCTCCACCGTCTTCTGCTTGGCTTAGAGAAAGTAGCTTGACGTGACGGTAGTGGTGCCTATGCAAGTGGATGACTCCTCCATGGCCATGGACAAATGTCTCGTGCATCCAGGCCATTTGCACTTCGCTTGACCACCTCGACACCATCTTGAACGACCACTACTTCATCGAAGTGCTCCCACACCCTTGATCGACGCCTTGGAGCACCTTGGTTGGGTGGTTGTTCAGCCATGCTTGTGTGAGAAAAATGAGAGGGGTGGGCAACCCTATTTATAGGAAGAAAAAAAACGGGCCTAAACCGTGCTTGCACTAAAAGAAAAGTTGCTTTTTACCACGCTCGATTTTCGTGGTAGAAAGGCCATTTTTTGTGGTTAAAAGTTTTCTACCACGATTGGGGTTGTAATACCCCGCAGTTATAGGTTTCGAAAGGGTAGAAATAGAAAGTTTGCATTCATGCATATTTGAAAAGTCCGAATAATTTTCGCGCTTTTATGCAAAAAGGACTAAGAAGACGCACTCTGACCAACGTCGATGATTTGGAAACATGTCACTGACCAGTAATCGAGACTAGTCGATAAAATCTTAGTCATCTATTTTAAAATCCTAGTTTGCAAATTAGAGGTTGGGTTATCACCCCTATTAAAAATTTGCAAAGGTAAAATTCAAAATTTAATAAAATGGACATCAACACTTGTATAATTCAATCTTATTCACCATCTCAAGCTTTGATTCAATTCTTGAATTCAAATTTTATTTAACAAACATAATATACCTTAGCATTCAAAGAATTCTCATCCTATCTTGTTCTATGCAATTCAAATTTTAAACCTTCGAAAATATTGAAAACATTATCATCATCATATCTCCTAAAACAACTCTTCATACAAATTAAATTATTTTACAACATCCAATAAATTTTACAAGTGGAATTGTTCCACAATTCTGATACAAATAAATTATAATATACAATTTACATTATCAGGTCCATATACAAATTTATTACAGAAAGTTAAAAAGAAAATTCCTAAACACTAAATCCTGTAGCAATCTTCTGAAATCTTCAACCTGCAAAACCAAACACAATTCACAAAGAAAAGAAATTGTTAATGTTAGTAATGTAGCCAAGTACTTTGGTACTGGCTGATTGCTTTAATATTTGGCAGATTGCCAAACTCCATGAATTGGAGCTGGCATTTGAATTAGAAAACAGAACCAAATCAAATATCCAACCAGAGGCAACATGATCATGCTCATCATGCATTTAAGCATGTAAAAAGGGGCAAAGGCAAAACCAGCATTTCAACTTAGGCAACCTGGAGGGACTAGCTGGATAAAAACATGATCAACTCCAATTTTTCCAAAGGCAACAATGGGACAGAATAATTCATATCTGCCAAATATAATTCCTAAACCAACCTTATTTAATTTTGTGGTGTCACATTTGCCATTAATTGATAAATGGACCCAAAATTCCTAAAGCCCACAGTCAAATCCATTCACAACCCAGTTATAATTCCATCCCACTTGTAAAGCCACCCAAAACCCATCAAGGTTACTTCAGAGCTAAGGAGCAAGTCGGCACAGTCAAGATAAGAACAAGTGAGGTGGAGGGATACGTCCCTGCACTGAAATTTTAGCTCAAGTTCATCCATAGATGGATTTGAAGCATCTCATAACCAGATTGAACAACAGCAGCCGGCCAGAGCAAGGATAGGATCAAAGAGGTGGAAGAGTTAGCCATAATGGAGTAAACAATGCCCAGGCACAGAAATTCAATCTCCAGAGGATAAGAACCTCCTTAGTTTAACAGAAGAGTAGCAGCTCGAGGTGAAGAAGGGCCACTGTAAGCAGCTTACACAACACATGCATTTATCCTGGTGTCAACACCAGATTCACCCAAAAACCCTATAAATAGGGCAGCCAGCCGAATCCACAAGGTACAACACAACCAAGCACATCACACACATACCTGAAAATGTTCATCATCAAGAACATTAACCACAACACACCTTGCAGCTAGAACTATACACTTTAGGAAAATTGAAGCAGCTAGGAGGAGCAGGCTAACCACAAGACGCAGGTTGTCAGTTTAGCCAGAAGACCAAGCTACTCATCAACAGCAGGTTGATCCTTTGAGTGCTATAGGCAGAGAAGGAGAGAATTAGCTAGCTCTGACAATGACAGAGCCAAGCTAAGCATGTTTGCATGCATGGAAGGGAAGTGAGGAGTATCTATTCTTATCAGAACCATGTTTAACATGGACTATGCTAAGGATAGATGAGAGGGAAGTGCAGCATCTATTCTTTATAAATTACACACAAGCCAGTAGCTTAGCACATCTGTCCACTAGAAGAAGCACAGGAAAGCATAGAAAGGAAATTTCCAAGCTAGTTCTCTAGCCAGCTTCTGTGTAACTCCAGTGGAGGCATCACAGCATGCATAGCTATTTTCTCTTAGCCACAGAAATAATTCCACACTTGCACAGAGCACAGAACACAGCTACAGCATGATATCAAATTCCAAAACCCTATTCTTCCCCACCCAAATCTTATCTCTGTCAACTAAAGAAATTCATCTAAATATACTCTTCACTGCACACTACTGAATCAAGCACTAAAACATCTAGGGCAAAATAAATCATCAGCAACAAAGTATATCCAGTGTACCAGTGTGAATTTTTGCTAAGTACCAGTAAGGAGAAGCTGAGCAGCTTAGCAGTTGAGCTAGACCAGAGAAGAATCTAGGAGGAGGAGATAGCAGAGAGGAGGAAGAAGAGGAATCTTACCATGCGCCCGTGGCCGTAACGGCATGACGAACTTGCCTGCGATAGAGATGGCAGTTCATGCCCTTCGGGGTTCTAGGGTTGCGTCAGAACCCGGAGATCTGAAAACAGCAAAGTAGTCCGGGTAAGGACTACTGGAAACACTTGCAATATGCTATTATGCATAAATATGAGATGCATCGTATATAACCCAAAATACCCAAACTCACAAGTAAGCGCTTCGCGTTATTGATTACTTTGTTAACGGTGAGATGCTTTGAGTTGTTATAACTTTTAGACTTAGGTGTTTGCTATGATTATCAAAGTAATGTTTTACATGAGTAATAAACAACTTACAGATGCTCAATTAAGAATTGCATTTATTTCATAATTTTATTTTATTTAACTACTTTTAAAAAGTAATAACACTAGAGTGATTGATTTTCAAATGAACTCCTTTTTGTGTGTTTTACCTAGGATGAGTAACGGAACAGTCATTTACATAATGGTATATGACTTCAAATTTTATGGTTTGAACTTATATTTCAAATTTATTTTCTTTTTAGAAAAACTAGTAGTTTTAGAAGCTAGTACAATTCAATTCCACTTACTACCTTTGAATTAATTATATAAGAAAATTCTTTTCCAATAATTTATTTTAAAATAATTGAAATTATATCCATTTATGGATCTTAAAAAATTTCATTCAACAAAACCTTTTCAATAAATTAAATAAAAATCATATTTGAAATCCTTATAAAATTTGGAGTTGAAAACATATTTTTATTTAATTTTAGGAATTTATTTGCATTTCAAAATTTTAGGTGATGTTTAAGTGGCATTTTAGTAATTTTAAACAACTTTTATTTTTAGTTGCTAAATTATGAATGAATTTGTCATAATCGAATAGATTTAATTTTTCTGGTCATTTTGATATTTTATTTATATTTTTCTGACTTATGATTTAAAAGTTATGAATTTTATAAGTTTGAATTATTTCTGGAATTTCAGGAAATGTTTAAATCTCTGACGATGGATCCCACTGCCAGGGTTTTATTCAATTAAAACAGGGATAAGGACGTGCTGACGTCGGCTGACGTCAGCAGCCACGGCCAGCGGCCATGTCGACCACGGCCCGGCCGATTCCGGCGAGCCTGGCCAATAAGAGCTAGCGCGCCAGATGCGAGGGACAGAGACGGACCAAGGGGTGGTGGCGCCGCCCCTAAATGGTCACCGGAACCACCGCATCGACGACGCGTGGCGGCGGCGCACGGCGGCCGATGGCGGATCGACGAACCGGGATGAAATCAACGCGACGGAGAGGGGCAATCGAAGGAGGATCTCACCCTGAGGTTGTTGGACAAGATTGCATGGCCGGAGGAGGCTCGACGGCGACGGAAGCTTGGTCGCCCGCGGCGGTGGCGTTTGGGGCGTCACCGGCGTTCTCCGTCTACGGACCATCCCAGCAAGCGCAGCTTCCACCTAGAGGTCGAGGGCGACGAGGCGAAGACGATGGACAAGGTCTCCGGCCGCGGAGCTCCACCGTTCACCGGCGATTTGAGGGGCACGACGGCGGCAGTACGGGTTAGGGTTTCGTGGTCGTTTAATTGGAAGAGAAAGAAAGAGAGAGAGAGCGACGCGAGAGAGGGGAAAGTGAGCGAGATCGGAACGTCTCCCCGGGGTCTTATCCCCGCAAAGAGGCAAGCAGGCAGGAGGTGGCGCGGCGGCGTCGTTCTCTGCTTTCTGGCTGAAGGAAGAAGAAGAAAGAAAAGAAAAGGAATTTTTGCACATAACCCCCTGGACTTTTGAGTAACTATGAAATTCTTTAAAACAGAAACTTCACATATTTATTTAGGGCTTTTAGATAAGACCAAAAATTATGGGAAAATTCATGGAGACTCATAATATTATAGAGAAGCTCCACATATTTTTATTTTGAATTTTTGAAATATCCTAGTTACATTTAAAAATAGAGATATGTTTTAGTCATTTAAATGTATTCACCATTTATTTTAGATGCACCCAAGTTCTTGTGTTCAAAAGTATACTTGCCATGAACATGATAAATTACTAATAAATTTATTACAGAGTTGGGATGCTCAAGTGGCTTTGCAAGATTCATATTTGTGGTCTTTATCATTGGGCTATCTTCTCCCCTGGGATTGTATTCCATTGGAGAAATATTTTTATGTGGCTTTCTTAAATAGGCACTTGATTGGATAAAGAGGTTGATACTTTGCCATCTTGGTCAATAGATCAATGTTGCCTCTTGTTCCTTTCTCTTGTATTGATCAAATGCTGCTCCTCATCCTTGTTTACTACTTGACTCCAGTTGATCCAGCTGATCCAAGTCTGATCCATAATCCCTTGTCACCTTTGAAGTGATGTTGATCTCTCTAGTCAAAATTTGGATATTAGGGCAAGTTCCTAATATCCATTAATTAAGTTCCATAATTAAGTTGCCTCGCCCTTGTGGTGAAGGAAAACATTTTGATCATAAGGAACTTTGTTTTGAACCTTATTTATTTTATTTGACATTCAATTGCTTTTATGTATACAAAAGAAATCTGTTAACAAGGTAGCTAATCTTGTTACCAAACTACTTCTATATAACACAAAGCCTTTGAATCTCATCCCAAGTTTCTTTCTTATTTGATTTGTCTTGCAGGAATGTCTTGGGAAAGATTTGAAGATAAGAAGCTAAGATCAAATGAGAGGATCAAGTTTGTTGTAATATAGGATTACTTAAGCATTTATGTTAGCTTTTATGGTTGAGGCAAAGTAAGGACAAAGTTTTAATGTACTCAACCAATTAAATTATTTACTTTGTTTGAATAACTCTTTGAGTTGTGATAGGTGTTGAGTTGGTAATTTACTTATGAGTTATTTTCTTATTTATATAAGCATGTATAACTTTGTTATTCATCTAAATAAGTTCTCCAATTCAATATCATTTGTATATTCCAATTTGGATCTGATTTCCCGCAACCAGTAAAAATTGTCTGGAGGTCATGTCAGAATTTATCACATTCATCTCAGATGAGCTAAACTCCATTCGTGAGGGTGAATGATCTTCAATCCCTCCAGGGTTTTATTTTGCGGAAAAAAAAATTATTCGGATTTTCAGATGCATGCATGCAGATGCACAAAATCATACTTCTACCCTTCGTTGGTTGCTAAATGCTGGGGTATTACATATAGGGCCAGGCAACTGTTGGGTAAAGTGATGCAACTCTGCAGAGTCAAACAACAAATTTGTGATTTCACAACCGTGTTCCCAGTATGGAACTACGAGATCGAGGCCGGA
Organism: Puccinellia tenuiflora; assembly: GCA_012064385.1. NCBI lineage: Eukaryota > Viridiplantae > Streptophyta > Magnoliopsida > Poales > Poaceae > Puccinellia > Puccinellia tenuiflora. Next base: position 685,598 of record QRDG01000187.1, read on the forward strand.
ATGGAGTCCCATTTGGATTCACATGACCGGTGGAGACTGTGGACATAGTTTTCAGAATAAAATCTATCTTTTGAAGAAATGTTTACAAAAACTTGCATCTATGCCAAAGACCCGAGGTTTTGGCAGTAGCTAGTGCATGAGACACCCTATCTATATATATTCAGAACTTGCTGAGTAATGCTGTTGCTCACCCTTTCCTTTTTGACCCCATGCTTAGACTTTGAGGAGGCAATCAAGGAAAGCTATGGAGCTTACCACGAGGACGAGGTGTACTACGAGGAACCTGATCTATCCGGAGGAGTGGAAGGCGTCGACTACCTGATTGCTTATGGAGGCGATGATGATGAGCCTGAGACTTAGTCTCCTATCTTAGGGGCAGGGGCGAACAATACTAGACTAGTACTACTTAGGTTGTTGAACCCGATGGTTCTTAGTTTACTTCTTTCTATCGTTAATAAGTTGACCTCAGTCAAATGTACTGTAGTTGAAATTCCTCCCATGTCGGAGGAAGACGTTGAAACTTTTGTACATTTCTGGCTTGTAATCTTTAGCAGTGTGTAATAAAGTGGACCCGCAATGTTTCTGTTGTACTACTCTGAGGGATGTAATATTTACGGATAAGTCCTTCCGTGGATGTTATGTCAACGACTTGTACACTACAATATGCAGTGGTGTGCGGGGTCACCGCAGGGATACCGTGGTAGAATCCGCGTGGCAGCATGTTGTACCACGGTCGGCCGAAATCGTGGTAGATAGTTACCATCCACCACACGAAACCAGGCGTGGTACATGCATGTAGCGGAGCCCCTGAACGGACGGAAGTTAACGGTGTTAGCCATGAAGTAATCCCAGAACAGCATGACGTCATCCCGTTAAGTGACGTGGCACCCCCGAAACGGGACGGGTTTTAGGATTAGGCGGGCCGGCCCGTCAGCACATGATGGGCCGTCCCGTCAGCACAAGATGGGCCGGCTCGTCAGCGCACGATGGTCCGCCCCTCGGTGAATAATGGGTCGGGCCGTCAGCACATGATGGGCCGGCCCGTTATCACATGATGGGTCGGTCCGTCAGCACAAGACAGGCCGGCCTATTGGAATTGATGGGCCGGCCCATTTGCAATAGACAGACAGGCCCGTCAAACTAGATGGGCCAGCCCGTTGCAATATATGGGCCGGCCATTTCTAGTAGATAGGCATGCACATGCTAACAAATGGACCTACCATCCGACAAGATGGGCCGGTTCATTCTCGCTACACGGGCCGACCCGTTTACAACTAGATGGGCCGACCCACTTCATAATAGATCGACCAGCCTATTAAATATGGTCCGGCCCAACCTAAACATATGGCCGTCCCAACAGCTATAGATGGGCAAGTCATTTTCGATTACTCATGCCGGCCCGTTCATTCGGCTGTCTATTTTCGGCCCACGTAGGAAGCCCAAACGATGGACCACCATTAGAGAATTGTTTTCCAGCGACTCAAATAATATGTGGTAGGTTGGTAGCCCAAAATAATTTCGAGCCTGAATTAATTATTACATCACGTTAACCAAATTAAATTACAATTGAGATCATGAAGCACACAGTTCATACAGAAAGTATCCTTGGAAGGCAGGTAGAGGGCTTCAACATTATCCTTGGAAGGTGCCTGAGAAGAGGTTTGGTCAGTCCGCTCAGAGGAAGCTATTGTCGTTCCAATTGCAGCCTGAAAATAGTGTTAAAAGGTTATAGCAATGAACTAGAGCTCAGACAGTTACACGGAGCCAAAAATAAGTAAACAACTTCTTTATGAAACATGTAAATGTTGGCATACGATGAGAGAAACAGATTATAGGAGAACCAACAGAACTCCACTATGAAAGATGTCGGACCTCAACAAATAATGTGGCATTGTTTTAAATCATGAGCCATCAAATATGTGACCATTTTCACAACAACACTACATACATATCAGTATTGCGCATGTAGCATGTATGAGTCGCAGGTAATCCAACCTATAACAATCAGATAGCACTGATACGTATCAAAAGTATCTATAGTTTTTTATTGTTCCATGCTAGTTATATGCCATTATTACATGTTTTTACTATCTTATTACATCATTTTTAGGATTTTTGTCGGACTAACCTATTGACAAGATGCCCAGTGCCAGTTCCCTGTGTTTGCTGTTTTCTATTTCCGAAAAGTTACTTCTGGAAATATTCTCGGAATTGGATGAAACTTTTTGGGGTTTTTCTATTCGACAAGATACAGACGTGGACCAAAGGGCAGCCTGGGGGGCCACCCAGGGGCTAGGGGCGACCCCTGGCCGTGGCCCCACAGGGACCCACGGGTGGGACCAGCCCCGACGCCCTGGGCATCGCCTCGGCCCCCCTCGACGCTTATAAAATCCCTTTAACCCTAAAATCATTAGGGCGATGATTATTTTCTAGAAACACAACCCGACACCGCCGCCTCCTCGAAACCTAATTCGGGGAGATTCTGAAGCTGCTCCCGGCACGCTGCCGGAGGGTAGATCGATCCCGGAGGGCTCTACATCGCCATGCCTTCCACCGGGATGAAGTGTGAGTAGTTCCACCTTGGACTATGGGTCCATGGAAGTAGCTAGATGGTTGTCTCTCTCCCTTGTGCTTCATGTTTATGATCTTGTGAGCTGCCCTACATGATCAAGATCGACTATTTGTAATGTTATATGATGTGTTTGTTGGGATCCGATGGATTATGAAGTTATGATCAGATTGTGCATGGTTCTTAGTTATTAATTTATGTTCTTGCATGCTCTCCAATGTGTGTAGTTTCTTTGGCCAAGTGATTGCTTATGTCTCCAAGAGAGAGTATTTATGCTAGATAGTTGGTTCATGCCCCCTCTTGTGCATGGACACGAGTGAGAGAAATGTCTAAGGACGAGGGTGTGCTGTTGTGACTAAGGGTAAAACATCGGTGTTTATGTCTACATGATTATAAATATTTCTTAATTCATACGCTTTACTTAATGCAATTGTCTGTCGCTTGCGATTTAATACCGATGGGTGACAGGCTGGATAGCGATCCCTAGGTGGACTTTTTATACAAAGATGCAGCTGGATGGTGGTCTTTGTTCCTTGTTGTGATGCCTACATGAATATTACCATGAACACTTGATATAGCTAGATTAAGTTTGTGTCATAATTCTATCAAATTGCCCAACTGTAATTTGTTTACCCTTCATATGAGTGTTTTATTTATTTGAGAGACACCACTAGTGAACCCATGGCCCCCGATCCATCTTTTTACATTGTTTAGAACCTCATTTACTTGTTTTCCATAATCACTTGCTCACTGCTCCGTTTTCATAAATCATTTCACTACACTATACGTTTAACCACTTTGTTTTCACCAGACCGGGAAGATTGAGAACCTTCCTGCCATTGGGGGCAAAGTAATTGTTTGAGTGTGTGCGGGTCCATGTTCGTTGACAATTAAGTGCCAGAGATCGTTTAAGGGCACCTTGTTGTTGATTTCAAAGTCCTACTTCTTCGATTAAACCTTGGTTCTTCACTAAGGGGAATGCTGCCACTCGCTACATCCACACCTTCGCTTGGGGCACCACCCAACTATATTATTACCATCAAGCAGCTTTTCTGGCGCCGTTGCCGGGGACTTTGGAGCTGTAGCAAGGGGAGTCTCGCGCTCTCAATCACTTTACTTTGTTTTTGTCTTGCTTAGTTTACTTCTTGTTTTGCTTATTTACTTGTTTAAAATTTTGAAACCCAAAAAATTTAGTGTAGTCTTTATTCCCGTTTTGTTAGTTTGCTTTTTCAATATGTCTTCTACTGAAAATACCAAGTTGTGTGACTTTTACTAGCACTAATAATAATGATTTCATATGCTCTCCAATTGCTCCATCCGTCACTAAAGAGGAATCTTATGAAATTAAACCTGCTTTGTTAAATCTTGTTATGAATGAGCAATTTTCTGGTGCTAGTACTGATGATGTCGCCTCTCATTTAAATAATTTTGTTGAGTTATGTGATATGCAAAAATATAAAGAGGTTGAAAGTGACATCATAAAACTGAAACTTTTCCCTTTCTCTTTGAGAGGGGGAGCTAAAGAATGGTTATTGTCTTTGCCTAAAAATAGTATTGATTCTTGGACTAAATGCAAAGATGATTTTATTGGAAAACACTATCCACCTGCTAAAATTATACAATTGAGGAGTAATATTATGAACATTAGACAATTTGATAATGAACATCTTGCTCAATCTTGGGAAAGAATGAAGTCTATGGTTAAAAATTGTTCCACGCATGGATTAACTACTTGGATGGTTGTCCAAACTTTTTATGAAGGTTTGAATTTTTCTTCGGGAAACTTGATGGATTCGGCCGGCGGTGGTACCTTTCATGTCCACCACATTAGGTGCAGCAACTAAAATTTTGGATGAGATGATGACAAATTATTCACAATGGCACACCGAACGAGCTCCAACTGGTAAAAAGGTAAATTATGTCGAGGAAATTTCCTCTTTGAATGAGAAGGTTGATATTATTGTGTCTATGATTGCTACCAATCAGTCCCCAATTGATGCTAATAATGTTCCTCTTGCTTCATTAATTGCCCAAGAAAAGGATCAAGTTGATGTTAATTTCCTTAATAGAAATAATTTCAATAACAATGCTTATCGAAATATTTTTGGTGGTAACAACTATTAATCTTATCCTCCTAATAATGGCAACTCTTATGATAATTCGTACAATTCCAATAGGAGTGTGCCTAATGATCTTGAAAATGTTTTAAAAGATTTCATCACTACACAAAGAGCTGTTAATAAAACTGTAGAAGAGAAACTTGAAAAACTAAATAGTCTTGTCTCTAATGTGGAGAATCTTGCTCATGATGTTGAAATTTTAAAAATAAGAACCACTCCTCTTCAGTACAAAACTACTGAATCCTTAAATGCAATTTCTATCAAAATTAATGAGAATGAAATAATGTTATCTCGTTTGCATGCTAGGTTGTAACATCCCAAGATTTTCAATTTTTTGAAAAATCAAAAACTTTTTGAAAATTTTATTTATTTTGTTTTTAAAATCCAAAATCATGCATGCATTCATATTTTCTTGTCTTGTTGCATTTGAATTTTCAAAAGATGGAATTATATTTTCATCTTTAAACCCTATTTGATAAAATGGCATAAAGGGGCCTATTATGTTCTCTTAAATTTTTTAACCTTTATGGATGTATTAGATGGCCAAGTATAGTTCCAAAGTGTTCTGTTTAGAATAAGCTTTCAAAAAAGTACTCTATCAAATTTGGAAAAGATTTGATTTGATTTTGACTCTGGAAAATATCACCAATTACCATTTAAAATGCCAAGGGTATTTTTGGTAATTTATTTTGTGTAAAAATGTTTCCAAATAGTATATTTTGATAAAGGGTATTTTCACAAATTTATACAAATTGGTTTGATTTCATTTGGATGTGTTTTGCAAAAGTTATGAATTTCCAGAATTTCAGAAAAAGGAGAAAAGAGTTCAAAAAAATGGAAAGGGCCAGCCCCGGCCGAGCCAGGCCAAACCAGCCCAGCCGCGGCCCAACACCATCCCCACGCGCACAGCCCAGCAAGCCCGCCTCCTTCTCTCTCTCACTGACACACGGGTCCTACCGGTCAGCACCAACACGGCGTCGTCATCCCCAAATCACGCGCCCGTCCATGGCAACTTCCGGCCGGCGATTTCTCCTCATCAATTCGGGCGTTTAAGGCCGCGATTGATTCCCCCGTCTACACCTACTTAAGTCCCTCCTCCTCTCTTGTTTGCCCCAAAACCCTAGCCCTAGCGCCCAGAGGCTGCTCGGAATCGAGCTTCTCTTTTCGCCATGGCTGCCAGCGAGGAGTTATATTTACGGCGAGATCCGACGACCCCGAGCCTCACCTTCGCATTCTTTCTTATTCCTTTGATCTTGAGCATTGTTTTGACACCGTGCGGCATTTGTTTACTCCTCAGATCGACGCAATCGTCCACAACCGAAGCCAACCGCCGCCCTCTTCGACTCCGGTGAGCAATTGCCGGCAAACCAGAGCGCCTCGTCGCCGTCCACCTCGCCATCGTGCCCGCTGTAACAGCCCCAAGTTGGTACATAAAACTATGAATAAAATTTCCACTTTTGCATTTCATATTGCATCATGGCATCTACATTTGAATTGCTCCACATGAAATAATACCTTGGCTTTAACTATTAAATCAAGGTTGGTGAATATTATTGGACAAACAAAATTCAAATTGAGCTTTCATATTTGTCCAGGAAGTTCTAATAAATTCAAATATGTTTGTTGCAAAATTAAAGCAATTGCCAATTCAAATAATTAAATAAAGCCCAAAATGCAAGTGAGCAATTCTAAAATAATTAACACATGAAATATTTTCCAAATGGGCTGAAATTTTTATGACAGCTTCCAAATATAATATATTGGCTCTGTGAATTTTTCCAGAATTTTTAAAATGTTTAAGGGCCTTATTTAATTGCCTAAACCCTACTGGTTTAAATGAAAAAGAGAAAAGATTAAAAACCTGACAGGTGGGCCACCCCTGTCAGTCTCTCTCCCCTCCCTCCTTCTTCCTAGCGCCATAGTGAAACCACTGGCGCCATGGCCGCGCCACACCATGGCCTCCTCTGCTGCTTCCTCGCCCCACGGCCCCCCTGGAGGATAAGAAGCACCCCGCCGCGCCCTGCTCTCTCTCCCCCTCTTTTTCCCCCGCTACAGGAAACCCTAACCCTAACGGCGCCATGGCCATGACCTAGCTGGAGCCACCGCCGCATCGCCGTCAACAGGAGCTTCCCCAGAGCCAGTTGAGGACGCCACCGTCTTCGCCTCGTCGTCCTCGTCCTTCGGCTAGGAGCAATCGGACCCGGAAGCTTGGGATCGACGCCGTCGTCTTCTTCTTCTCCGGCACTGCTGCCGCCGTCCTCCACGAATCACCGCCATTCCAGGCCTCCACCGCCACCGCCGCGACCACCCACGCATCGAGGGTGAGCTGGCGACCCTCCTGGACACCTCCGTCCTCCTCCTCCCCCCTAGTTCGTAGCTGCCCACGGATGCCGACGTCGGTCGCCGCCTGTCACCGTCCCGCCCGTCGCTCCGGCGACCAAAACCTAGCGGCGCCGCCCGTTCCTGACACACCGTGGTGAGGCACCTCTATTGCACCCAGTAGCTCGGCCCCTAGTCCCCTCCGTCGTCGTCTCCGTGCGCGGCCGTCCCGTCGGTCACCGCGCGCTCGGCGCCGGTCGTGGCATCGTGCCGGGGTCAAACCGACCGTGGGCTGCTGCGCCAACATGGCCGCTGACGTGGGCTTGGACCCAGCCGTCAGCCTCTGTGGCTAGCTCGGGCTGGGTACAAAACAGTTCGGCCCGTTTTTCTGGAATTTAAATAAAAGACAGAAAATGAATCCAAACTTTGAAATTCAATAACTTTTGAACCACACCTCAGAAAAATACAAACAATATGTCAAAATGCTTAGAAAAACAATATCTATCTGTTAGTGTCATTTCTATGATCAACTAAAATTATTAAGTTGCCTGTAATTAATAAATACTAAAATGGCAGAATTAAAACATGGTTTGAAAAATTCATAACTTGAATAATATTTATCCAAAAATTATGAACGAGGTATCAAAATGTTTAGTAAACAATGAACTACTAGTCTATGTAATTTGAGAGAATTGTAAAATTAAAGTTTGTGTTGTTTATAATAATTAATTAAAATGGCAGATTTAACTGACATTTTGGGAAATTCATAACTTGTTAAATAATGACTCAAAAATTATGTTTAATAGCCCAAAATGATCAGCAACTCAAGGGTTGTTTAGCTATGTTAAGATCACAGCATGAAACCAATTTTTCCTTTGATGTTATTTTCGAATTGGTTAAAAGGATTTAAATTGAATAACCGTTTAAATCACCATTTCTTCCTCTTTAATCAAAAAATTGCAAACGAAGTACCAAAATGATCAGGAGAACAATACCTATCTAATAATGTCATTTTCATGCATGTAGAACTCGTATTTTAGTACTGGACATTTTGGGTAAATGCTTGATTCACTAAGTTAAATATGGAGTTATAACCCGTTAATTGCGATAATTATTTTAGGGGTTCCATTTAACTTGTGGGACATGCCCAATACCATTTCAGTGCATAATATGACCATCTCATCTTGAGTGTGCATTGCACCTTGTATTCGTGTTATTTATTTCGTTCCTGTTATTGTTTGTGTTTCGGTAGATTTAGGAGTCGAGGTTCCACCACAATACCTCGACGAGCAGCGCGACCAGCACTATCAGCAAGGCAAGAGATAACCTAACCTTCTTGGCATATAGCATCCTATTGGTTTTACAAGTATCTTATCCACCATAATATTGCATTCGATTCCAATGACAACTTTTGGTCAATGCTAGAATATCCTATGAAATGCATGTTCCCTAAACCAATACATGTTTCCCCTCCTATCAACCATAGGCTTGCTGTGTTGGCCTGAGTAAAGATATAATTGTTTGTATATATGCTTAGCTATGCTTAGCCATGCTTAGTCGAATGCTCAATTGTCCGGTGATTTAGTTCCATAATTATGATGTTGATGGAATGTTCGGATAGGGTTGTTATTGGTGGTACTTAATAAAATTGCTTAAAGGCTTGGATGAGTTGCCATCCGGGATGGTGTTTTGCCTCATTCTTGTCGCCTAGGTTGAGAGTGCTTTTAGCTAGAACCAAGAACCAAGCATGCTTCCAACGGTGGGACATATGGAATCCTTACTGACCGAATAATTTGTGAGGGGCTTGTCAAGGGTCCTCTAGTTTGAGCTTTCCATTTGCGCGTGAGTGTGTGGGTGGAAAAAGGCTCGATGAGGATGGCGGTGTTTAGGATGTGGCCGCAGGGCAGGGTGTTGAAATAGGCACTGAACCTGTCCTTCCGCACACTAATGATCCTTGAGTAAGCCTCATGCAAGGTAAAGGTCTAACCGCGCCCACTTGTCGGCTTTCCCCGGAAGAGAGATAATCAAGCGAGCCGGACGGTACCAATGGGTAAATTAGTACACCCCTGCAGGGTTAAATCTTTTCGAAAAGCCATGTCCACCGTTATGGACAAATCTTGGGAAATGCGGATTAGCTCATAGAAAACCTGAACTTAACTAAAATCTGGCAGCTAGAGGTTGCAACTCAACGTGTGTTAAAAGGTTCATTTCCTCGAGGGTGATTCGAGGGAGTGCCTTGGTGGAGATGAGTGATGAGAAATGGTTACTATGGGTTCGATGAGAACCAAGGATCGAAGCTTATTATCTTACCCCTTTTATGAAAAACCTTCTGAGTAGTCGATGTCATGAGTCCTTTATGTCTGTAAGAATGAAAACTAGTTTTACGCAAAACAACCACTATATAGCTTTAGAGCCTTGTCATCATTGGGCCTATATCGCCCTACTAAACTTGCGAGTACGTTGTACTCAGTCTCTCTTTGTTGATTATTAATTGTTTCAGAGGAGGACGTCACCGAACAGGAGGGTGGGTTCTTTGTTGACATCGACGAGTAGTCTGGGGTTTCCAGGTGGAAGCTTGGGACGTCTTGGAACAGGCTGGCTGGGATATGTTATTGTAGGCCTCTTAGGCCATAATTTGGATCTTGTTGTTAGACAACTATATTTGCTTCCGTATGATGTAATGTTGGGTCTGTGACCTCAGATGTGTTATTTGCTATCTTTCTCATTATATGAGTTGAACTATGATCTCTTTGTGTTGTAGAGTCTGTGATGTGCCAGTTGTTCCGCAGTCTTCATCTCTCTATTATGCATGATAGATATGTCTGAGCTTATGGCATGATCAAAGTGTTGCATTGTGATGACGGGATTGATGAGAGTGTTCTTCTCCCTCAACAACGCCAACAAGTACTCTTGATACCCTGAAAGGAAGATAATATATTAGGGATAGGTTGAGCCTCCAAGTGCAGAGTATGTAGAAGTGGTAGTTTTTCCCCAAGAAGGTGACTCGAGGGTTTAATATCGAACTCTCGGGGAATCAGTAGTGTGGGTTTTATCTTCTTGTACTTCTCTAGATTTCCTGCAAACAAAATAGATTGCTTTGTGCCATCAACCTCACCAAGTGGTTGTCAAGCACAAGGTGTGAGAATGATATTAAGATGATAATGAATGCAAAACAGTAAATAAAAATGCAATGGTGGTGAATAAGTATGCAATGATGATAGTAATGATGATGGATGGTATTTTTGGGGTTTTTATATGTGAATGCAAGAAGTAAAAGTGTTTTTGTATTTTCTGATTTTAAAATGGCTGAATGTAAAAGATGCTTAAAAGTGGTTGGAAAGTTGTTTCTTATGATAAAAAATGGACCGGGGTTCATGGTTTCACACATGCACTCTCTCTTTAATATAGTGTGGCAAATGAGTTGACAAAGATTTAACATATGAGATTGCAAACAAGGTTAATGACATGTTAATAATTATATGGGCATCACGTCTTAGCATAGAGACCTTTTGATTATTAGTCTCACTTATACTCCACAAAGATGTGAACTAAATCATGCACCTTTGTAATTAAGATAACATTAGAGTATAGCTTTAAGATTAATGACATGAAATGAAAATAAACACATGATGGATCCAGTCTTAGGTAGAGGCATGTCACTCCTCCTACCCTACAACATGGTATTTTGGTTTATCCCTAGTGAGGTAACAAAGTAAGGTAAACACCCAATGGATCATGATATTAAGTTGTCAACTTATCACTTCACCACCCCCGTTACTCCAACTAATGCACACGTTCCCCCACACACGCTCTCATAAACATGCTTGATCATAACAAGGATACAAGAACGGGGTACATAATATGCATCTACTTTCATAACTGAAATATAACATTGCAATCTCAACATATATTAACTCATAGAAAGATCCACCACAATGGTAATACAATTGTGACCGTAATCATGTTCAGCAGCTCATACGGTGCTAATTAGTGAAGCTCAAGAAAGAGAGATACATATGCTACTGCCACAAACCCATAGTCCAGAGGTGGACTACTCCCTCTTCATCATGGAGACGGTGGAGATGTCGATGTAGAAGAAGGAGACCTCTCCGGCAGGGCTCCGCCGGAGTTTTCCCCCTCCAGTCTGCAGCCTCCTAGTCTCTGTTTCTTGTTTCTCTCGTGTGGCGGCTCTCCTTTCGAAGAACGTCGGGGGACCCTTTATATAGGCGTTTTTAGGTCACGAGGATGCTTCTGGGCGAAGGATCTACGCAAACGGAGCCACGAGGGCTGAATTAGGTGGGCCCACGCGGCCTGGTACTGTAGCCGCTTGGGCCCCCTATTTTGGCCCTCCGGCCTCCTTTCGCTTGCTTCTTTTGCTCCAATGTCTTCCTCCTTCCAAAATAATGACCCCCGTAAATTTATAGCTCATTATGACGTCGTTAAGGTCCTGAAACAAATAAAGAAAGAAATAGGGGTTTTCGGCCTGCGCAGGATTAATTCCATAAAAAGGGGAAATCATTATTAATTACCAAAAATCATTAAATAACAGTAATATACCCCTTATATGATGCAAATATGAATGGAATATAAGTATTATAGTGCAAAGTTAATGTATGCATTTTAGATGCATCAACATCCCCAAGCTTAACTCATGCTCGTCCTCGAGTATGAAAGTGATAAAACTAACATGAACTTTGCAATATAATCACAACATAGATATAAAAGATGATTGCTACTGCTACATAAAGTCAAATGATTCATTATTTCAAAGAAGTAGCAATATGCAAATAGTTTATAAAGTGATATCAAGTATTCAATGCAAGGATGTTCAATGATAGTTCACAAGGTGTAACATAAAAGATAGTAATATGGACATTCTTACTTTTGCATACTTGAGGTCCATAGAGTGTAGATGAAAATCTGAATATAAAAAGTGGACACTTTGGAAAAGATATATAAATAAGTAGAGGTCAAACATGCATAAGTTTCATCTATCCTCCAAACTATTCTACTTAAGTTATTGATTGCAATGGTAATACTTGGTGTAAAGCTCTCATTCCCCTATCATAGCATCTTGAATGATTAAAGTTTACATGTGAAAGCAAATATGAGTAGTGGCCTTGATAAAGTAAAGGTTAGATGTCTCATGCCCCTTGAATACAAGTATCTACGCCATGATTACTCAACTTGGGGAACAAAGCAAGTTTAAGTTATCTATCATTGTAAGTAATAATGGTATCATCAAGAGTCTCAACTGGGGTACCTCTTGTCCCATGATATGGATCAAGCCCACATAAAAACAACAAGACAAACAAACATAATGAACAACCTCAACACCCTTTTTATTTACCACTTGTTATAGCTTTTTATTGTAGGGTGTATCACAGAGAGTTCAAAATAGCATGTAAAAAAATTTACACCATGAATGATGCATGGCTTAGATTAGCGGCCCAGGTTTCTCTCTAACCATTTATACAAACTCATTTAAACTTAACTCTATTTCCACATTATTTCGTCATGATAGGCATCCATAAACAAAAGTACATGATATCAACTAAACAAATGATGGAACATGTTGAAAGCTTTGCATGTGACAGCACATATGGGCTAACTCCCAACTTAAACATTTATCAAGCCACTATCTTAATAATATTAATCACAATGGCTCATCTTTATTGAATGCAATAAAAGAAAAGTGTGCATCAAGTTCGCGAGAGCTTTTTAACCAACTTTTCCCATTACAATAAATAACATCATAGTTTTCATTTAGAGGTATAGATAACACATATAACATGATAAACATACTTGGAATAGCATAAAGCTAATAGGTAGATATGGTGGACTCACTAGAAAAACTTGGGTTGAAGGTGTTGGAAACAAGTTTTTACTTGTTGGAATTTTTGGGCTAGCAAAAGGGAGAAAGATGACCATCTAGATGCATGCATGAGTGTCCATAGAACTAACTAATTCTAAAAAAATTCAGGATTACAGAGGATGAAAAGTTGTAGTTACAGTAAAAATCTCAGCTCATTAGGATTTACAGAATAAGAATGAAAAATCAAACCGTGCACAGACTCTATGCAGGAATAAAATCTCCGACATAGAAATAGCAACTTTTTCAAACCAAAATGGGTAAACTTGGCACTTTATTAAAAATTCCAGAAACTAAACTAAGAAAACAATCTGTTGTTACAGCAAGAGGACACAAAGAAAACCCAAATAAAAAAAACCGGGTTGCCTCCCGTAAAGCGCTTTCTTTATAGCCATATAGCTAGGCTTACTTACTTGTTGTTTTACCGAAGATGAGGCTCATGAGGGAGCTTAAAAGTTGTGCCCTTCATCCTTTGGAAGTGTTCCATGCATTTCTTATGTAGAAACTGAAACTTCACATTCCGCTCCTTTGAATCAATAATAGCCCCTGTGGTACGAAGAAAAGGTCTTTCAAGAATAATAGGACTAGAGGTTTTATTCTCCATATCCATGATTAGAAAATCCACAGGTACAAAAGTCATATGTAACTCTACCATAACATCACTTACTTTTCCTAAAGCATGTTTAATGATATTATGAGAAAGTGCAAGTCCAATAGAGCATTTTTCAAGATTCTTTAATTCAAGTGCTTCATATAATTGTTTAGATAAAACAGAGACACTAGATCCTAGATCAAGTATGGCATGGTGTGTCTCTTTTCCAATAGTTACTAGCACCTTGGGGATCCATACATCCCCAAGCTAAGGTGGTATCATAGCTTCTTGATTGTATCTAGCAATTTTTTCTTTCAAGACATGATTAGCAATATAGGAACCAAAACCAGATTTGTTAACATCAATAGAAGGATCACTTGCAAATTTTTGTAAGGTAGATATTAATTCATGCAAGCTACTATTCTCCAAATTAAGCAAAGGATCATTAACTTTCTTTTCCTTTTTGACCCAAACTTGTTTTTTAACAGGGGTACTTCCTCACTTCTAGTTTCTTGCTCATTGTCCATAGAATTGGTCAGTTTGTTTTTATGTAGCCAATCTTTAAAAGAGGGACAATTTTTTCTAATGAAAGCCTTTTCCAATTCTCTCCAAGTCTTAGTTGTAGCAGGTGGTAGTGAACGTATCCATTCTCCTGCCTCTCCTTTTAATGAAAAAGGAAATAATTTTGGCATTACAGTATCAGGTTCCTTGAGGTTTAGTGTAGAACAAATACTGACAAAATTATTCAGATGATCCAGACAGTCTTCTTTTCTCTTATCACCAAATTGTTTCTTAGTTATCAAGTGTAGTAAATCAATACTTACTCTAAAACTATCAGCTTGTATCTCAGGTGTGGTAATAGGTTTAGCAATAAATTGATCATTTGGAGTGTTTGTGTAGTCACACAACTTAGTCCTATCACCCATTTTAGCAGATTTTTATGTGTTTTTGATTTTTTATGCAAAACTGAAAATAAAATGACACTAAAACAATGCAAACCGAATTAACTAATGCAAAACAAAATGCAAAACTGAAAATAAAATATGCAAACCAAAATCTAAATATGATATGCAAGACAAAAACAAAACAAAATAAAATGCTTGAAGGTAAAGATGGACAAGATGATGCTCACGTAGGTGCAACCTCCCCAAGCTTAGGTGTTAGAACAAGTTGGTGATGAAGTTGACTTTGTTGTGATATCCTTGGACAAAACCTTCCAGCTATATATGATTCCCCGACAACGGCGCCAGACAAACCTTTGATGACGGGATTGATGAGAGTGTTCTTCTCCCTCAACAACGCCAACAAGTACTCTTGATACCCTGAAAGGAAGATAATATATTAGGGATAGGTTGAGCCTCGAAGTGCAGAGTATGTAGAAGTGGTAGTTTTTCCCCAAGAAGGTGACTCGAGGGTTTAATATCGAACTCTCGGGGAATCAGTAGTGTGGGTTTTATCTTCTTGTCCTTCTCTAGATTTCCTGCAAACAAAATATATTGCTTTGTGCCCTCAACCTCACCAAGTGGTTGTCAAGCACAAGGTGTGAGAATCATATTAAGATGATAATGAATGCAAAACAGTAAATAAAAATGCAATGGTGGTGAACAAGTATGCAAGGATGATAGTAATGATGATGGATGATATTTTTTGGGTTTTTATATGTGAATGCAAGAAGTAAAAGTGTTTTTGTATTTTCTGATTTTAAAATGGCTAAATGTAAAAGATGCTTAAAAGTGGTTTGAAAGTTGTTTCTTATGATTAAAAATGGACTGGGGTTCATGGTTTCACACATGCACTCTCTCTTTAATATAGTGTGGCAAATGAGTAGACAAAGATTTAACATATGAGATTGCAAACAAGGTTAATGACATGTTACTAATTATATGGGCATCACGTCCTAGCATAGAGACCTTTTGATTATTAGTCTCACTTATACTCCACCAAGATGTGAACTAAATCATGCACCTTAGTAATTAAGATAACATCGGAGTATAACTTTAAGATTAATGACATGAAGTGAAAATAAACACATGATGGATTTAGTCTTAGGTAGAGGCATGTCACTCCTCCTACCATACAACATGGTATTTTGGTTTATCCCTAGTGAGGTAACAAAGTAAGGTAAACACCCAATGGATCATGATATTAAGTTGTCAGCTTATCACTTCACCACCCCCGTTACTCCAACTAATGCACAGGTTCCACCACACACGCTCTCATAAACATGCTTGATCATAACAAGGATACAAGAACGGGGTACATAATATGCATCTACTTTCATAACTGAAATATAACATTGCAATCTCAACATATATTAACTCATAGAAAGATCCACCACAATGGTAATACAACTGTGACCATAATCATGTTCAGCAGCTCATACGGTGCTAATTAGTGAAGCTCA
Organism: Puccinellia tenuiflora; assembly: GCA_012064385.1. NCBI lineage: Eukaryota > Viridiplantae > Streptophyta > Magnoliopsida > Poales > Poaceae > Puccinellia > Puccinellia tenuiflora. Next base: position 701,474 of record QRDG01000187.1, read on the forward strand.
AGAGAGAGAGAGATACATATGCTACTGCCACAAGCCCATAGTCCACAGGTGGACTACTCCCTCTTCATCATGGAGATGGTGGAGATGTCGATGGAGAAGAAGGAGACCTCTCCGGCAGGGCTCCGCCGGAGTTTTCCCCCTCCAATCTGCAGCCTCCTAGTCTCCGTTTCTTGTTTCTCTCGTGTGGTGACTCTCCTTTCGAAGAACGTCGGGGGATCCTTTATATAGGCGTTTTTAGGTCACGAGGATGCTTCTGGGCGAAGGATCTACGCAAACGGGGCCACGAGGGCTGAATTAGGTGGGCCCACGCGGCTTGGTACTGTAGCCGCGTGGGGCCCCCTATTTTGGCCCTCCGGCCTCCTTTCGCTTGCTTCTTTCGCTCCAATGTCTTCCTCCTTCCAAAATAATGACCCACGTAAATTTATAGCTCATTATGACGTCGTTAAGGTCCTGAAACAAATAAAGAAAGAAATAGGGGTTTTCTGCCTGCGCAGGATTAATTCCATAAAAAGGGGAAATCATTATTAATTACCAAAAATCATTAAATAACAGTAATATACCCCTTATATGATGCAAATATGAATGGAATATAAGTATTATAGTGCAAAGTTCATGTATGCATTTTAGATGCATCACATTGCCGATGATCCATTCTAAGCACGCCTGCCAACGGTTTTGGCCTGGGATTGGTAACCCGAGTAACCTTCGATTGTGTAGCATGACCGGTTGCACATAGCGTCATTGTATAGTTCTGGGGTCGGGGCGGTACACCCGCCTTGGCCCGCTGCTTCGAGTGGTAAGGAAATACCCATCCCAGGCCCCTTCATTTCACCGGAACATGAGATGCCGAGCGGTCGCCACCATCGGCCGACGTGCTCCGACGACCTAGCGCCGCCCGCTGTAGGTCCTTTAGATCATAACCGTAGGTTTTAGATCTGACGGTTAGCTTTAGATTTAAAACCCAAATCGGTATCGACGAATCAGAGCAGGCCATGTCATCGCCACGTCATCGCCCCGTCAGCGCCAGTTAGCACCGAGTCAGCGGAAGGATTTTTCTGATTTTTCCCAAATTAGATTTATCTGGCAATTTAGCACAAAAGCCCCTGCATCTTAGATTTATCATATCTTTTTATCTGTTTGGCCAAATTCAAATATTTTTATATATTTAAAATCCTTAGAACCTGTAGAATCTTTCTGCCATTTTAGTTTCCTGCTTTGAGTTAGTTTAAATTATTCAAATTTCAAATGTGTGATTTGAGTAATTTTAACATAACTTGAAATCTATAAGTCCAAAATTTGCAAGTAAAATAGTTTTAGAAACCTTGTTTTATGTATAATATTACTCCTCTGCTATAAAATATTTTTGAGTATTATTTTGATAATTTAAAAATCAGATGCTTGATTTGTGTAATTTTGACATAACTTTAGTTTAAAAATATCTTTTTGAGTAAATCCAATTGGTATAGTTTAGTTTTGAAACCATCTATCCAGTAGAGCCTTTTGTTGTTTTTATAAAAATATTTTGTAGCATTGTTTTATTTATTTGTGGTGTATGCCTTTTTGGGAATTTAAAAATAGTTTAATTATTTCTAAATTGCATTTTTGGGTTATATGACATCATGCATGTTTTCAAAAATAGAAAATATAGTTGAATTAATAATTGTGATTTAAAAATGCATTTCATGCATATCATATATTTTTGCTTGATTAAATTGCTTGTATATTTATTTCTTGCCTTGTGTGAATTATTTAGATTATTCGGAGAGTCCGGAGAACGTTTGCGATTGTTGCACCTGCAACTCCTGCCAAGGCAAGTGATGCTCACACATAAAATTCCTAAGTATTTTTTATATGCATTGTAGTTTACTTTTCTAAGTACAATTGCATGTTAGGTTATATTACTATGCTATGCTAGACCTGTTTAGTATTACTCCAAATACTCCTAAGTGTCTAGTACCTATATAATAACTTAGTAGATATAAGCATTGCTACGCTAAAAATGTTTTATAAAAGTAAAGGTGATGAAAATTCTACTAAGTTAACAAAACACCTGGGTGAATGTGGTATGTGGATGGAGGTTTATAGTTGAGTGGCTACTCGGGGCCATTTCTATGGTGGTTTTCACCCGAGATGCTCACTTGTGGATGGCCACCCAGGAACAAAGAGATTGAAGTTGCTCCTAGTGAAGATTACTTACCGTGCAGCCACTAGTCATATGGGCTCTGGTTTGACTAAGTAAGTTGCGTGGAACCGGCCTGGATTGACAAGCAGATGTAATGATGTAGGAGGGAACGGGTCAAGATGGCATGGGTCGGGGAAATGCTTCTGAAAAGTCTCGTCTCAATCTTCTCCTTTCCTTTTCACTTCAAGAAGGGTCAAGGTCAGAATGGGCTGATTGAGTCAAGTGGTGAAAGTGCACAACCTCTGCAGAGTGTCAAACTAAGTACTTAGCCGTGTCCCCGGTTACGGACAATTTTGAGTATCGGGGCAAGGACGTCAACAGAGATCTCATCATTCCAACTTCTTAAGTAAAATTTTGATGAACTTGTATGTGGAGATATTTCTGGATATGTTCCATGAAATGATCTCATAACTTTTGAAAAGAAAAGTGTTTGAAAAGATAGGATAAAAATAGCTTTACGTAAAAATAGCCTTCAACTCCACCAGCCAAATATGCATATAGATTATTAGAAGTTGTTCCTTATGAGTCCACAAGTATCACTTGCTAGATCCATACAGATGGTTCTGACCAATTTTTGGCTGCAACGCTTTCACTGTTGCAGGTTGTTCTGATGACGAGTAAGGAACGGGTTTCGAGTCTGCAACCAACATGTTTTCGCCTGTGGCTACATGAAGATTGGGACTCCATGCAATAAATTTAGTCTTCCGCTGTTATTTTTGTTTATGCTAGCTTCGAGCTATGCAAAGTTGTAATGGGTTATTTTTAAGTCTAGATCATTTGTGTAATAAATTGATACAATGTTATGGTATTCATCGTAAACTGTGTGTGCAAATGATTCGATCCAGGGATTTGCACTATACACAGGGATCTTGCCTATTTTTAAGTGCAGGTCTGCTACATAGGTGGGCTAGAGAAAAAGAGGAAGCCAAAATTGCTAAAATGAATAGTAAAACTTGTAATGTTTATACTATCCAAACTACTAATGTTGATCATCCTATCCTCTTTAAAGATGATGAAATTGATTTTGATAATTGTAATCTTACTGAGGTCATAGAGTTCCTACAAAAACTTGCTAAGTTACCCGATGCTAGTAAGCTAAACATTGCTTTTACTAAACACGTTACCGATGCTCTTATTAAAGCTAGGGAAGAGAAGCTCCAACTTGAAAACTCTATTCCTAGAAAATTACAAGATAGTTGGGAGCCCTCTATTAAGATGAAAATAAATGACATGAATTGCAATGCTTTGTGTGATATTGGTGCAAGTGTTTCTGTTAAGCCTAAAAGTTTCTATGATATGCTTGATTAAAAACCTTTGGAAGAGTGTCACTTATATGTGCATCTTGCTGATTGCTCTAAGAAGAAACCTTTGGGTAGAGTTAATGATGTTCTTATTGTTGTTAATAGTAATTATGTTCCCATTTATTTTATTGTTATGGATATTGAGTGCAATGCTTCTTGTCCTATTATCTTAGGGAGACCGTTTTTGAGAACTGTTGGTGCTATTATTGATATGAAAGAGGGAAACATAAGATTTCAGTTTCCTCTTAGGAAAGGGATGGAACACTTCCCTAGAAAAAGAATGAAGCTACCTTTTGAATCAATCGTAAGGTCTAGTTATGTTCTTGATTTTGCTAAGGCCTCCGAAAAGACTAGATATTTGGCATTGCGCCTAGCTAAAAGGCGTTAAAGAAAAACGCCTGTTGGGAGGCAACCCAATTTTTATTTTTGCTTTCTTGAGTCATGGAGTTTTTTATTCTGTAGCAACTTCATTTTATCCTTGTTTTTAGTTTTTGCGTGCCAAGAGTTAGCCTCTAATGCTTAGTAAGTGCGAAGTTTTGTTTTGCTGTCCAGAAACAGATTCTGAGATAATAAAATCTCTTAAATTCCCAGAATGTTATATTTTCTGGCAATTTTTGGCAACAAGCATTATAATTTTATCTATCTTTCGTTAGTTTTGAGTTTTTTCATTTGAGCCCCGTAAGTGCCTCTAAAAAATAGATCTTTACAGACTGTCCAGTTTTGACAGATTCTGCCTTAATTTGTGTTTGCCTCTTTTATTAATATCATTTGTGGTACTTTGTGGAAGGAGTTCCACCCTTGAGGCTTAGTAAACAGTATCTAATGCTAAATCAAATTTGTGCAATTTGTCTTAGTGGAGCCCAAATGAGTTTTGTTTTATTGGAACTAGCCCTCTAATCAGTTTATGAAAAGTTTTGTGCGAAGGGAGTTTTTAGGTTCCACGAGGGAAGATGATGAAAGAAGTTGAAGGATGAACAAAAGCACAAGCTTGGGGATGCTCCCATGGCATCCTCCTGAACATTCAAGAAGACTCAAGCATCTAAGCAAGGCATCCCCTCTTCTTCATCGACAACCATCAGGTCGTCTCCGTTGAAACTATGTTTTTATCACTTCACATATTATGTGCTATTCTTGGAGCGTCATTTTATTTTGCTGGTCATGTGCTTTGTTGGATCCTAGCTTTCTTGTGTGGGAGAGAGACACGCTCCGCTTTTTCACTCGAATACTCTTGTGCTTCGCTTATATTTTGTTGACTATTCTTAGCTTTGTTTTCTTATCATCTCTTGTGCTTCGCTTATATCTTGTTAAGAGTTGTTATTTATTGCTATTAGAGTCTCTTATGTTTCACTTATATTTGTTTAGAGAGTTGTTTATGGTTGCTTGCTTGATTTGTTGGAATGATAAAAATGCCATGCATGTGGTAGTGGTGTGATGAAAAACTTGTATAGTCTTGTAGATCTTCATGTTTGAATAACTTGAAACTTGCCAATTTTTTTGATATTTTAAGTGAATTAAGTTAAGGCGCATTAGTGAAGAACTACCGTTAAAGCTTGAATTTATAAAGTTTCTTCATACTTGCAAGTTTGATAGTCAAGTATTTTCATCAAATGAAAGTTTGGTTAACAAGGAAGATAGTGTAGAGTTTTTGTGTTTATGCTTAATGTATGTTCTATAGTCATTCTTGTTCCAGTTGCTGGTGCTTGTTTGCTTTGATATCCTTTGCAAGACAAAAACTCTATACTGAGCAGGAATGCTGCTCGTGCATCCAAACTCCTTGAGCCAAATATCTTTCCAGCAGTGTCCACCATACCTACCTATATATGGTATTTCGTGCCATTCCAAGTAAATTTGTCATGTGCTACCTTTAAAACTTCAAAATACCCCAATTTGTGTCTTTGTTTTTAGCTCATGAGGAAGTAGTGAGGGAGTTTGTTATATCCTATGTCAAGCAAGGTAATTTCGCCCCTTTCAACTAGTGACCATGGATTACGTGCTCACTTAAATTTGCCGTGAGTTGGCCAAGGGTTCCCAGCCCGCAAAATATTAATTCAACCAATCATTAATATCTCCTTCACACAATGCAACCTGAGAAATTGGTCAAACATTGTGAAAGTGCATGGTTGCCCCCATGTGTTGTTTTGGTAATTAATGACAATCTCTATGGACTAATATGTGCTTTGAGTTATATTTATAGTGTTGGTCCATAAGGAATGCTTGAACTCCATATGTTGGAGTCAAGGCTAAAAGAAGATTATATGTTGATCAAGGCTAAGTGCACGTTGATCAACATACAAGATAAGGGCATGTGAAGATATGCGAAAGAGTGTCTCTCCCATATTAGTGTATGGGGGAGCAATATGCGAGGCTTCACCGAGCGGAGCATAAACAAAGAAAGGTGATCCACTTGAGAGGAGATCAAGATCGTCATCATCTAGCTCAAGTGGAATGTGCAAGACAAAGAAAGGTGATCCACTCGAGAGGAGATCAAGATCATCATCATCTAGCTCAAGTGGAATGCGCAAGGCAAAGGTATGATCTTGATAGGGTTTCTATTTTACCGGTCTCGCGGTGTAGTTGGGAGACCGGGTTTTAGGATAGGTAACCGTACTATCAAGAGGGGCTCTCAAGTGAGCTTTAGCGTATCGGTCGTAGAGAGCTCAAACCTTTGCATCCTTGGCATCATATTTTTTGGTTCCTATTTGGCTCTTATCGTGGTGTGGTATTGGTGCTTGTCGTGCTTGTCATGATAAGGCCAAGATCACCGAAAACGGTTTTCATATGTGTCTCCTATTGAGTTTTCGGTGGTGGAGTTTTTGCCGGTCCATCTATGCGGAAGATTTCACTCTTCCATTCATTAGCAAAATCTCCCTTGCTTGGTTTCAATATTCTCACATGTTATTGGGTAGCATTTGTCGTCCTCTTTCCAACAAAGTTGGTTTCATGTAATTCAAACTTCATTTGCAAAAGATATGGTTTTCTGATTTTTAATAGAAAGGTTTTACCTCTCATCATTTGGTTTTACCATATCTTGTTTAACAATGATGTTTCTATGCATATTCTTGTACTGCTCGTTGTGACGATTCCAATGAGTCCAAGATTACCAAAAACGGAGTTCGTATGTGGAAGATATTGCGTTTTCGGTATCGGTCGTTTTTAAAACAGAATATTAGAAAAAGGGAAAAGGAAAAATGGGCCGCCGGCCTCACTGCCGGCCTGGGCCGGCTCCCAGGCCGGCCCATTCGGCCAGCACCCCGGCCTCACCGCCAGCCTGGACCGGTTTCCCGGCCGGTCTCCTCGGGTGGGCCTCCGGCCTCCCTGTCGGCCTGGGCCGGCTCCCAGGCCAGCCCACCCGGGCGTGTCCCCAGCTCTTCTGCTGCCCCGGCCTCACTGCCGGCCTGGGCCGGCTGTCCGGCCGGCTCACTCGGGTTCCCTCCCGGTTCTCCTACCGGCCTAGGCCGGCTGCCAGGCCGGCCCGATGGCTGTGCTGCTACTTTTCTTTTTCCAACGGATCCATTTTGGAGCCCCCTATTTTAGGGGTTTCTTCCCCAAATAAACTCCAACTTTTTGCCAACTTCTTGAGCTATTTTCCCCCTCCATTGTTGACCCTCTTGAGCTTGGCTATATCTCAATCCCTCCAATAGTTATTGCTAGTTTTTGAGGAAAAGAGAGAGGAGGTCTAGATCCACGTTTCCACTGATTGATTTCTCCTCTAAGTGAGGGGAACACTTTTGATCTAGATCTTTGGAGTTTCTTTGTGTTTCTCCTTTGTTCTTCCTCTCAAATCCCTCCCAAGCATTAGTTGCTTTGGTTGGATTCGGGGTGGAAGAACTTGACCACTTAGTGTGTTCTTGCCATTGCATCGGTTGCATCGGTTTGAGTTCTCCACGGTGATTCGTGGAAAGTGAAGTTGAGAAGCTTCTTACTCTTGGGTGCTTTGGTGCCCTAGAGCTTGTTCCTCTAGGGCACGTTGGTACCCTAGACGGTTTGATTTCTCGGAGTCTTGGTGGCTTACGGGATTTGTTGGGAGCCTCCAATTTGGTTGTGGAGGGTGGCCCAACCTTGTTGGTCTCGGAGCTTTGGTAGCTACGAAGACATTGTCGGGAGCCACCAATTGAGTTGTGGTGTGTGCCCCGGCCTTGAAGCATCAAGTCTTGGCGGCTCGGTGCATATGGTGAAGACCCTCCAACTTGTGGAGTGTGCTTCATCCTTGTAAAGGTTCTAGTTGTCAACCTCAATGACAACATAGTGACAAGTGCCTCGCCACATAGGTGGTAAGACACAACGAAGATACGGTGTGCCATATCAAGGCTACTCGGTGTTTCACATTGGTGAACACCGCGCCGCTCCAACGGAGATTAGCTTCCATTACGAAGTGAACTTCGGGATAAATCATCGTCTCCAAGTGCCTCGGTATTTCTATACCCGAGCTTCTTACTTATGCTACTTACTTTGTGATAGCCATTGAGCTTGAAGTTATATATCTTGCTATCACCTAGTCGATTATATTGCTTAGCATAAGTTGTTGGTGCACATATGTAAACCTAGCTAGTTTAGGTTTTGGCTTGATAAATTAAACGTTAGTTTTATTCCGCATTTATTCAAGCCTTAACCGTAATAATTTTAAATCGCCTATTCACCCCCCCCTCTAGGCAACATCCGTGTCCTTTCACATTGGTTAGTGATAAACAAAGGAGAAAGAGGAATGTACTCATTCCTCCATGGGAGCCGCTCCCACAAGTCTAAAAGTCTTGCTTGGTATGGGGGACTAACGGATTTCTTTATTGTGGATTCGTTGACGAAAGCATGCATATCTCAAAATTGTTTTACTTCTGTTTAATAAATAAAAACTCTAGCACATGATTAATCCATGCTTCCCTCTGCGAATGGCCTTTCATTTACTTTATGTTTTGTCAGTTTTCCTATTCTTTCTATCTACTCAAAGCAAGCTTGCAACACTGACTTTGGGTGCAGTTGATTATATTGCATCTTTATGCTTAATCATGATTCTTTATGTTGACATTATCTATAAGATAAGCATGTTGAAAGTTGAAGCAATGCTGAAACTTGCATCTTCCTTTGTGTTGACTTCAAATACTTCTGACAGGAAAATATTACCTTGAAGACTTTCATGTTATGATCAATCTTTATTCTTTCATGTCTCCAAAGTACTATTCATGAGAGGTTTTGCTTGAATGATGCAACTTGTTTACTCATTGTTTGCTTGATTATCAAGTATAGACAATTGTTTTGGATCACTTTATTCATATCATGTGCTTTACATTACTATTTGATCAAGGTTATGCTAGTAGCATGTCTCATCAAAAATTATTTTGTTTATCGCTTACCTATTCGAGGACGAGTAGGAGTTAAGCTTGGTGTCGTGGTGGTGCACGGACAGATGCCATAGATAGGCTTAAGGTGGGGCCGATTGGACGCTGGAGGTACCGGGGAGGGCTTGCACGTTAAGACGTACACAGAGACACACACACACGCGATTTACCCAGGTTCGGGGCTCTCGTGAGGAGATAACACCCCTACTCCTGCCTGTCTGATCTATATAAGTGGATTACAACCAAGTTACAAGCTGCTCCTTGAGCTGTATATGATGAACTACGAGCTTAGGGCTCTCTACCGAGTCTCGGGGCTGTCTACCGAGTCTCGGCACGGCTATGTGTCTCTCTTGCCTAGCGTGCTCTCTTGTGAGGCAAAGTCTCAACGATCTAATGAAGCGTCCCCGTAAGAGGAGCCCCTGGTGCTCCTTATATAGGGAAACCCAGTGTACAGAGTTAGGGCTGACGCTTGTGCTGGCATAGCCAGCACTGTGGCCACGCCAGGGCCTCTGACTACCTCCGTCACCCCTGCGTGGCATGTCCAATCCACCAACTCCTGTGCACTGCTCCACCGTACTGCATAGGTCAGCAGCGTGGAGGTCTGACTGCCCATGCTACCACCGAGTCAAGGAGTTGGCAGCGCGTCCTGTCCTGCCAGTGTCAGGACGCCTGCCCCGTGATTGTAGGGACAAGACGTACGCCACGACCAACGCCGAGATAGAGCTTCATTCCTCCCGATCCGGCATAGGCATGCCAGATATTCTCTAACTCGGTTTCTCCTCTCCTGCACATAAGAACAACAAAGGAGATTCCGACATATAGTATACATGATCCGACATAGGGCTATGTCGGTAGGCCCTTACCCGGTTGACCCCGGGTGAACCTATGTGTATGTCGGTTTATCATTGACTCGGTAAACTCCGAGTCGAAGCTTATTTCACCATATTGACCCTACTCGAGGGCTACCCCCCGACACTTGGGGATGTTGATATGTGTTAAACGTATCTATAATTTTTTATTGTTCCATGCTAGTTATATGCCATTCTTACATGTTTTTACTACCTTATTATATCATTTTTAGTCTTTTTGTCGGACTAACCTATTGACAAGATGCCCAGTGCCAGTTTCCCGGTTTTGCTGTTTTCTATTTTAGAAAAGTTACTTCTGGAAATATTCTCGGAATTGGACGAAACTTTTTGGGGATTTTTTATTCAACAAGATACAAACGTGGACCAAAGGGCAGCCTGGGGGGCCACCCAGGGGTAGGGGCGACCCCTGGCTACAGCCCCATAGTGACCCGCAGGTGGGACCCGCCCCGGCGCCCTGGGCATCGCCTCGGCCCCTCTCGACGCTTATAAAATCCCTTTAACCCTAAAATCACCAGGGCGACGATTATTTTCCAGAAATAGAACCCGACGCTGCCACCTCCTCGAAACCTAATTTGGGGAGATTCTGAAGCTGCTCCCGGCACGCTGCCGGAGGGAAGATCGATCCCGGAGGGCTCTTGTCGTGTCTCGGATCACGGACACCGGGAGTAAAGGATACCCCCTTTTTAAGTTCGGCACGGGGCGCGAAGGAGGCTGGAAGACACCTTCCCCGGGAGTACCTCGCCAAGCTCTCCGATCAACGTACGAGCAAGCAACATAGGGACATAGAGAGTTTACCCATGGATTATCATAAATAACAGTAGCATAATTATTTTCACAAGTTTCATTCATAGGGACATCATACCCATAAGCATAACAAGTATTAGTTTTGTCAAAAAGGGATATTTCAAGAGAATCCATAGGAACATAGCATACATCCTCCTTTGGTAAGCATGGAGGGCAATCAAATAATGTAAGAGTTGAGGAGTTACTATCATTAGAAGGTGAGCATGGGTAGCTACTCCATTCTTCCTCCTTTTGTTCGTCACTCTCTTCCTCTTTTTCATCCGATGAGCTTTCAGTTTCAACAATTTCTTCTTCCATAGTTTCTTGCAAGGCAGTCTCTTCTTTCAAGGGAGATAAACCCTTAAGATATTCAGTAATATAAGCATTATCATCCTTGTAGTTATCATAACAATAATTAAGTATAGCAAGATTTTCAGATTTGTAAGGGGAATCATCAATATTCTGAAGGAAAGAAGCAATTTCATCGGCACCCTTAAAAGCAGCAAATTCTTCAATTCGTTCCACATCATAACAATTGTAGTAACCCTTAACATAAGAAGCTAAGGTTTTATTAATATTACATGCACATTGGAAAGGAAAGTGTTTAAAATTCATATGACATTCAGATTCATCACAGCAAAAAGATTTGTCAAATATAGAGCATAAATTTCTAGCATACAACTCCAATTGATTTATTAATTCCCATAAGTAAATTTTTGAGACAAGCGGTATCCCTTATAATATTTTTGTTCATCCTTCGTGGACCCACCTTGCCAATAAGATCTAGTATCCATGCAGCAAAAGTTTTTAGAATTTTTGGTTTTCAAATTTTTATGGATTTTTGGGTATATAAGAAAAATAAAACTAAACAAAAGTAAGCTAAACAAAAGTAAACTAAGAAAAACAAAACTAAGCAAAATAAAACAAAACCGAAAAAGACAGAGAGAGGTAGAATGTACTCCCCAAGTGAACTTATGAGTAGAGCTATGCTCCCTGGCAACGGCGCCATAAAATAGTCTTGATGACCCACAAGTGTAGGGGATCGCAGAGTATCTTCGAGGGAAGTAAAACCCAAATTTATTGATTCGACACAAGGGAAGCCAAAGAATACTTATAAGTCTTAACATCTGAGTTGTCAATTCAGCCACACCTGGAAAAGCACTAGTAACAGAAGTGATGTGAAAGCAACAGTAATATAAGAGCAATAGTAATAGTAAAGTGGCAGTAGCAATAGTAACAACGGAGGCAATGGCGCGGAAAATAGTTGATGGCGTATGAAAGAACGAGATGTCGCCTACAGGGGGGTGAATAGGCGCTTCAAAACTTTTACGCTTAGGGCTTGAATAAATGCGGAATAAAACTAACGTTTAATTTATCAAGCACAAAACCTAATATACTAGGTTTACCTATGTGCACAAACAACTTATGCTAGGCAAGTTGAACAACAAGGATAGCAAGATGCCTAGTACTTCAAGCTCGATGGCTATCACAAGGTAAATGCATAAGTAAAGGGGTTTGGTTATAGAGATAACTGACACAAGTGGAGACGGAGGTTTGTTTCCCGTAGTTCCTTCCCAATGGAAGTACGTCTACGTTGGAGAGGTGTGGAGGCTCCTTGGCCATCCTACAAGCACGTCCGTGCTCACCCTATTCTCCGTGAGCTCCTCCAGTGGGGAATACCCGATGGGAGATTTTCTCATTCACTATGAGGTCGTCTTGAGGGCGTTGACCAAACCCATACAATGAGGTCTTCTTGAGGGCGTTGACCAAACCCGTACAATTTGCCCGAGCGTACCTCCACACAATAGGAGGCTCCCATAGCACACACAACCGTTTAGGATGCACAATGCACCCAAGAGGCACAAGCTCTTGGGAGCCCTATGCACCCAAGAGTAACAAGCTTCTCGAACTTCAATCCCACGTATCACCGTGGGGAACTCAAACCGATGCACCAAATGCAATGGCAAGAACACACTAAGTGGTCAAGTCCTTCTCTCTGAAATCTAACCAAAGCAACTAATGCTAGGGAGAGATTTGGGAGGAAGAACAAATGAGAAACACAAAGCAACTCCAAGATATAGATCTAAAGGCTTCCCCTCACTTAGAGGAGATATGGCTTGGTGAAGTGGTAGATCTAGATCTCCTCTCTCTTTTCCTTTAGAAGGAGGCAAGAATCATGGAGGGATGGAGAGGAAGAGAGCTCTCAAAAAGTTCAACAAATGGAGGAGAGATAGAGTGCAAAAGAGTTGGGGAACCATTGGGGAAGAAGGCCCCTTAAATAGGTTCCCCCCAAAACCAACCGTTGGAGGGAAGATTCACGCAGGGGTGGTACTACCGCCGGGGTTGGCGATACTACCGCCCCATGCATTTCAGCCGGCCAACGGCTAGCAAAACGAGCCCGCACTGGCGGTACTGCCGCCAGAGGCGGCGGTACTACCGCTGACGTGAAACAGAGGGGCTAAATGGCGGCAGTGATGGCGGCACTGCTGGCGGTGCTGCACAGCCCAGGGGAAGGCTCAAATTCCCCAGCAGCGGTACTACCGCCAGAGGCGGCGGTACTGCCGCTGAGGGCTAACAGAGCACCTCCCTAGTGGTGGTGCTGGCGGCACTGCTGGCGGTACCACCGGCGGTACTGCCGCCAGAGGCGGCAGTACTACCGCTGCACAGAGAAAACCAGCAAAACCCTGAAACTGAATATCTTTTGCTAGGAAACTCCGATCGAGGTGAATCCAATTTTGTTGGAAAGAAGATGACAAGAGCTACCCAACAAAAAGAAGAAATATTGAAACCAAGCAAAGGAGATTTTGCTAATAAATGGAAGAGTGAAACCTTCCGCACAGATGGACCGGCAAAATCTCCAAAACCGAAAACGCAAGAGAAGATGCATACGAAACCCGTTTTCGGTGAACTTGGCCTTGTCATGACAAGCACGAAAAGCACCAAGACCACACCACGATAAGAGCCAAATAAGAACCAATAGATGATGCCAAGGATGCAAAGGTTTGAGCTCTCTACGATGATACGATCAAGATACTCGCTCGAGAGCCCCTCTTGATAGTACGGCTATCTATCCTATAACCCGGTCTCTCAACTAACATCATGAGACCGGTAAAATAGAAAGTCTGTCAAAAACATACCTTTGCTTTGCGCTTAATCCACTTGAGGTCGATGAAGACGATCTTCATCTCCTCAAGACGAATCACCTTTCTTGATTACGCTTCGCTTGGTGAAGACTCACATGTTGCTCCCCCATACACCAATATGGGAGAAGCACCTCTTCGACATATCTTCACTTGGACATGAGTGTTGATCAACTCGCACTTAGCCTTGATCAACACATAATCTTCTTCCCTTAGCCTTGACTCCAACAAATGGAGATCAAGCAACGCATATGGACACAACCTACAATTAGCTCAATACAAATATTAGTCCATAAAGATTTTCATTTATTACCAAAACCACACATGGGGGCAACCATGCACTTTCAATCTCCCCCATTTTTACAATTGATGACAATCCCTTTTAAGAGGGTTTATATAATGAATTAAGCATACTTGCAAGACAAACAAGCAAGCATGCAAGAGCATATAGCAAATGCTTAAGAACCAAACAAAAGCAAAAAACCAAAAACCCTTAGACCCTCTAAACTTCTCCCCCATTGGCATCTATTGCCGAAATGGGAGGAAAAATTTAGAAGGACAATATAATATGCGTTCCTCCATAAGGTGTGCATTTCTCAAGATATGAGTGAAATCAAATGCACATATTCAATGACGAATAGGTAGAGGAAAGCAAACTATATTGGAGGATCTAAAGATTGCAAATAAGATTGTTAGGGTAATAGATGCTTGTATTACCAGGGGGCCAAAGGCCACAATATATAGTACATGTACAGGTGCAAATATACAGGAAACCCCCTAACACATGGGGAAACTACAATATACAAATATATACTCTAACACCCCCCCCCCCCTCAAACTCAGGGTGGATCCAGAACACTGAGTTTGGAGAGTAAGAAGTCATGTTGCGCTCGGGTTTGTGCCTTTGTAAAGAAATCCGCCAACTGCAAATCTGAAGGCACATAATCACCGTAACCAGGTCACCTCAGCAATCAACGAAGCCATAGCCCGCAGCTCAGCCTCAACACTCGAACAGGAAACCGCGACCTGTTTCTTCGTCTTCCAAGCAACAAGCGAACCACCAAGAAACACACAGTAAGCAGAAAGTGAACGACGGTCCGAAAGATCACTCGCCCATGTAGCATCCGAGTAGCACTGGAGCTGGAGAGAGCTGGAGCTAGGAAATAAAAGACGACGAGTAATCGTGCCACGAAGATAACGAAGGACACAAAGGAGATGACTATAGTGATCGGTGGTAGGAGCTGAGACAAACTGACTCAGAATATGAACAGGATAAGAAATATCAGGACGAGTGACAGCAAGAAACATCTTAAGACTAGGAACATGAGAAACATGAGGAACAGAGAAAGAGGAAGTAGAAAGGGTGCCTCGACTGGAAACAGGAAGAGAGGTACCATCAGCCGTGATAACACGGACATGAGAAATAAAAGAGCGAAGAGCAGAAAGAATAGAGCACGCAGAAGTCATATGAAAAGAAGCTCCAGAATCCAGATACCACGGGGATGACGTACTTGACTGTGTAGAAGGTGGTGGTCGCGCGGTGCCAAAAGAGCTAGGCACAGAACCAGCAGTACCCATCGAGGAAGAGCCTGTAGCAGCGAGCAGACTACGAAGACCTCGGATAATGTCCTGATCAGACAGTGCAGCAGCAGAAGATCCTGACAATCCAGCCTGGGCAATAGCAGAAGATCCTGAAGAACCAGCCTGCCTACGAGCATGGTACTGCTGACGTAAGCTGGGATCCCTCTTCCAGCAGCTTGAGATATCATGACCAGGCCTGTTACAGTAGGCGCAGGGAGGACGAGGAGGTGCACGGGGCTGCTGAGGCTGACTCTGACCCTGGGACGGAGGAGGAGAGAGTATCGGCGGACCTGGAGACCGCAACGAGGCTGGCGGCACAGAAGGACCGCGAGCAGACGGCACAGGAGGACCACGAGCAGCAAGTACAGAGGGAACCTCAAGAAGACCAGCACCACGAAGACGAGTCTCCTCAGCCCGAAGCTCAGCTAGTACTTTAGAGAGCAGAACACAACCACGGGCAAGCAGCTGGGCACGGCGCGGCTCAAACTCCTTGCGGAGCCGCGACAAGAACTCATAGACGCGCTGAAACTCCAGATCCGCGCGCACAGTCAGACAGCAGGGACAGGTGCCACACACAGCAGTACGAAGAGAATCAAGCTGACGCCATATAGCAGCACTCTGAGTGTAGAAGTCATCAATAGTGGAATCACCCTGCTGAAGATCATGCTCCTGACGAACCACGGACAGGTAAAGAGCATCGCCAGACGGCTGATAGCGCTGACGAAGAAAAGTCCACTGAGCAGCAGCAGTGGGAAGACCCATGAACTCAGCAGCATACTGAGGCAGAACACTGGAAGTAAGGACAGCAGCAGCACGAGCATCCTCATCTATCCACTGAGCGTAGTCAGACAGATCCAGTCGGTACGTCGCAACAGCAGTAGAATGCTCCTTGACCTCCCGGTCATAATCAGTCAGAGCAGTATCATAAGCACTCTGGGCTGCATCCTTGACCTCCTGAGTAGCATCGGAAGCAAGGGCAACAGGCGGCGGCGCAATGGGTGCCAGAGGAGCAACGGGGCGCGGCGGACAGGAGACCTCGCCAGAAAGCACACCCCAAAGACGAAGACCGCGCATGTGGACGCGCATGAAGGCAGCGAAATCAGGGTAATTCGCGCCATCAAAAATCACCGGGCAGCGAGGAATCGCAACATAGCCCGACGAGGAAGACATTGTACCTGTTTTTTTTTATGGAAACAGAAACGGAGCAGACGTCACGCGCCGAGCCGAGCCGGGCCGAAGAGGCGGCTCAAGCCGAGCCGAAGAGCCGAGCCGAGCTACTGGAAACAGATCGAGCCGATCGATAAATCGATCGATCGATCGATGCTCCCGGCCGACCGAGACGAGGACTGCGGCGGCGGGGCAGCGGACGGCGGGGCGGCGGACGGCGGGGCAGATGAGATGCGGGAGGCCGGCGGGGGCAGATGAGATGCGGATGGCGGCGAGATGCGGGAGGCCGGCGGAGGTGGGCGACGAGGCGGCGGACGGCGGCGAGATGCGGGAGGCCGGTGGAGGGCGGGCGACGGCCGGGACGACGAGGCGGCGGACGACAGCGGGATGCGGGAGGCCGGCGGAGTGAAGAGGAGCCGGCGGCGGGCGGGAAGAGGAGTAGCAGGGGGCGGACGCGGGAAGGGGCGGCTCGGTGGTTCGGTGCGGACGGCTGCCGACGGGGAGGAGCACGGGCGGGTGGCGGATGCGTGCGAGCACGGGCGGTCGGTGATGCGTGCGAGCACGGGGACAGGCGGGTCGGGGAGGATGGAGGAGCCGGGGCGAGGCAGCGGCGGCGACCGGGCGCGGCGGCAAGGTGCCGAGACGGGCGGCGGCTGCGGCTGCGAGAAGAGAGGAAAAAAAAGAACCCTACGGCTCTGATACCATGTTAGGGTAATAGATGCTTGTATTACCAGGGGGCCAAAGGCCACAATATATAGTACATGTACAGGTGCAAATATACAGAAAACCCCCTAACACATGGGGAAACTACAATATACAAATTTATACTCTAACAAAGATGACATCCCTTTTTAAACATCTCCCCAAAGGGAGAAAAGCAATCGAAAAGATCCGAAAAGAATGTTCTAAATGAAAATGGAGAAGCTCCTCAATGTTTATGCACTATTGAGGAGTGCACAAAAATGGAATCCTCACTCTCCCAAAATCATCTAGAACACACAACAAGTGCAAGAGTGCATAAAACAAAACATAGAATTTGCACCAAGGATATGGTTGAGCCCAAAAAAAAGATACCAAATCAAAAGATTCAACATAAGAGAGGCCCAACCAAGATACAAAGAAAATCCCTCTTTAAAAAAATATGTTCAAAAGCTCAAGGATACCAATTGAAAAAGTCAAGAGCTAGTGCCTAGTGAGAACATTTAGGCAATACAAATCAACAAGCTCACCGTGATAAGCATGAAGTCAAAGATCTTCAATAAAACATGAGTGCGTAAAAATGCAAATAAAGGTAAGACAAGCACTCACGAGCGAATTTCTTTTTGAAGCCGCCAAAGAATCAAGGATAATAATCAAGGTGACTCGAAAAGAAAAGGATACCAATTGAAAAAGTTACCTCTCTCATATGTATAGGTTTCCTAGTAGATAAATCATTGATGATATACACCCACAAAGAAACATGTGCATACGAAATGGTTAGAGAAGAAGAGAACAAGGTATCCAAAGGGAAGTCATAAATACACAAATAAGATTATTGCTTAAAAGCATAGCACATAGCTCAAGTTTATCTTATTGTATATAGATGAACTTCAAACACATCCAAGACATTACACATATCACGAAGGGAACAAGAGATAGTGGAGACGCTTTGAGATAAGGCAACAAGTATCACAAAGAGGATATCAATTGAAGGAAAGGTTTTTGCAATTTCAACACAAATATCACAAAGATATACCAAGTGAAGGAAATAGAACAAAACCACAACAATTGCATATAAAAGCATTTCATGCCAAGAAGCAACCTACACAAGGTTGAAACTAGAAAAGTATGCATGGGATAGATACTTGTTACCGAAATGTCATTGGTAATGAAGAAGATGAGAGTTCGTTAATCATCGTAGCTTGACTCCTATAACATCATGGTGAGAGCACCTTCCTTATGAATGAGGCAAGCATCCAATGCATCTCCAATGTACCTAAAAACAAAATTCAAGTACAAAATGGTTCCCAAACTCATTGGGTCCCATAGTAGTTAGATACACATCTTAGCCGATTTAAAATTTCAACTTTATCCTTCACCTCCGTGTTTCGAGTGTACTTCCCTAGATTTTCATCCCTAACATCTAAAGAATAGTGAATATTAGGATATGAACCAAGAGCACCATAACGAGCAAATATTTTCCTAGCTTCTTTAACTATATCATCAAATTCATGGAGAAGAGTTTCTAATACAAAATCTTTTTCCTCTCCTCTCTCCATGCTATCAAGCTTAAGAAACATTTGCTGTAGTATAGGATTTAAATTAACAAACCTCTTCTCTAGACGAGCTACCAAACAAGATATGGCGGAATCATAACTATTAGTTAGCTCAACTATTGATCTTTTATCATGAGTATAGAGTTTGCTAACACAAAAGTGAGGAATTCTTCAATATTATCTTTTCCAATGACATCCCCACTTCCTACCTTAACATATTTCATATCAAAACTAGAAGGGAACATAGCTACTAGATAAAAGATAAACAAAACTGAAATAAAGATTACACTAATTTTTTGGGGTTTTAAAATTTTGAAACAGGAAAATAAACAAAACGAGATATAAAGCAAGCAAGACAAAAACAAAGTAAAGAGATTGAGAGTATGAGACTAACCTTGCTGTAGCTCCAAAGTCCCTGGCAACGGCGCCAGAAAACTGATTGATGGTGGATATCGATAAGTTGGGTGGTGCCCCAAGCGAAGGCAGAATTGTAGCTAGTAGCAGTTTTCCCTCAATTAAAGAACCGAGGTTTATCGAACCAGTAGGACTTTGAAATCAACAACGAGGTGAATGTTGAAGATCTCTGGCGCTTAACCTTCAACAGACATGGACCTACACACACTCAACCAAAATACTTTGCCCCCAACGGCGGATAGGTTGTCAATCTCTCCGGTCTCGCAGAACACAAAGCGGTTAATTGTATGATGAAATAGATAAAATATGAAAAGTGGCCAGAGGAGTAATGATAATTAAAAGCAAGTAAATAAGGTTGTAAACAATGTAAAAAGATGGACCGGGGGCCATGGGTTCACTAGTGGAGTCTCTCAAGTAGATAAAATATGCATGTGATGGGTGAACGAATTACAGCTAGGCAATTGACAAGATTATGACACAAACCCAATTTAGCTATGACAAAAAGGACATGATAATATGCAGCAACCCCCGCCAGCGGAAGAACCAGACTACGAACGCTCTATTCATAAGGCGACGAAACGGAAAGCAGAAAGATCAGTTCCCCAGCTCGGAACACAGAAAAAACAATCAGTTGCCCCGCTCAAAGTGGTCTCCAATACCGAGGCGGGGTCGAGCAGAGTACGGCCCGTTGTTCCGATCGACGACAAGTCTTGTACACCTGAGATTGTTGCCATGTTCGGAGAAGCATCCGCTGCTCAGGGCTTGACTATTCATCAGTACTTAGACCGAATAGATTATCAGAAAGTTGCAGACTACACATACAAGCACGGGCGTCCTCTCGTCAAACCTGAGTTGGTCAAAGTTCTACCAACAAAAATGCGAAGATTGCATAATTGGTACATGGCAGCCTCAAAGAGAGGTGGGGATTGGCTCTACATTAAATATGATAACAAGGCTTTCGGGTCTGGAAATGGAGTGACAATGATTCAATTTTCTGAATTATTTCAGTTGTTCCAACAAAAAGCCCTCGACAAAGCTATCATCAGTGCCTATTGTCTGTAAGTATTATTTCTGTAATTAATTTTCTTGCTAGCTCACCTCGTTCATTGTATTTTATAATCTTACTCAGTCACTATATTAATTATGCAGAATGAAGATTCTCCAATGCAGAAGAGGACAAATCTATGACATTGGGTTCATTGACCCAAATGTCGTTCATGAAAAAGTTCTCGTTGATCGTCAGTACCAAGATACAGAGAACAACTTGGTAAATGCATTCTTGTTTAACGAAACCAAAAGAGAGATACTATTTCCATACAACTTCGAGTAAGTGTTACTGTCCTGTACACATTATTCTATTTCCCTTAATTTCTCGATGTTAAATGTATAATTGCTAACTTATGCATGCGCAGCTTCCACTTTATTCTGCTAATCATTGTGCTGGACAAAGGAACAATACAAGTCATGGACTCGAGACGTCATCCCCTTGAGCACTGGGAGAGCATGCAGATATGCCTCCAGAGGTAATTTCAATCATTATGTCAGTATATCGATAGCAATTAATTAATATATAAGTCCTTTATTCATTTTCTTTGCCGGACAGGGCTTGGAAACGATTCACTAAAGCCGCCAAGGATAGGGGTGCTTGGGTGGAGAAGCTTGACTTTAAAAGATTAGATGTAAGTACTACTAGCTATATCCGTGCATCATCTCTTTGATTCTAGTTTCAATACCATTACAATTCTTGATTTTTATTTTCATTGAACTTTGTTCCCGTAAAGTGCTTGGAGTAGCCAGAGGGGACAAATTTATGTGGATACTACATCTGCGAGTTCATTCATCAGACGTGTTGTGAGAAGGGCAGAATTTTAAAACAACTTGAAGTGAGTATGCAATATTCACAATTTTTGTTTATTGCCATCAATTTTGTTTAGTTTCATTCATATATATTGACCACTTTTTTAATTAGATCGAACGGTTGCGAGACGGCCTTCTACCAATGGATCGTGTACGAGCAATCCAGGAAGAAATTACCGGATTCATAGATGCAGACGTCCTAAATGAGAATGGAGAATACTATACTGATTCTAATGCATATTGATATGTTTATATTACATCAAGTAGAAGATGATGTGTTTATATTACAAGGGGAGTATGTTGTCTTCGTCGAGCATTTCGAGCGGGGATTCGGTCTACCCGCCAGCCCTTTCTTCCGCAACTTCCTCAACAAATTTGGCCTCCAACCTCATCAACTCCCGGCGAACGCCTTCACCACACTCTCTGCCTTTGCCTCCTTCATGGAGGGTTATCTCGGCCTCTGGCCCACCGTAGAGGCGTGGTCCAAGTACTTCCACTTCCGGAAACAGGTCATTCCGAATCCGGATCATCCGGACGCACCCAAGGAGATGACTCAATGCGGGGCCGCCACCATCGTACCTCGGCGTGGCTCCATCTTCCCCCGGATCCAAGGTTTGGAGTCATGCCGGAAATGGCAACGCTCCTTCTTCTACGTGAAGAACACCACCAAGGTTGACATGATCAACCTGCCGAGCTTCGGCATCGGCCCCCCAACTGCGCAGCTCAACTGGGGGTACAACCCGACGGATAAAGATTTGGTGGTCAACCACATCCACCAGGTTGTCGAGCAGCTCCGGGACGAAGGAATGACTGCTGATGACCTGCTCGCCACCTTCATCAGCCGCCGAGTCCTGCCTCTCCAGCGCCGAGTCCACAAAATATGCCACATGAGTGGCCCTCTGGACCCGACCCGAGTGAGCACCGTCGAGCTGGACAACGACCAGATTCAGCGGCGCATCAAGGCCATAGCCCGAACAAAGATGCCGGAGGCATGGGAATGGGGCAAAGAACCCCACAGCCGAAACAACCTTCCACCGAGAGTAAGCACCTCCGCCGACATAACTCTTATGTCGGTACAACTTTGTACTTGGTATTGATCATTTCCTGTCTCCACCATGCAGAGATTCGATCGGCAGCGGATAGAGGACGGAGAGAACCCCTCTGCCAGATGGGGTAAAGACCGGGTCGACGCCGACTCGGAAGACCCGGACGACGAGGACAACATGCCAATTCCCGACGTCAGCTCAATTTCCGCCACGGGTAAGACTCGCGCTTCCTCTCTTCGAGATTGGTCTGAGAATGAAGATGACGACTGTCGGGTGTATGACCCCCTTCCCGTTGCATACTCATATCCGATGTCCCCGAACTCAGCTGACTCGGATGAAGTGATCGAGGTGGCACCCCTCGCTACGGGACCCAAGGGTGCAGCCCAGAAGCGCCCAACAGGAGCAGCCGCATCGGCAGATGCCGGAACCTCCGGCACCTCTGGTCCCGCGAAAAAGAAACAGAGGACAAAGACAGTGGCGAAACGCCAGCGCCCCGTCACCAAGGGGTAAGACTCCCTTTTGCCGACATATACTTTATACTCTTGATTACACTTGCCCTTTTCTTGTAGCCAACATACTTTGCTATTTCGACTTTTCAGCATGGCTCCTCTGAAGGTTCCCACTCCCGGGTCAACTGCCCGGGTTCCTCCAAGAACTCGACACCGCCTCGGCCCGACGATACTCGGGTTCCGAGTCCACCAAGAATGAGTCCGGTTGCGGACATCTCGGCTCCGGGATCCGGAGCCGGAACAGAAGACTCGGTCGAGGCCGCAACCGCAGCGCCCGACCAAGTGATTTATCTCGGGGCCAGCTCTTCAGCCCCCGAGGTGGAGCAGACCGAGGTCCAGCCAGACTCGGAGCCCTCAAGACAGCAGCAGTAGCAAGAGCAGCCGACACAGCCGCAACAACAACAGCAGCAACAGCAAGATCAGCCACCACCATCTCAGCAGCAGCAAACTCAGCCGCCACCCTCGCAGCAACAGCAGCAGCAGAAACAGAAACAGAAGCAGAATCAACCTCCAGCAGCACAGCAGCCGCCAAAACACAAGCCGCAGCCCTCGCCCTCAAAATCAAAACCGACATCAACGGCCAAGCCAACACCGCCACCGGCACAGCCGCAGCCACAACCGCAAACATCTAAGGCCCCAGTTCCTGCAACTGGGGTGTCGGCTAGAAAGGCACCGGCGACGATAGTGTCAGCGAACCCGGAACGGCAATTAATTGTGCCACCAAGCACAGGAGCGGCGACATCCAGCAGCCTCCAGACCACCAGCTGGGGATTTGCGCCACTTCGAACACTTAGCGGAAAAAGCTTGGGCTCCCTCGAGCACTACCATATGGACTGGAACGCCGCCGACTTGAGCGAAGTGAGCTCGAAGTCACCAGCAGGCCAGATTGTCTCAGAACACCCGGCGGGGCCGAGTCTGGTGGCCCAAAAGATGGCCGCAGCCAAAACTGCCCTTCTCGTAGCCGACCAAGCAACTGCGGTAAGTTGTGCCGAATAAACATGACTCGGTTTACCTCTTGAATGCAGATATTATCCATCCCCAGTCCCCGAGATTCGGGTCGAGCGACCGTGACTCGGCCGAGTAAAGATGACTCGGTTGAGTGAGGATAACTCGGCCTGAATCTTTATCAACAATAGTAACTTTTGTTCTTTTCAGGCTTGCATGACCAAGCGCACACAACTGCACCGCAAGCTGCTGCTGGAGCATAAGGCGCTCTCTGATAAGTTCAAGCTGCTCCGGGCCAAGTTGGACCAAGTAGCGGACTCGGCGCTCAAGTCCGAAGGATTGGAGAAGCGGATCTCGGAAATCGAGAGTAAGTCATATTTTTGCCTTTCAATCTTGTACTTGCATCAATTTTCTCATTCTGACATCAGCTACCTCGGCCCAGCCGCACATAAGGACCGCGAGCTTGCACATCAGGCCGAGCTGAAGAAAGAGCAGGAGGAGGTGTCCCGGCTGAAAGCCGAGTTAGAGCAATCTCGGAGTCGAGCCGCCGAGTCGGAAAAGACCGCCGCCACAGAGAAGCGGCTCCGAGAAGAGGAGACTCAGAAGCTCAAGGAATCTCTTGAAGAATCCAAATCAGAGGCTACCTCGGCCGAGAGCGAGCTCCGAGCTCTGAAGGCCAAGATCGCGCAGTGGCTGGTGGACATCTCCAGCATCAACTCCGAGATGGACAGTAAGCCCCCTTCCCCTTCTGCCTTTATTCAAATTCTCACTTTTACCCTTGTGTGACTTATCTCGGTGTTAGCCATTCCCTACTCAGAACGCTTCCCCCACACCAAGGCTGCTGCGGACAAGAGCGCAAAGGGGCACCGGTTCAAGGAAATCCAAGATGGCCCGATCTCGGCCGAGTGGGATATAGATACTCACTTGGTGGCCCTGAAGGCATGCTTGGTACCGATGAGGGCTATTGGGATGAATCTCCTTACCTCTGCGATCCGGGCTTACAATGTTCTCTGGCCCGGGTGCGAGGCCCCTGCAATTGTTGACGAGCTGACCAAGTGTCTGATGAACTCCGAGGAAAGGCTCGATGACTGGCGATCATCCGCCGCCCGAGTCGGCGCAGATGAGGCCTTAACTTACGTGTTGTCTTGGTATGAGGAACTCGACCTCGAAATGCTGAAGACCGTGCGTGACGGGTCCAGGTGGCTCTCTGACCCGGAACACATCCAGCGTCGCCAGGAGTTGGCTTACTCGCTCATCCAATACGCCCCGGTACACAGTTTTGTCCCGGGTGAGCGGGTTCCTCAATCGGAAGAATTGGAGGTCGACGACGAGGATGAAGACGAAGAACAAGTCGATGAAGAAATCCAGGCCGATACTCCTCCCGACACAGCCACAGGCACCACTTCGGCCGCGGCGACCAAGGATAGCACCGAGATCTCGACCTCGGAACCGGCCAAGGCCGATGCCGCTGCCTCTGCTCCAAGTAGCTAGGATCCTGCTGCCTAGACTTAGAAAGAAAAACTCAAATAGTCAAATCCCCGGAATGTCGGGTGCAAATGTAATATAAACCTTTAGCTTTTTATGCTTGGTACTTGGTTCTTTTACTTTGCACAATTTTAGCATGGTTTACTTATTATGCCGAATCATTCTGAACCGAGTCCCCGAGCTCGTTTTCTTGTTTACCATACTTAGCAACCTCTGCTCTTGTCTACCTTTTTCGGTTTCTTGACAGTCGAGTCACAAGATTACCGAGATACGGCATACAATACTAATGAACTTTGAGTCAAAGCTCACAATCATCCGACATAAAAGTTAGGAACAAAACAACTTGTGCCGAATCGCACTTGGGCCGAGTCCCCGAGTTTGTTTTCTTGTATACTACCCCTTGCAATCTCTGCCCTTGCCTACCATTTATGGTTTCTTTGGCATTCGGGTCACAAAATCACACAAACATAGCATACAATACTCAAAACCTTGAGACATGGTCTAGAGCCATCCGACACAAAACAAAAAGACAACAAAAGAAAACCGAGTCGCTCTTGGTCCGAGTCCCCGAGTCCGTTTTCTTGTTTACTATCTCTTGCAATCTCTGCCCTTGCCTACCTTTCATGGGTTTTTTGGCATTCGGGTCACAAAATCACAAAAACATAGCATACAATACTCGAAACTTGGAAGCACGATTTTTGGAGCCACCCGACATAAAGGAAACAGATATAAACAAGCATACAACATACAACTTATAGCAAGGCAGTCCCCGAGTTTCATCTCGGAGTGCCGACATTTCATTTCAAAGTTTCGAGATACATACAGTGAGTCCTTAAGAGTAAAAAGGGCGAAGAAGAGCTACATTCCAAGGTCGTTTAGTCTCCTCTCCGGATCTATCCATCCTGTTCTTCACCTGTGCCTGAGCATCAATAAGATAATATGCATCGTTGTTCAAAGCTTTGCTCACAATAAACGGTCCCTCCCAGGGAGGTGACAGCTTGTGCATTCCGGCGGTGCGCTGCACAAGCCTAAGGACCAGGTCCCCTTCTCGAAACTTGCGAGGATTTACTTTCCGGCTATGATAGCGTCGGAGATTTTGCTGATATATTGCTGACTTGGACAATGCCAATTCTCTTGCTTCCTCGAGCAGATCAACATCATTTTCTCGGGCTTCCTTTGCCTCTGACTCGGTATACAATGCGACTCTTGGCGAGTCATGCTCTATGTCGGTTGGCAAAACTGCCTCTGATCCGTAGACCAGGAAGAATGGCGTATAACCAGTGGAATGATTCGGTGTAGTCCTTAGACTCCACAATACTGCCGAGATCTCATCCAGCCAACAACCCGGAGCACGCAACAGTGGCTCAATCAACCAAGGTTTGATGCCGGATAAGACTAGGGCATTTGATCTTTCCACTTGTCCATTGGACTGCGGATGTGCAACCGATGCTAAGTCTAGCCGGATTCTCTTCTCCTGGCAAAACCGAGCAAAGGCTCCCTCGGCGAAATTGGTGCCATTATCCGTGATAATGCTATGCGGATGCCCATACCTTAGGATAATATCCTTTAGGAATGACACAGCCGTGCGCCCATCGCACTTTCTAATTGGCTTCACCTCGATCCACTTGGTGAACTTGTCCACCATCACCAGGATGTGAGTCATGTTACCTCGGGCTGGTTTAAATGGTCCCACCATATCCAGACACCATACAGCAAATGGCCAAGTGATGGGAATAGTCTTGAGAGCTGACGCCGGCATATGAATCTTGTGAGCAAACCTCTGACATCCTTCACATTTCCGGACAATCTCTTCTGCTTGCTGCAAAGCGCTGGGCCAGTAGAACCCATATCGGAATGCTTTAGCCACTATAGCTCGGGAAGAAGCATGATGACCGCATTCTCCCTGATGGATATCTCGGAGGATTTTTTCTCCCTCTTCTGGTTCGACACAGCGCTGAAGCACGGTGGTCACACTTCTCTTGTACAGCTCACGATTGATGATTGTGAAGGATTTGGATCGCCTTTGGATTTGCCTGGCCGAGATCTCATCACTCGGTAGGGTGCCATCCAACATGAACGTCAGGATGGGTTGAGCCCATGCCGGTACAGGGCGAATGCCGAGTACAGGCTTGTCGATTTCCATTGCATCAACCGACATCACCATGCCCGACATAGGCTGTTGAGTTCCCGAGTCTTCCCAAGGAGTCCCCGAGTTCCGCCAAGCGGCTTTCCAATTTTCCAGCGTAGTCGCCGAGTCTTGCTCAATGTACTCAACATCCATGGAAGTCCCCGGGTCCTGCGCAGCAGTCCCCGAGTCCTGTTGCTTGCCCCCGACATCCACATCCATCGGGACGACGTCGGGTTCCGGATTGCCCGGGATGAATATCGATTCTGACTCGGGTGAAGGCTTGATTGATGGCTTGCGAAGATGCTCCAGTGATACTCCGGGTGGAATGGTCTGCCGATATGACCCGATCTTGGATAGCATGTCAGCACTTTCATTATCTGTCCGCCGAATGTGAGTGAACTCGCACCCATCAAAGAATCCGGAAATTTTCTGGACATGGAACCGGTATGCCGCCATGTTGGCATCCAGGGCGTCCCAGTTGCCTGATATTTGCTGAATCACCAAGTCCGAGTCACCATAGCAGATGATCCGGCGGATTCCTATTTCTGTAGCCACTTTGAGTCCATGAATCAGTGCTTCATACTCGGCGACATTGTTAGATGCTGCAAAGTGTACTTGCAACACATATTTCAGCTGATCTCGCTTTGGCGAGGTGAGAACTACACCAGCTCCCAGGCCATCCTTTACCTTGGACCCATCAAAATGCATTCTCTAGTAGTTTGAGTCTGGTAAGGACGGCTCATACTCCATCTCGGCCCAATCCACAAGGAACTCGGCCACCGCTTGAGATTTGATGGTATCTCTTCTTGCATAATGCGGCGCATAAGCCGCAAGCTCAATAGCCCATTTGGCGACTCGGCCACTGGCATCCTTGTTGCCAAGGATTTCCGACACAGGGGCCGCACTAACAACAGTTATGGGATGCTCCTGGAAGTAATGGTTTAGTTTTTTGGCCGCCATGTAAACACCATAAGTCATTTTTTGATAGTGAGGGTAGTTTTGTTTAGATGTGGAGAGCACCTCACTCAAATAATATACCGGCATCTGCACGGTAGCACCTTCTTCTTCTCGCTCCACCACTACTATGACACTAACGACTCGGTTAGTGGCCGCAATGTAGAGCAGCATGGGCTCACTCGGTAGTGGCGAAGCCAGTATCGGCGCAGTAGCCAACATTGCTTTTAACTCGTGAAACGCCGCATCCGCTTGCGGAGTCCAGCTGAACCTGTCTGATTTTTTCATCAGTTGGTATAAGGGCAATACCTTTTCTCCCAACCGACCTAGGAAACGACTCAGAGAAGCCAGACATCCGGTGAATTTCTGGATATCTCGGAGGCATCTTGGCAATTTCATATTTTCTATCGCTCGGATCTTAGTCGGGTTTGCCTCGATACCTCGGCTAGACACGAGGAAACCGAGTAACTTTCCTGCTGGTACACCGAATGTACATTTATCCGGATTAAGCTTAAGTCGGAATTTTCGCAGGTTTGCGAATGTCTCTTTGAGATCATCCAGGAGAGTGTGTTTTTCTTTAGTTTTTATGACTATGTCGTCGACATACACCTGCACATTTTTTCCTATCTGATCATGCAGACATTTTTGCATACAACACTGATAAGTAGCGCCAGCATTCCTCAAACCGAAACACATAACACGATAGCAATAAGCCCCGTACGGGGTGATAAAGGCAGTCTTTATTTGATCATCAGGATTCAGCGGTATCTGGTGAAAACCAGAATATGATGTAGGGCTAGGCCCGATCTTCACGGATTTGAGGGGGAAACGGGGATGAACACGAAGAACACGAGGGAAAATGAGGGAGATTCGTGGGCAAAACACAAGGATAACTAGCAAATCCTGCTAAGAACTCCACCCAACAACAAACCCTCAAAAAGGTAGCCTTTGGATCGAAGAATCAAAGCCAAACTTACTCTTATTGAAACCGATTGCTCTTACCGGCCGGTCCACCGATCCAATAGAATCACCGCAGTGAAAGATTGGTTTGCACTACTAGAGACACCGCAGTGAAAGAGTAGCAACAACAAGATCTACCTCAACGAGGCACCCTAGCTACGAGGGAGGAGGAGCATAGCTCTCACAAGTCTCAGATTCAGTCTGACCCGAAATGGGGAAAGTGGAAGGCTATTTATAGTCTATTACAAAACGGGCCAGAAAGTGGGGAACCGGCCTGGGGGCCGGCCTAGGCCGGCCTGAGGGCCGGCGGGTTCGGCCGGGTGGCCGGCCTGGGAACCGGCCTAGGCCGGCCTGTGGGCCGGCAGGCGCCTGGGGCTGCGGCTGGCGCAGGTGGAGTTCCGGCCTGGGGGCCGGCCTGGGCCGGCCAGGGGGCCGGTGGCCTCTGGAGGGTGGCCGGCCTGGAGACCGGCCTGGGCCGGCTGGGAGGCCGGCGGTCTCGGCGGGGTGGCCGGCCTGGGGTCCGGCCTAGGCCGGCTGGGAGGCTGGCCAGCTCTGGAGGCCGGCCTAGGCCGGCCTGGAGGCCGGTCCAGCAGTCTTCGCCTCCTTCTTCTTCTCGTTGTCCATCCTTTGGGATCTTTTCTTGGTCACCTTCTCCATCATCTTCGACTCCTTCTCGACTCCATTGTGGGTCATCATCCGGTTGGATCCTGAGTAAGCACAAGGTACCGGCATGAAGTAGCAACCCATTCAAAGGAAGGTCAAGATCACACATCGAGAGGAGCGAGGTCACCTTTTCATGAAGAGCCTTGACTCTTGATCTTTTCATTGGGCCATTTGGCATGGTGTCCATGGTGTTGTCCACGTGTGGGGCTACATCATCTCCCCCCCCTTCGGAAAGAGTCGTCTTCGACTCGTCATCTTCTTGAACGCTTGCATCTCCGTGGAAAGGGGATAGGTCGGCGACGTTGAACGTGTCATGCACCAAGTACTTTGAGGTTGGTATGTCGATCTTGTATGCGTTGTCGTTGATGCGCTTGAGCACTCTGAAAGGTCCGTCACCGCGAGGAGCAAGCTTGGATTTCCTTTCATCTGGAAAACGGTCCTTGCGGAGGTGTAGCCACACAAGGTCTCCTTCTTCGAATACCATGGGCCTCTTCAACTTGTTGATCTTGGTGGCTTGGCGCTTTGTGTGCTCCTCTAGCGTTGCTCGTGTTGACTCATGTAGTGTCTTCATGTAGTCGGCTCTTTTGTCGACGTCCATGTCGGTGCGCTCGTGTAGAGGAAGTGGTAGGATGTCTAGGGCGGTGTTGGGGTTGAACCCATAGACAACCTCAAACGGGCTTCGCTTGGTCGCCCGGTGGGAGGCACGGTTGTAGGCGAACTCGGCGTGCGGTATGCATTCCTCCCAACCCTTGATGTTTGGCTTGATTAATGCGCGAAGGAGAGTTGATAAGCTTCGATTCACCACCTCGGTTTGGCCGTCGGTTTGTGGGTGGTAAGCGGTGGAGAAGAGGAGCTTGACTCCTAGCTTTGCCATCAATGCCTTCCAAAAGTAGCTTGTGAACTTGACATCGCGGTCCGAAACAATGGTCTTCGGCACTCCATGTAGACGAACGATTTCCCTAAAGAACAAAGTTGCAATGTGTGAAGCATCGTTGGTCTTATTGCAAGGAATAAAGTGTGCCATTTTCGAGAAGCGATCGACAACAACAAATATTGAATCTTTGCCATTCTTTGTGCGAGGTAATCCTAAGACGAAATCCATGCTAATGTCGGACCAAGGTGTGTGTGGTATTGGTAAAGGCATATAAAGGCCATGAGAGTTCAACGTGGACTTAGCTTTGAGGCAAGTTGGGCAACGGCGCACCAAGCGCTCCACATCACGCGTCATCCGTGGCCAAAAGTAGTGTGTAGATAGCATGGCGAGTGTCTTGTCACGTCCAAAGTGTCCCATGAGTCCTCCACTATGTGATTCCTGTAGAAGTAACAAACGGAGCGAGGACTCGGGAATGCATAGTTTGTTAGCTTTAAACAAGAAACCCTTGTGCAAGTAGAAATCATCGCAACCTTTGTCAATTGTGCACTTGGTAAAGATAGGACCAAAGAAAGAATCGGAAGCATAGAGTTCTTTAAGGTCATCAAGACCCAAAACATTGATTTCGAGTTGGGTGAGTAAGATCATCTTGCGGGAAAGAGCATCCGCAACGATATTGTCCTTGCCTTTTTTGTACTTCACCACATAGGGAAAAGACTCGATGAATTCAACCCATTTGGCATGCCTTTTGTTCAAATTGGCTTGGGTTTTCAAATATTTCAAAGATTCATGATCGGAATGGATAACAAACTCTTTGGGCCAAAGGTAGTGTTGCCACACTTCCAAAACAAGTACTAAGGCATAGAGTTCCTTGTCGTAGATTGGGTAGTTTAGGCGAGCACCATCAAGTTTTTCGCTATAATAGGCAACGGGACGGCCACATTGCATGAGGACGCCACCGATGCCAAGGCCACTAGCGTCACACTCAAGTTCGAAAGTTTTGGAGAAATCCGGTAAAGCAAGTAAAGGAGCTTCGGTCAATCTCTTCTTGAGTTCATTGAAAGCCGATTCTTGAGCATTGCCCCAAATGAAGGGTACATTCTTTTTGGTAAGCTCATTCAAGGGGCAAGCAATTGTGCTAAAATCTTTCACAAAGCGACGATAAAACCCAAACAAACCAAGAGCACTACGAAGTTGAGCAAGATTAGTTGGCGGTGGCCAATTTGTGATTGCCTCAACCTTAGAGGTGTCAACTTCAATCCCTTTTGAAGAAACCACATAACCCAAGAATACAAGCTTGTCGGTGCAAAAGGTGCATTTCTTGAGATTGGCAAAAAGCGAAGCATTACGAAGGGCCAACAAAACTTGCTTCACATGGTCGACATGTTCATGCAAGGATTTGCTATAAACAAGGATATCATCAAAGTAGACAACCACAAACTTGCCAATGAAAGTCCGCAAGACGTGATTAATAAGACGCATAAATGTTGAAGGAGCATTTGAAAGACCAAAGGGCATGACAAGCCACTCATAAAGACCAAGTTTTGTTTTAAATGCGGTTTTCCATTCATCTCCTTCATGCATACGGATTTGGTGATAGCCACTTTTTAAATCAATTTTGGAGAAGATAGTGGCACCACTAAGCTCATCTAGCATGTCATCAAGTCGTGGGATAGGATGTCGATACCTCACCGTGATATTGTTGATAGGACGGCAATCCATGCACATTCGGAGTGTGTCGTCTTGCTTGGGGACGAGGATGACCGGAACGGCGCACGGACTCAAGCTTTCACGAACATGTCCCTTGGCGAGGAGTTCTTGAATTTGGCGCTCGATCTCCTTTGTCTCCTCGGGGTTGGTGCGGTATGGCGCTCTATTGGGTAGAGGGGCGCCGGGAATGAGGTCGATGCGATGCTCGATTCCACGTAGGGGAGGAAGTCCTTGAGGTAGCTCATCCGGAAAGACATCTTTGAATTCCTGCAAAATGGACAACATAGACGGAGGAACTTGGGTTAAGTCGTTAGTTTCTTTGCCATCTCCTTTGCATAAGAGCACGAAGTGGAAAGTGGATGGGTTTGCTCTCACTTCCCTCATCTCACTTTTGGTGGCTAACAAGACTACGCCGGGACTCACTCTTTTCCCTTTCTCACTCATATTTGGCTTGTGGCTCTCACTCACGTGAATGTGGTTCGCTCTCTCACCACTCAACTCACTAGGGGATTGTTTTTCTTGCGCTCGTACAATTGTCTTGGCATTGTCGGCGATGATTTGGCTCGGAGTCATTGGGCGGAGCACTAGGATCTTATTGTTCCATTTGAAGCTATAGTAGTTGGTGCGCCCATCATGAGTAGCGGCCTTGTCAAATTGCCAAGGGCGGCCAAGAAGTAGGTGGCAAACCGACATTGGTACCACATCACAATCCACCGTGTCCTCGTAAGAGCCAATCTTGAAGGATACTTGAACCGTGTGTTGGATCCTCACGGTGCCGGAGTCACTAAGCCATTGCACATGGTAAGGATTGGGGTGCTTCTTGTACGTCAAGTTGAGTTTCTCACATAGCTCCTTGCTTGCCAAGTTGTGACAACTCCCACCATCAATGATTACCTTGATTGATTTGCCGTTGATGCCGGCCTTGGTTTGGAACAAGTTGCATCTTTGAGCGTCATCACCTTGGTTGATTGTAGTCAAGACTCGAGTGACAACTAGAGTGGGGTTGGGGTCACCATCACAATAGATGTAGTCATCGTCTTCATCCAAGCTTTGCATCGTGGCCACCTTGTTCAATGCGTGGTACTCATCTTCACTCATGGACTCATAGTCTCCATTGTCATTGACTATCATCACCTTCTTGTTGGTGCACTCAAATGACTTGTGCCCTTGACCTCCACACTTGTAGCAAGTGATATATGACTTGACGGCTTGTGGTGAGGGCGTCGTTTTCTTGGAAGTGGTAGTGGGTTGCGGTGTAGAAATTTTGGCATTGCCTTGGGCTTGGACTTGAGTCATGGGTTGTGTTGATGATGAAGCTCTAGTGGCGAAGAAGGACTTGGCCTTGACATACTTGAGCTCTTCGGCGACTTGGCGCTCGGCCTTCATGGCTTGATGAACTAGCTCAACAAGGTTCTCATAAGGTTGGAATTCCACTATCTTCTTGATGGGGTACGTGAGGCCGTTCAAGAAGCGTGCCATTGATTGTTCCTCGGACTCTACAATGTGTGCACGGGAGAGAGTGGACTCCATCTCCTTGTAGTACTCGTCGACCGTCTTGATACCTTGCTTGAGTTCTTGTAGCTTCTTGAACAAATCGCGTGCATAATGATGTGGCACAAAGCGCTTGTGCATTTCCTTCTTCATGTCATTCCATGTGTCTATTGGGTCTTCAAAGGATGCTTGGAGTTGTTCCCACCATAGTTGCGCATAGCCTTCAAACTCGAGGGATGCGAGGTCAACTCGTTTGTCTTGCGGCACCTTGTAGACTCGAAATAGCTTGGAGACCTTGGATTCCCATGCTATGTAGTCCTCCGGGTCGTTGGTGCCGTGGAACTTAGGAATGACGAGCTTGGGAGGATTGAAGCGGTTCTTGTGATCATCCTCATCATCAACATCATGGTGGCGATGGCGGTCTCGGTGACGATGCCTTGGATGGTGGTGTGGAACATAATCCTCGTCATCTTCAATATCAACATGATTGTCGGCCAATGGCACTCGGCGGGCTCGATGTGGAGGGAGATCATGACGATGATGTCGATTGTCCTCATGTATGTGTAGGGGATCCAAGATAACATTTGGAATTGGAATGTCTTGTCGAGGACGAGCTTGATGAAGTGGAGGGTCGATGTTCGCGAGAGGGCGAGGCGCTTCGTGACGATGTTCGTCGTGGTGTTGGTGATGGTCCAAGTTCGCTTGTGGAGGAGGTATGTCGTGGTGTTGGCCTTGACCAATCTCACTTGGACCTTTTCTTCTTGCGTTGGAACGATGGGAAGACCTTGAGCTTGATCTCGAAGAGTGCTGTTGTTGTCGTGCGATAAGTTCCTCGAGACGAATGGAACGCGCCTTGTTCTCACGTTGATCGTCTTGTATTTGAGCGAAGCGCTCAGCGTTTTCACGTTGTGCGGCTTGATGGCGCTCCTCGTAGCGACGGAAGTTGTCGTCCATGTACCGCCTAAGGGCCTCCGCTTGTTTGCCGAAGTCGACGTCTTGTTCTTCCCTAGCCATGAGAAGCAAACACAAGTGATATGTGGAATATGTGGTGGTTAAAAACCGCTCTTACCTTTGGTTGATAATATTGGACAAGTGGGCTTGCCGTCCGAGACAATGGTGTCACAAGAGTAAAATTGTTTGATTAGCAATCCAAAAGCGACCCACACACACACTTATGAGGAGCTTGGGTATGGTAAAGTGGCAAGAAATCGAAACGAAACCAACGAAAAGGCTATTGCAAGAAGTGGAGGATAACCACAAAGACCACGAAACAAAAGAGACTAACCACACTATCCGAGAAACAAAAGAGACTCACACGTGGAGACAAACGTGGATGGTGCGACTATAGGGAGGAGCAACTTGGACCTAACGAAGACTATGCTCGTGCCGCACCACCTCTCGAAGGACAACTAGCTCAAGTGTATGGGGAGAGAGCAACCGATTTGCACAAGTGTACCCATTTATCTATTGGTAATTGGAGCTTGAGGATAACTAGGATCACGGCTCGGCTTTTCTCTTTTTTTTTTTTTGAATCTTTTCTATTTCTCTTTTGCTTTTATGCTTTTGCCCGAGCCGAGTCCGCTACAACTAGATGCTCACAAGATTATGATATGGTTACTTGGTGTCACACAAGTGCAATGCTCACACTATGAAGAGCTAGCTCCTAGGAAAAAGTTTCGCGAAATGGAAAGGGATGTGTCGGAAGCTATACCTTTGATGTCGTCGAGGTAGCGATGAAGCGACACGAATATGAAGTCGGTGAATAGTCGTGCGGCGGTAGCACCGGCCGAACGGGCGGTAAGACCGATTGCGGGCGGTAGTAACGGCCGTTCGGACGGTAGTACCGCCGGCGACCAATTGCGCGGCATGCTTGGGCTTGGAGCGGAAAAGGCCTCCGGAAAACACCAACGGAAAGTGGGGAAAAGGTCTTAAGCACGAGATCCGTGGATCAAAACCACAAATCGCTCACCAAATCGAAAGATCGAACGAAATCCATATGGGCTATTTTTTTGGAATTTTCGAAATTGGTATGGGAAAGAAAAATTTTGGTGGAAAATGGCTAATAACGGTGGAAACACGATCCAAATCCGTGGAAACCCTTGCTCTTGATACCAAATGATGTAGGGCTAGGCCCGATCTTCACGGATTTGAGGGGGAAACGGGGATGAACACGAAGAACACGAGGGAAAACGAGGGAGATTCGTGGGCAAAACACAAGGATAACTAGCAAATCCTGCTAAGAACTCCACCCAACAACAAACCCTCAAAAAGGTAGCCTTTGGATCGAAGAATCAAAGCCAAACTTACTCTTGTTGAAACCGATTGCTCTTACCGGCCGGTCCACCGATCCAATAGAATCACCGCAGTGAAAGATTGGTTTGCACTACTAGAGACACCGCAGTGAAAGAGTAGCAACAACAAGATCTACCTCAACGAGGCACCCTAGCTACGAGGGAGGAGGAGCATAGCTCTCACAAGTCTCAGATTCAGTCTGACCCGAAATGGGGAAAGTGGAAGGCTATTTATAGTCTATTACAAAACGGGCCAGAAAGTGGGGAACCGGCCTGGGGGCCGGCCTAGGCCGGCCTGAGGGCCGGCGGGTTCGGCCGGGTGGCCGGCCTGGGAACCGGCCTAGGCCGGCCTGTGGGCCGGCAGGCGCCTGGGGCTGCGGCTGGCGCAGGTGGAGTTCCGGCCTGGGGGCCGGCCTGGGCCGGCCAGGGGGCCGGTGGCCTCTGGAGGGTGGCCGGCCTGGAGACCGGCCTGGGCCGGCTGGGAGGCCGGCGGTCTCGGCGGGGTGGCCGGCCTGGGGTCCGGCCTGGGCCGGCTGGGAGGCTGGCCAGCTCTGGAGGCCGGCCTAGGCCGGCCTGGAGGCCGGTCCAGCAGTCTTCGCCTCCTTCTTCTTCTCGTTGTCCATCCTTTGGGATCTTTTCTTGGTCACCTTCTCCATCATCTTCGACTCCTTCTCGACTCCATTGTGGGTCATCATCCGGTTGGATCCTGAGTAAGCACAAGGTACCGGCATGAAGTAGCAACCCATTCAAAGGAAGGTCAAGATCACACATCGAGAGGAGCGAGGTCACCTTTTCATGAAGAGCCTTGACTCTTGATCTTGTCATTGGGCCATTTGGCATGGTGTCCATGGTGTTGTCCACGTGTGGGGCTACATCAGAATACGCATCTACAAACAATAGTAGTTCACACCCGGCCGTGGAATCGATCACTTGATCAATCCGGGGCAGCGGGAATGGATCTTTAGGACATGCCTTATTCAGATGTGTGTAGTCAACACACATGCGCCAGGCAGTAGCAGCATTCGGATCATCTTTCTTCTTTTCTACTAGGACCGGGTTAGCCAACCAGTCCGGGTATT
Source organism: Puccinellia tenuiflora (assembly GCA_012064385.1). Classification (NCBI taxonomy): domain Eukaryota; kingdom Viridiplantae; phylum Streptophyta; class Magnoliopsida; order Poales; family Poaceae; genus Puccinellia; species Puccinellia tenuiflora. The sequence continues at coordinate 738,485 of QRDG01000187.1, forward strand.
TCACTTCTACGACAACATTTGCTACGAGTAACTTGGCTAACTCGTCACCCACAGCCTTTCTTCTTCCTTCGGCAAGCCGCCGAGTCGGTTGCTTCACTGGCCTAGCATCTGGCCTGACATGTAGAGAGTGCTCAGCCAACTCCCTCGGAACACCCGACAAGTCCTGACTAGACCATGCAAAGATATCCCGATTCTCACGGAGGAAGTGGATGAGCTCGCTTTCCTATTTGCTGTCCAACCCGGCACCGATGATGACAGTGTGGTCCGGGTTAGACTCGTCAACGCCCACTTTCTTGGACTCCTTTGCTGCCTGAAAGGTTGCGGTCTGCTGCGGGTTGGCCGAACTCGGCACGCCGAGTTGAGCAGACTGGGCCAAAGCCACCACCTCAAGAATTCTCTTCTTCTCCGCCACGATCACCAAAGACTCGGCAAGACAAGACCCGGCAGAAGCGCACTCCATTGAACGCTTATAGTCTCCCGAGATGGTGATGACACCATTTGGTCCCGGAAGTTTCATCTTCAGGTAAGCCACATGAGTGGACGCCATGAACTTGGCGAGTGCTGGCCTACCGAGTAAGGCATGATACGGACTTTCGAGATCCACAACCTCGAACAGCAGACTCTCAGTCCTGCAATTGTTTTTGTCTCCGAAGGAGACATCCACCCAGATTGTTCCCATGGGTGCATGTGAGACACCCGGCACGATACCATGAAAGGTAGTTCTGCTTGGCTGCATCATGTTCTCGGTTATGCCGAGTTTGACCATGGTGTCTCGGTACATGATATTGATGCTGCTCCCGTTGTCAACAAGAACCCGGGTAAACCTGACATTGATGCTGGGCCCGACGAATGTCGGATCCAACACCAAAGCATAACCTCCGGGATTCGGCATGACCTTGGGATGGTCCTTGATGCTCCAAGTGATCTGATCCTCGGACCAGTACATGAACTTGGGCACGGCCGGCATGACCGCATTTACCTCCATCGCACGCCGGTGTTGGCTCTGCTTATCAGTTGGCTCGGTCACAAAGACCATGTAACTCTGATGCGGTTCTCTGTACTCGTTCTGCCGACTCGGGCCGGCGTTGTTGTTGCGGTTGTAGTTGTTGTTGGCCACCTGGTTGACATCCTCCCGCCTCGGCTGAGTGTTCAGAGGTTCAGTGTTTGCACCAGTGAGAGGTGCAGGTCTGGATGTCGGACCAGCAGTTGCTGTCTTGCGCTTGTGCCAATCGCAGTCCCGGGTCGAATGTTGAGCTGGTCTGCTGGGGTGCCTGGTGTGATAGCAGCAGGGGCCATCCAGTATTTTCTCATAGGTGAACCTCTCCTGATCATCCCACTGTTTCTTGTTGACATTCCATGGCTTCTTCTCGCCGTTCCACGGCTTTCTCTCGCCGTTCCACGGCCTCTTCTCGCCGTTCCACGGCCTCTTCCCTTCCGAGTTCTGGCCCCATGACGGACCATCATTTTTCTAGCGTTGGCTGCTGCCGGCACCCGCTTGATCTTGGTCGACAGCTGCGACCTGGTTAGACCCGTACCGGTAATCCGGCCTGTCATCTCTCCTCTTGTTTCGGTTGTCCGGGCGATCGCTACGCCGACCTGATCTGTCTCGGTCCTGAGCAGGATATCTCCTGCCCACATCAACTTGAGTCAGCAACGGCTGTGTCGGATCACCGAGTGCATAGCTATCTGCTATTGACATTGTTTCGGCCAAGGTGGCCGGCATCTCCCTCTGGAGTCTCTGCCAAAGCATGGAGCCATGTCGGCATCCTTGCGCAAACCACGCGATGGCTTGTGACTCGATTACCCCTTCACAGGAGTTCCGGATCGTGCTCCACCGAGTCAGGTACTCCCGGTCTGTTTCATCTTCTCTCTGCCGACACATGGACAGCTGCTGAGGGCGATTCGGCCTCTTGTAGGTGCTGGAGAAGTTGCTGACAAAGGCCTCGGAGAAATCGAGCCAGCAATCAATGTTGTTCTCCTCCAGGTTGTTCAGCCAGATTCGGGCTGGTCCTTCTAGCATCTGCGGTACATACCGCACAGCCCATCGACGACTGCCACCAGCGATATGCACCGCTGTGACATAATCTGTCAACCAGTCCTCCGGCTTGGTGCTGCCGTCATAGGTCTTTGCACCCCGGGGGAGCTAGAAATTTGGTACAGGTGGCTGTTTCATGATCCGGGGTCCAAAGCATGCAGGACCCGGTGGACCTTGCTCCTCCAGCATTTCGGACAGATAGATTCTGTCTAGCTTGTTGCGTACATCGTGAGCCGGTAGCTGGCAAGCTCCCAGCCTAGCGCCGAGTGCACCCTCAGACGCCAGCTCTCTGAATCTTGTGTACCCGGCCCGCTCCATGGCCGAGTAACCATCGTCGTATCGGTCAGCGGCCTGCTCGACATACCCGGCACCCACTTGATGACGAGGTGGATTGGGTACCGGATACCGAGGTGGCTGACCCGGATTTGCCGGGTTAACTCGGTTGGCTACATGTCTGCCCTGAACGGGTCCTAGAGCTCCCTGACCGGGTTGACCTTGGGCAGCTTTCTGCTTTCCGGCATATACCGGATCATACGCATGCATCTGTTTGTTCTTACCAGAGTTCACACTCTGGCCACGGCTCCCGCCGACATACGGCGAAGAGGCCTGTCCCTTGGACACTCCTCCGGCACCACCATTCGAGTAGAGGTACCCGGATCCTCCTACACCCGGATTTGCATTCCGGAATGCCTCATTCTGACGGTTGGCTACAGCTACCAGCTTGTTAACTCGGTCTTGCTTCCTACTACGAGCTTCACCGGATAAATTAGGTAACTCAGCTATGGCAGCCTCAGCAGCTCTAAGGTTTTTACCCGGGGTACTGTATTTCGGCCGGCCCGCCGACACATGACTAGTAGTTCTACTAGATCTGGCTCTACCATCTCTAGCTATCTCGGCATTGAGGTCTCTACCTCTAGCACGTACCTCATTTATGCGACTAACCGGGTTGGCTACCGGTGTAAAACCATGAGCGATGTTGTACTCACGGAGGGAGATGTCGAAGTCCTGCCTGACTCGGGCCACCTCCTGGGCCTCTCGGAGTATCTCCTGGCGCTGCTGTTCCAACTCCGCCTGAGTTAGAGCAACATCTGCACTTGGAGCCGCTGGCGTTGCCAGCTTCTCGATCACGTCCTGCAGAGGACTCGGCACCACCGGCACAGCGGAAGTACTGGCCAGCTCCTGACGGTTCTCCGGCCTCTCCAGCGGCGGGCGTCCCGTCCTGGCAGACCTGGTGTTGACCTCGGCCACCCCGGCACCAGCAACCGGGGCGGTCATCATGACCTCTGCACAGCTAGCGGGGCGGGCGATACGTCGGCCGCGAGCTGCACAGACAGCGGGGGGATCCGCTGCAACCTGCACCCTTTCGGGAAACCGGCAGGAGACCTCGGTGGCGACGTAAACGGTGAGGGAGCCGAACTCGATGAGGCACCCGTTCCGAGGTAGCGGCCTGCTTCCAAAACAGCCGGCATTGTCGCTGACGATGTTGAGCGAGCCGAACCTGTGGACAAGGCCACAGAGAACGCGCTCACCCGACGCGATGAAGGAACCCGTCCGGATGAACACACTAGCCAGCGCCGCTGCTGGCCCCACGGTGGGCGCCAACTGTCGTGGTGGTGCACGGACAGATGCCATATAGGCTTAAGGTGGGGCCGATTGGACGCTGGAGGTACCGGGGAGGGCTTGCACGTGAAGACGTACACACACGAACACACACACACGGTTTTACCCAGGTTCGGGGCTCTCGTGAGGAGATAACACCCCTACTCCTGCCTGTCCGATCTATATATGTGGATTACAACCGAGTTACAAGCTGCTCCTTGAGCTGTATATGATGAACTACGAGCTTAGGGCTCTCTACCGAGTCTCGGGGCTGTCTACCGAGTCTCGGCACGGCTATGTGTCTCTCTTGCCTAGCGTGCTCTCTTGTGAGGGAAAGTCTCAGCGATTTAATGAAGCGTCCCCGTAAGAGGAGCTCCTAGTGCTCCTTATATAGGGAAACCCAGTATACAGAGTTAGGCTGACGTTTGTGCTGGCGTAAGCAACACTGTGGCCACGCCGGGGCCTCTGACTGCTTCCGTCACCCCAGCGTGGCATGTCCAATCCATCCACTCCGATGCACTACTCCACCGTACTGCCCCGGTCAGCAGCATGGAGGACTTACTGCCCATGCTACCACCGAGTCAAGGAGTTGGCCGCGCGTCCCGTCCTGCCAGTGGCAGGCCCCCTGCCCCGTGATTGTCGGGAAAAGACATATGCCACGACCAACACCGAGATAGAGCTTCGTTCCTCCCGATCCGGCATAGGCATGCCAGACATTTGCTAACTCGGTTTCTCCTCTCCTGCACATAAGAACAACAAAGTAGATTCCGACATATAGTATGCATGATCCGACATAGGGATATGTCGGTAGGCCCTCACCCGGTTGACCCCGGACACGCCCATGTGTATGTCGGTTTATCATTGACTCAGTCAACTCCGAGTCCTTGCTTATTTTACCATACTGACCCATCTTGGGGGTTGCCCCCCGACAGTCCGTGTTCTGTACTATACAGTTCTTTATGTTCTTTGCAAAACCGTTAACGTCACCTAATTTGACATTACTTTATCATCTCATGATAAACCTATTATCATCACACGATAATTCACATCATCACATGATGAATATAATATATTTGGTTAGAGAGTGAGATTTTCGTTTCCCTTTTTATGCCTACATGACGTATGATCAGTCAAGAGAACTTTCACATAGCATGTGCACCCGGAACTCACTCAGTCTTGAAACAAAATTTCTCAAACCAAAAAATTATATCTTTTAATCCTTGAATTAATCATATACTCCTATATGTTGTAGACTCACAAATCGACAGTGCTATCATGTCACTTCGATATTTTCGATCATGCTTTCGCTGCGCTTCTGCTATTATGAGATCCCCAATCTAGTTTGGTTTTATGACTTCAACCAAGTCTACCAATCTCTAGATTCTATTATCTCAACTCCATGAAAAATGACTCCTCATTTAACATGTTCTTCTAACCAAGAACTTGGGTTACATATCGTCAAATACAAACACATGGTTCTTATATGTTTAGTCCTATGAACAATTCATAGCGAATTCTAACATATCCTCCAACCATCATTTTTGTACTGAGTTATCAACTCAATGTTTCACCTATTTTTCACAAGCAGATGAACCTTTCTTCTCTTGTTTTATTTTTGAACTCCTTCAAAATCTTACTTAGGTTAAACATCCTGACATAATTCTTATCAAATATATCTATCCTCCATAGATACATCCATCTCCATGGATACTTGACGTTCAAACTAACTTCATAAGTTATATGTTGGTTCCTGACTCATTTACAACATTTATGAAATCTCCATTTCACTCAAACAAGATGTTGTAAACTCCCACTCAAATATACACCATACACATATTAAATTGTGAAACCACTTCGGCTCCCACTCAGAAATATGTTATCTCTATATTTGACCATGATTTAACTAGCTCCCACTCAAACATATGTCACCACATATTTTGATCATGGAAAATAGTTTCTGCTCTAACTTAACATATGTCACCACATATCTTAATTAGATCACACTCGTGTATTTTCTCGATATTTTGGACACCTCCAAAATTCTTAGTTAACTATTAATATCGAGAACTCTTTATACGAAACGCTAGTACTTTACTAGTTTTAAGTTTTATTTATTCCCTGCAAAACCCCTTTTGAGGAATAAATATGTGAAACATCACTTTCACAAAATCAAGCAACAATTACTTTGTGATTTAAACTTAACATAGGATGACTCTTAGTCACTTTCGTATTTAAGGTTTCTATTTCTTCTTTGTAGTTTCGTAGGTATGTCTTGTTTCTGAAACATGACAAGTAAATCATGAATATTATTTTGTAACATGACAAAATTTTATATTCTTGAATCCTACTTTTCTTTAGACAAGCTAAACCGAAATTCGATGATCACCATCATTAATTCCTTTATGTGTCAAGTTTTAACCAACATAGCACTTTACATATGTGCCACTTGATACATAAATAAGCAAGGTTTTAGCTTTTCCATTTATTCCATCAATTCTTTTATCAATGAAACCTTTTCACGATAAATCCACTAAAACATTTAACACAATCAACAATTGATTTGTCCCTTTTAGTCTCTCATTGTGGAATCTCTATTCATAGTCACATATGAATATACTACAAACTTTATTTGCAATAGTTTCTAATTATCCCATAATTATTGAAAGCACTGTTTCACATAACTCATATGCGAAATGCAAATCATTAAATAGACCCTTATTTAAAACAGAGTGTTTATCAAATAAATCTAAATGCTACAAATAAACCCTAATAAGAAAAACCCCTTTTATTTTATCAGACCACACAATATCAAATAGTGTGTGATTACAATATCTTAGGACATATCAAACGCCTTTGAAATATTCTAAACATTGTAATTTGTGATAACACTTTTCACAAGTCCACAAACTAACATATAACTCAAATATTTTGTCTCTTTTGATCAAATCATAAAGACTCAATTTTCTTGTTAACTTAATATCCTAAACTCCAGAATTTTATTTGATCTCATCAAATATCATAACTTGAACAAATACATCTATTTACTCATATCATTTATGATGGAGCGCACAAAATAATGACAGCTAACATTTGTTGAAAATACAACCAACACTTGTGTTTTATTTTCGGCAACTCATGACACACTTCCAAAGGGTGGCATTTTAGTCATACTCCTTCAATAAGGCGCATTGATAAAACATCAAAATGTTTATTCAGTATTTAGCACGACTAAAACAATTGTCATTATTAAGTTTTGGATATTTTAGTATGTCACATATTTTTATAAATGTTCAACCAATTTATCATCTAGATTATAATAAGAATAACACACTTATAATCGAAACTTGTGATTTCCAAAAAAGGATCACTCATGAAAATAGAACAACCATTGTCTTTAACATGAATAACCGTCTCACATAAGCAAGACACACTAATCAAAATCACACTTAGTTCGATTACAAAACTTATTCAAATCCTCTAATCAAAATGATAAATGTAGAGACAGATCGTTGCCAGCATCAACTCCTTGATTGCCACCATTCTGCAACATCTTCCCATATCCTTTATGCAAATCTCAAGCAGCAGGTTCTGTTTTCATAAACAGAATGAGTATCAAATACTTATCGGAACCGCCACAATTGCAATTTGGACTTAAACACTTATAACTTGTATATCACTATATACTTTCTGCATTGTCAACTTCTCTTGCTATGAGTTCCACTTTGACATGACGCAGCCGAGACACAAATTCATAGAAAGTGATCAAATCCCTTCCTATGACATAGTCTCCGACATAATTCTTGAAGCTGGGGAGAAGCAAGCGTATCACCCCATCTATCGCGAAATCGTCATTCATCTCGTGGTTCCAAACAAGCACTAGACGATGATGTATCTCTTGCATTATCCTCAGGTGTTGTTCCAAGCAAGTGTTCTCTTCCATCTTGAGTGAAAGAAAACCGTTCAGACATCCGAACCTTACAATTCTAACTTGTGCTGAAAAACTATTTTTCAGTTCATCAACAATCTCCATTGCAATCAAGTTCTTGAATTGTCTACTTAGGTCAGAATTCATGAAGGTGCACATCATCCACTTGACTTTCAAGTAGGTGGTTCAAAACCACTCCATGTACTCTTCATTGCTTGCAGAAATATTTAGGTTTATCTCCTATTGGTTCTTCTAGCACATTCAGCAAGTCATTGGTGTGTAGGACTTCTCTCAGACGCAGGTACCATTTAACAAAATTGACCCATCGAGACGCAGTTTTTCAGCAACGAACAGACTACCGTAGTCGGCCATGATCTACAAGGATTTTTGCAAAGACATCTGGACTTTTGTTTATGATAATTTTAATTCATCTTAATGAACTCCCACTAAACTCAACATCTCTCTGGTTGTTTAGTGACACACGATCCAAATCCACTACACCACAACCGATCATCACGTGAGATGATGTAGCTTCAATGGTGAACATCACCATGTTGATCATATCATCCATATGACTCGTGTTTAGCCTTTCGGCTCTTGTGTTCCGAGGCCATGTCTGTACATGCTAGGCTCGTCAAGGAAACCGTAGTATTTTCGCATGTGTAAATCTGGCTTACACCCGTTGTATGTGAACGTAGAATCTATCACACCCGATCATCACGTGGTGCTTCAAAACGAAGATCTTTGGCAACGGTGCATACTAGGGAAGAACACATCTTGATATTAACGTGAGAGATCACCTTATCATGCTACCGTCGCGATCACATCTAAGCATAACAATAAGGTGCATAAAAGGATTAACATCACATGCAATTCATAATTGTGATATGATATGGCCTTTCTTCTTGTGCCTTTGATCTCCATCTCCAAAGCACCGGCATGATCTCCATCTCCGGCATGATCTCCATCATTGTGGCGCCATCACCATGGTTGTCCACCAACTATTGCAACTACAACTAATGCTACTCTTAGCAATAAAGTAAAGCAATTACATGGTGATTCATTGACACGCAGGTCACATAAAATAAAAGACAACCATATGGCTCCTGCCGGTTGCCGTACTCGATGACATGCAAGTCGCGAAAGATTACAAACATGATCATTGCATACATTATCACAAATCACATATTGGCCATACCACATCACATGACCCCCTCTTGCAAAAACAAGTTAGACGTCCTCTACTTTGTTTATGCAATTTTTACGTGGCTTGGGTCAACGAGATAGAACCGTTCTAATCTACGCAAAACCACAACGGTGATATAGTAGTTGCTTATTTACTCATCCTTTTGAAAGGCCTTCCATTGAAAATTGCATCTTCACTAAAGTAAGAGAAACAGACACCCGCCAGCCACTTATGCAATACAAGTTGCATGTCTGTCGTGGAACCGGTCTCTCGTGCGTGGACGAGTAAGGTTGGTCCGGGCCACTTCAATCTCACAATACCGCAAAGACGCAAAGTGCACGTGAGAAGGTAGCAACATAAAATATCAACGCCCACAACACTTGTGTTCTAATCGCACCAACATCTACGAATAGATCTAGGCTCTGATACCACTGAAGGGGTCGTTGCATAGAAAACAAAAAAATTCCTACGCAGCAAGCGGAATAAACCCCAAGGATCTAGATCTATTAAATGGAGGTAGCGAAGATGAGATCCAATCTCTTACCCTTGAAGATCGAACAAACGTGTTTTGGTGGTGCAGGGGTTGGCTAGTCGATCCCCGCAACTAGACTCATCTAGTCGCGAGGAGATGTATTTCCTCGAAGTCCAATTCGATGAAGTGCCGCAAGAGCAGCACCTCCGCGGTATCCACATGTATGGCTCGATGTAGATCTCCGCCTTCTTAATCCCGCAAGCAAGGTGGAGATGGCTAGATGGATCTCGGCACCACGACGGTTGTGGTGGCGTTGATGATGATGATCTCCACGAGCATGGCTTCGCCAAGCCAAGCAAGAGGAGAGGGAGAAGAGGAGGTGCAGCAGCAGCCCTACATCTAGGGGTGGTGCGGCAAGCCTTGGTGGAGGATATGGCGGCAGCCCTCCGGGAGAGGGGTGGCGCAGGAGAGGTGGAGCAACTAGGGCAGCAGGGAGGGGGCGGCTAGGGCACCTGGGGGGAAGCACAAGGGTGCCGCACCTCTCCCCTTGCCCCTCCTTATATAGGAGGCCAGGGGGGTGCGCCCCATCCCTTCCTAGGGCGGGCGGCAGGGGGAGGCTTGGCCCCAAGCCAGCCGCCCTAGGGTTAGGGTTTGGAGGCCGACCCCGTCCCCTCTTGGGCTTTAAGCCCCACACGCATGGGCCCCTTAGGGCATGGTGCGGCTGGCACATGTGGCCAGTCCACCACCCCTTTAAATCATGTGGTCCCCATACTCCTATGGGCCCCACTTCTAGACCCCTCTAGAACCTTCTAGAATATTTCGGTACTCTGCCGAAAAATTACCAGAACTTTTCCGATACCTCCGGAAACCACTTTCCATATATGAATCTTATTCTCCGGACTCTTCCGGAACTCCTCGTGACGTCCGGGATCCCATCCGAGACTCCGAATCACCATTCGTACATACCATCAATTATCTCATCGAAAAACCCTAGCTACATCGGAGCGTTAAGTGTGTGACCCTACGGGTTCGAGAACATGTAGACATGATCATATCAATAATCAACAGCGGGACCGGGATGCCCATATTGACTCCTACATATTCAACGAAGTTCTTTATCGATTGAACCACGATGCCAGATATTCTTAATCTCGTATACGATTCCCTTTGTCTCACCGATATTTAATTTGCCCGAGATTCGATCGTCGATATCTCCATATCTAGTTTCATCTCGTTACCTGGCAAATTCTCTTTACTCGTCCATAATATAGGATCTCTGTGATTAACACTTAACCACATGGTTGCAACCTTTCCGATGCTATATTATCGAGAGGGCCCAGAGATATCTTCTCTGTCACATGGAGGGACAAATCCCACTCTTGATTCATGTCACCCAACAAATACCATCGGAGATACCTGAAAGCCACCTTTATAATCACCCAGTTACGAAGTGACGTTTGATGTCCACAAAGTATTCCTCCGGTAAACGGGAGTGACATAATCTCATGGTCTAAGGAAACTATACTTGGCATACTAAAAGCGTTGGCAATGAAACTGTGTGACACGATCAATTGCAACTCTTTATTATTTGGGTCTTGTCCATCACATCATTACTCCTAATGATATGACTCCGTTATCAAGTGACTATAAAAACCCATGGTTAGGAAACTCTAACCATCTCTTGACTAACGAACTAGTCCGGTAGAGGCTCACTAGGGACATCTGCTTGTTTATATTCCACACATGTATTATGTTTCCAATTAATACAATTATAGCATGGATAATAAACTATTATCATAAACATGAATATGCTAATAAACCATTTTATTATTGCCTCTAGGGCATATTCCCAACAAGAATGTCATGGAAGCCGAGATTGGAGGACTAGGAATGGTTATTTGAGTCTTTGTGGCGATGAGGAAGTTGCTTGGAGTTTCGGGATTCGTAGCAGCAGTATGGAGGTGGGGGTGACAACACAAGTGAAGTACAAATTCTTACCTTTCAGACGGAAATTCAAGATCTGGCCTTAATTGGTGGTGTCTGCCAATGGCCTTGTTGAAGGCATTGTTTTGAGAGTGGGGATTATCTTGGGGGTTAAGACCCAAGATCTATGATTGGGTGACGATGTTGTTGTTGCACTGTTTCCTTCTTGGAGGCGTCGCTTTTGAAGTACTTGACTTCAGGTGTTGTATTGGTGGTGGTTGTGATGTTGCTGCAAGGACTGGAACTCTGTTGTGAGACTTTTCTTTTTTATTTTCTTCTTCTTCCTTTTTTGGTTGTGTGCATCCGTCAGGCCTTTAGGGTTTTGCATTGTTGCAGAGGCTGGGTATAATTGGTATCTTCGCGATACTAATATATAATCTTTATTGGAAAAAAAAATGTGCTATTTTGATTAACAAACTTGAAGTAGACAAGGATCGATACATAGCTTGACAAGAAACCTTTGAACCATCTCTTTAAAAAAATGGAACTATATCTTCTTTTAGCCAATCCATATTTTATTTTCTTAATCAAAAATAGATTAAGTTGGGGTTTTAAAAGATTGATACCATACGCCTGAAAGTCTCAATAATAAAAGTGAACACTCGACCCCCGCGTCTCCCTCCCTGGGAGCTCGAGGGAACCCTAGCCACCACAACCTAGCACCCCCGATCTCCTCCCAGCTTCGTCGTCGCTGGAGGGGGGCTGGCAAAAATGCTGCGTGCCCCCCGGGAAAGGTTGCGGCGGGGCGGTTTTCCCTCCTTTGCGGTGCTCCCGTGGGGGATGGTCTTGTATTTGCGGCGAGGGGGCGGCAGTGGGTGGCGACGGCCTCATCGGAGACAGCCCGTGGCATTGCTGGAGGTGTGGTGATGCGGCGCCAGTGCGGAGGTGAGGTGCCATGGCGGTCGCACGCTGGTGGCGAGCGGGCCCGATCTGGGCCCGGCTCGGGCAACGGGAGGCGCGGATGGGGCTGGCTCTTGCTGACCTCGGGCTGCTTAGTGCGGAGCGATGGGCGCTGGCGGCGCGCGCGGCGAGTCAGCGTGTGGCGCGTGGGCTATCGAGGATGGATCCTGCTGCTCGCTTGGGCTCCTCGGGCGGGATGGAAGGCTGAGGCACGGTGGCGGCCCAATCCGGGTCCAGGCGGGCCACGGCGGCTAGTGCAACGTCGGGATGCTGCAATGGTGCTTGGTGGTGGTGCGGTGTGGTTGCTGTCGAGCTCGGTGGGGTGACAGGGCCTCGCTGGCCGGCGCGCCTGAAAGTGCATGGTTGCTCCCATGCATGGTTTTGGTAATTAATGACAATCTCTATGGACTAATGTTGCTTTGCAGTGACCCAGCACAACACTGCATATTGTAGTGTACAAGTCGTTGACATAACACCCACGGAAGGACTTATCCATAAATATTACATCCCTCAGAGTAGTACAACAGAAACATTGCGGGTCCACTTTATTACACACTGCTAAAGATTACAAGCCAGAAATGTACAAAAGCTTCAACGTCTTCCTCCGACATGGGAGGAATTTCAACTACAGTACAGTTGACTGAGGTCAACTTATTAACGATAGAAAGAAGTAAACTAAGAACCATCGGTCTCAACAACCTAAGTAGTACTAGTCTAGTATTGCTCGGTCCGGTTCCTAAGATAGGAGACTAAGTCTTGGTCTCATCATCATCGCCTCCATAAGAAATCAGGTAGTCGACGCCATCCACTCCTTCGGACAGATCAGGTTCCTCGTAGTACACCTCGTCCTCGTGGTAAGCTCCATAGCTCTCCTTGATTGCCTCCTCAAAGTCTAAGCATTGGGTCAAATGAGAAGGGGTGAGCAACAGCGTTACTCAGCAAGTTCTGAATATATATAGATAAGGTGTTTCATGCACTAGCTACTGCCAAAACCTCGGGTCTTTGGCATAAATGCAAGTTTTTGCAAACATTTCTTCAAAGGATAGATTTTATTCTGAAAACTATGTCCACAGTCTCCACCGGTCTTGTGAATCCAAATGGGACTCCATTCCGGCCTCGATCTCGTAGTTCCATTCCGGGAACACGGTTGTGAAATCACAAATTTGCTGTTTGACTCTGCAGAGTTGCATCACTTTACCCAACAGTTGCCTGGCCCTATATATGCTCTCTTTACACTCCATGAGTGTTATAGCCAAGGCTCAGGACATCCAGCCATGTGGAGCTTCTCCCAAATCAACACACATCCTCCCATTTATGATGAGGTAGGGGAATCATGGTCCACGCATACCCATCACCCCTCCCGAGCTTCCCCACCAATTACCCCATCGGGCAGGAAGAGCACGCGCTTCCACGCTGTTGGCCGCCGCAACGACCCAACCCGGTGTAGGCCTGCCGAGGATATGCGGATGAGAAAAGAAGCCTTTGACTGACCCTGCCCATACAAAGTCCATTGGTTGATGCTTTTACTACGGCGAAAGGATCACTGGAACATGGGTTATTAGTTCCTAAGGATATATACCTTTCCATACGATGGAACACCGTACCTATTCATCTTACCATTGTTCCACCGCCAACCAATAGTATATACCACATCATTCGAAAATACTTTTTTCTTTTCGATGCAAGTGAAAGGAACGTATAAGTAACTTTGCAAGTACTTTGATAAAAATACATCAAACGGTATGCAAGAATGAACTTGCCTTGAGACTGACAAGTAGTGCAGTCTAAAGCTTCCGGCGATTCGTGACCCTCGTGTTCTGAAAATCAACATCATTGTCTTTATAAGACAATGTTTGAAAACCCAAATCATGCTATTATGCATAGATGAAATGATTTTTGGAGATTTTCTTTTTTAAAAAAAAAATTCCCCCCTTCACATTTTAAGATGATTTCTTTTTTTGTGTGTTTTACCTAGGATGAGTAACAGGACAGTCATTTATGGAAAGGTAATTTATTTTACTTTTAAAAAGATAATTCAATTCATTTCCACTGAAGGATCCTTGAATATTTTGAAAACAATTCAAATCATGTCCACTTAAGGATCTTTGAATATTTTGAAAACAATTCAAATCATGTCCACTTAAGGATCTTTGAATATTTTGGAAAAATAATTCAAATCATGTCCACTTAAGGATCTTTGAATATTTTGGAAAATAATTCAAATCATTTCCACTTAAGGATCTTTGAATTTTTCACGCAAGAAATATTTTCCAATAAATCAAGTAAAAATCATTTTTGAAATCCTTGCAAAATTTTGAGTTAACAACATATTTTATTTGATTTTTAGGATTCTTATTTTGGATTTAAAATTTGAATCATAACTTGGATTTGGTTTGAATTCAACAATTTCTTAGAAATTGCAATTAGATCCTTGGGTACTTGGTTGAACCAAGTCAACCCGCACCGGTTCGGTCGGACCGAACCACTTTCTCCTCTCCCTCTCTTCTCTCTCTCGCTCCCGTGGTCGACACGATCCCCTTTTCGCCTTCGCCGTCGCCGGCCGATTCTGGCGTGCTCCGGCCAACTCCGCCGTCGTGCTAGGGCGCAATCGAGAGCCCTCTCGACGCTCTACCTTCGCCTCCCCTTCGATCTGCTTTTCTCCACCTAGTGTGTTCGTGCGCAACTCAACCCTAGGGTTAGGGTTTCGGTGACGGCGCCACTCCACCGTGCTTCTCCTTCTCCGAGCTACTTCACCAAGGCTTGGCGCAGGGCTCCGCTCTCTGACTCCACCTCGCCGTTCCTCTCCTTCTCCACCGACGCGGTCATGCTGGACCTTTCCCCTGGTTAGGGTTTCGGTTGCAGTGCGATTCGTCGTGCTCCCGACTCCCGCTCTGCTCCGCCACCGGTGTGGAGCTCGCCTCCGTGCCGCTGTGGTGCTGGGGTGGTATTGCTGTGGTGCTGCTCCTCCCTTGGTCCTCCGTCATGACCACACGGGCACTGCCATGTCATTATGCTGTTATGGCCATGGGTGCATGGTAAGATTTTCCTCTTCTCCCTCCTCTCTGCTATCTTCTTCTCCTAGATTCTTCTCTGGACTAGCTCAACTGCTATGCTGCGCAAATTCTCCTTACTGGTACTTAGCAAAATTCATACTGGTACACTGCTCTGTTCTGTTGATTAGGAATATGTGATGCCATGATGCTTAGATAATTATCTACGGTGTGGGTTGTGAAGAATTGAATTGATTTAGATGATTTGCTTCGGCAAAAATGATTGGAGAGGAAAGAATTGGGATCTGGCCTAATCTTAAGCTGTGGCTTGTGCTCTGTGCTGAAAAATAGTGTGGAATTGGATTTATAGCTAAAAATTTAGCTGTGCACGATGTGATGCCTCCTCTGGAGTTACACATAACCTGGCTAGAGAAATTAGCTTTTGGAAATCTCCTTTCTATGCTTTCATGTGCTTCTTCTAGTGTACAGATGTGCTAAGCTTAGTTAATCCAGTTCCCTGGCTTACTGACTTGTGTGTGATTTATAGAGAACAGATGCTGCACTTCCCTCTCATCTATCCTTAGCATAATCCATGTTAAACATGGTTCTGATAAGAACAGATACTCCTCACTACCTCTCTTCCCTTCCATGCATGAAAACATGCTTAGCTTGGCTCTGTCATTATCATGGCTAGCTAATTCTCTCCTTCTCTAGCTAAAATACTCAAAGGATCAACCTGTTGTTGATGAGTAGCTTGGTCTTCTGGCTAAACTGACAACCTGCGTCTTGTGGTTAGCCTGCTCCTCCTAGCTGCTTCAATTTTCCTAAAGTGTATAGTTCTAGCTGCAAGGTGTGCTGTGGCTAATGTTCTTGATGATGAACATTTGCAGAGATGTGTGTGATGTGCTTGGTTGTGTTGTACCTTGTGGATTCGGCTGGCTGCCCTATTTATAGGGTTTTTGGGTGAATCTGGTGGTGACACCAGGATAATTGCATGTGTTGTGTAAGCTGCTTACAGTGGCCCTCCTCTACCTCGAGCTGCCACTCTTATGTTAATCTAAGGAGGTTCTTATCCCCTGGAGAATGAATTTCTGTGCCTAGACATTGTTTATTCCATTATGGCTAACTCTTCCACCTCTTTTATCCTATACTTGCTCTGGCCGGCTGATGTTGTTCATTCTGGTTATGAGATGTTTCAAATCCATCTATGGATGAACTTGAGCTAAAATTTCAGTGTAGGGACGTATCCCTCCACCTCACTTGTTCTTATCCTGGTTGTGCCGACTTGCTCCTTAGTTCTGAAGTAACCTTGATGGGTTTGGATGGCTTTACAGGTGGGCTGGAATTATAACTGGGTTGTGACTGGATTTGACTGTGGGCTTTAGGAAATTTGGGTCCATTTATCAATTAATGGTAAATGTGACACTGATACGTCTCCGACGTATCTATAATTTCTTATGATCCATGCTTGTTTTCATACCATTTGCTACATATTTTGTTTACATCTTATAGCATTTTTATGCATTTTTGGAACTAACATATTAACAAGATGCCCCAGTGCCAGTTCCTGTTTTCTGCTGTTTTTCCGTTTCAGAAAAGTACTTAAGGAAATATTCTCGGAATCAGACGGGACAAAAACCCAGGATCTTATAATTTCGTCACGCACACGGAGTCCAAAGGGGAGCCGAAGACGCACCAGAGGGAGACCACACCCTCGGGTGGCGCGGCCCACCTGTCTGCCGCGCCACCAGGTGGTGTGGCCCCCTCGGGCCTCCACCGACGCCGCCCTTTTGCCTATATAATCCCCCCGACAAGAAAACCCTAAGTACCCGATCAAAATTCCAGAAAAACATCCATCGCCGCCGCCGTCATCAACCCTAGTTCGGGAGGGTTCTGAAGCCCTCCCCGGCACCCTGCCGGAGAGGGGAATCATCGCCGGAGGGGTCTACACCACCATGCCCGCCTACGGACAGATGTGTGAGTAGTTCATCCTTGGACTACGGGTCCATGCAGTAGCTAGATGGTAGTCTTCTCCTCTTGTGCTATCATGTTTAGATCTTGTGAGCTGCCTATCATGATCAAGATCATCTTATTGTAATGCTACATGTTGTGTTTGCTGGGATCCGATGAATAGAGAAGTACCTTGTGATGTTGATTATTGATATTATCATGTCTATGTTATTTGTGATCTTGCATGCTTTCCGGTACTTGTAATTGCCTTGATTAAGTAGTTGCTTGTATCTCCAAGAGGGAGTATTTATGCTAGATAGTGGGTTCGGTCCCTGTGTGCCTTGGCTTGAGTGACAGAAACATATAAGGACGGGGGAGTGCCGTTGCTACTAGGGAGTAAACTTTATGCACAGTTCTTCATGCAATTGTCTGTTGCTTGCAACTTAATACTGGAGAGATTTTACGGTATGTTATCTCAAAGGTGGACTATTTAGGCATAGGTGTATGCTTCGAACAGCTATCTATGTATTTTGTCGTAATGCCCAAAGCATCTCATATAGACATCATCATCCTCTGTATTATGCAATGTTCATGCATTGTCATGCATTCTCTATTCTGTCAATTGCCCAGCTGTAATTTGTGACACAACATGTGTAGTATTTTATTTATGGAGAAGACACCACTAGTGAACTGTGGACCCCGGTCTATTCTTTTACATCTACAATTAAATCAACTGCTCTACTGCTTTCATTTACTGCAAACAAGCTTCCTTCCACACATACATTTAATCCTTTGTATTCAGCAAGGCCGGTGAGACTGACAACCTCACTGCTTCGTTGGGGCAAAGTAGTTTGATTGTGTTCTCCAGGTTCCACTGTCTCCCCTGCAACAGCTCTTTTTCTGGCACCGTTGCTGTCAACACGCCAAGCACATTTTCTGGCGCCATTGCAGTTGTGGACAACCTTCTGAAGCATTCCTCACTCCTACTAGTTCGATAACCTTGGTTTCTAACTGAGGGAAAACTTGCTGCTGTGCTCCTCAAACCTTCCTCTTGGGGTGCCCAACGAAGCGTGATTGATTAACACCTCTCGCGCTATCAGACACCACAAAATAAATAAGGTTGGTTTAGGAATTATATTTGGCAGAGATGAATTATTCTATCCCATTGTTGCCTTTGGAAAAATTTGATATGATCATGTTTTTATCAGCTAGTCCCTCCAGGTTGCCTAAGTTGAATTGCTGGTTCTGCCTTTGCCCCTTTTACATGCTTAAATGCATGCTGAGCATGATCAAGTTGCCTCTGGTTGGATATTTGAGTTGGTTCTGTTTTTGAATTCAAATGCCAGCTCCAATTCATGGAGTTTGGCAATCTGCCAAATATTAAAGCAACAGCCAGTACCAATGTACTTGGCTACATTACTAACATTAACCCAATTCTTTTCTTTGTGAGCTGTGTTTATTTTGCAGGTTTGAGGTTTCAGAAGATTGCTAAAGGATTTAGTCCATAGGATTTTCTTTTTAACTTTCTGTAATAAATTTGTATAAAGACCTAATGTTGTATATTATAATTTATTTGTATCAGAATTGTGGAATAATTCCACTTGTAAAATCTGTTGGATGAATAAGATTTAATTTGTAAAGAATTGTGTTTGGAATTAAATGATGATGATGGTTCCAATTTTGTGAAGGTTTAAATTTTGAATTGCATAGAAAAAAGGTAAGATAAGAATTCTTTGAATGCTAAGATTAAATGTGTTTGTTTAATAAGAGTTTGAATTCAGGAATTGAATCAAAGGTTTAAGATTGTGAATAGGAATAAGTTATACAAGTGGTGATGTCATTTGTATTAAATTTTGAATTTTCCTTAGTAAATTTTCAATAGGGTGATAACCCAACCTCTAATCTACAAACTAGGGTTTTGAAATAGATGTCTAAGGTTATATCGACTTGTCTCGACTACTGGTCAGTGATATGTTTCCAAATCATCGACGTTGGTCAGAGTTCGACTTCTTAGTCCTTTTTGCATAAAAGCGCGAATATTATTCGGACTTTTCAAACATGCATGAATGCGAAGATGCGAACTTTCTATTTCTACCCTTTCGAAACCTATAACTGCGGGGTATTACATGCTTGATCTCCATTTGTTGGAATCAAGGTTAAGGGAAGAAGTTTGTGTTGATCAAGGCTTTGTGCGGGTTGATCATCACTCAAGGCCAAGTGAAGATATGCCGGAGAGTGCGTCTCCCATCTTGGTGTATGGGGGAGCATCATGTGAATCTTCACCGAAGCGCGATCGAGGAAGGTGGTGCGTCTTGAGGAGTTGAAGATCGTCTTCATCGACCTCAAGTGGATTAATGCGCAAACCGGTCTCATGTTGTTAGTTGAGAGACCGGGTTATAGGATAGATAGCCATACTATCAAGAGGGGCTCTCAACCGAGTTTCGTGACCGTATCGTTCGTGGAGAGCTCAAACCTTTGCATCCTTGCATTCTTGCAATCATCTTTATTGGTTCTTATTTGGATCTTCGTGGTGTGGTCTTGGTGCTTGTAGTGCTTGTCATGACAAGGCCAAGTTCACCGAAAACGGTTTTCATATGCATCGTCTAATATGTTTTTGGTATTACAGATTTTGTCGGTTCATCCATGCGGAAGGTTTCACTCTTCCATTTATTTGCAAAATCTCCATTGCTTGGTTTCCATATTTTTACTTTTTGTAGGGTAGCTCTTGTCGTCCTCTTTCCAATATTTTTAATTGTCATGACAAGGCCAAGTTCACCGAAAACGGTTTTCATATGCGTCGTCTAATGCATTTTCAGTATTGGAGATTTTGCCGGTTCATCCATGCGGAAGGTTTCACTCTTCATTTATTTGCAAAATCTCCATTGCTGGTTTCAATATTTTTACTTTTTGTAGGGTAGCTCTTGTCGTCCTCTTTCCAATATTTTTACTTGTCATGACAAGGCCAAGTTCACCGAAAACGGTTTTCATATGCGTCGTCTAATGCATTTTCAGTATTGGAGATTTTGCCAGTTCATCCATGCGGAAGGTTTCACTCTTCCATTTATTTGCAAAATCTCCATTGCTTGGTTTCAATATTTTTACTTTTTGTAGGGTAACTCTTGTCGTCCTCTTTCCAATATTTTTACTTGTCATGACAAGGCCAAGTTCACCGAAAACGGTTTTCATATGCGTTGTCTAATGCGTTTTCGGTATTGGAGATTTTGCCGGTTCATCCATGCGGAAGGTTTCACTCTTCCATTTATTTGCAAAATCTCCATTGCTTGGTTTCAATATTTTTACTTTTTGTAGGGTAGCTCTTGTCGTCCTCTTTCCAATATTTTTACTTGTCATGACAAGGCCAAGTTCACCTTAAACGGTTTTCATATGCGTCGTCTAATGCGTTTTTGGTACTGGAGATTTTGCCGGTTCATCCATGCGGAAGGTTTCACTCCTCCATTTATTTGCAAAATCTCCATTGCTTGGTTTCAATATTTTTACTTTTTGTAGGGTAGCTCTTGTCGTCCTCTTTCCAATATTTTTACTTGTCATGACAAGGCCAAGTTCACCGAAAACGGTTTTCATATGCATCGTCTAATACGTTTTCGGTATTAGAGATTTTGCCGGTTCATCCATGCGGAAGGTTTCACTCTTCCATTTATTTGCAAAATCACCATTGCTTGGTTTCCATATTTTTACTTTTTGTAGGGTAGCACTTGTCGTCCTCTTTCCAATATTTTTACTTGTCATGACAAGGCCAAGTTCACCGAAAACGATTTTCATATGCGTCGTCTAATGCGTTTTTGGTATTGGAGATTTTGTCGGTTCATCCATGCGGAAGGTTTCACTCTTCCATTTATTTGCAAAATCTCCATTGCTTGGTTTCAATATTTTTACTTTTTGTAGGGTATCTCCTGTCGTCCTCTTTCCAATATTTTTACTTGTCATGACAAGGCCAAGTTCACCGAAAACGGTTTTCATATGCGTCGTCTAATGCGTTTTTCGGTATTGGAGATTTTGCCGGTTCATCCATGCGGAAGGTTTCACTCTTCCATTTATTTGCAAAATCTCCATTGCTTGGTTTCAATATTTTTACTTTTTGTAGGGTAGCCGTTGTCGTCCTCTTTCCAATATTTTTACTTGTCATGACAAGGCCAAGTTCACCGAAAACGGTTTTCATATGCGTCGTCTAATGCGTTTTCGGTATTGGAGATTTTGCCGGTTCATCCATGCGGAAGGTTTCACTCTTCCATTTATTTGCATAATCTCCATTGCTTGGTTTCAATATTTTTACTTTTTGTAGGGTAGCTCTTGTCATCCTCTTTCCAATATTTTTACTTGTCATGACAAGGCCAAGTTCACCGAAAAGGGTTTTCATATGCATCGTCTAATACATTTTCGGTATTAGAGATTTTGCCGGTTCATCCATGCTGAAGGTTTCACTCTTCCATTTATTTGCGAAATCTCCATTGCTTGGTTTCCATATTTTTACGTTTTGTAGGGTAGCTCTTGTCGTCCTCTTTCCAATATTTTTACTTGTCATGACAAGGCCAAGTTCACCGAAAACGGTTTTCATATGCGTCGTCTAATGCGTTTTCGGTATTGGAGATTTTGCCGGTTCATCCATGCGGAAGGTTTCACTCTTCCATTTATTTGCAAAATCTCCATTGCTTGGTTTCAATATTTTTACTTTTTGTAGGGTAGCTCTTGTCGTCCTCTTTCCAATATTTTTACTTGTCATGACAAGGCCAAGTTCACCGAAAACGGTTTTCATATGCGTCGTCTAATGCGTTTTCGGTATTGGAGATTTTGCCGATTCATCCATGCGGAAGGTTTCACTCTTCCATTTATTTGCAAACTCTCCATTGCTTGGTTTCAATATTTTTACTTTTTGTAGGGTACCTCTTGTCGTCCTCTTTCCAATATTTTTACTTGTCATGACAAGGCCAAGTTCACCGGAAACGGTTTTCATATGCTTCGTCTAATGCGTTTTGGGTATTGGAGATTTTGCCGGTTCATCCATGCGGAAGGTATCACTCTTCCATTTATTTGCAAAATCTCCATTGCTTGGTTTCAATATTTTTACTTTTTGTAGGGTAGCTCTTGTCGTCCTCTTTCCAATATTTTTACTTGTCATGACAAGGCCAAGTTCACCGAAAACGGTTTTCATATGCGTCGTCTAATGCGTTTTCGGTATTGGAGATTTTGCCGGTTCATCCATGCGGAAGGTTTCACTCTTCCATTTATTTGCAAAATCTCTATTGCTTGGTTTCAATATTTTTACTTTTTGTAGGGTAGCTCTTGTCGTCCTCTTTCCAATATTTTTACTTGTCATGACAAGGCCAAGTTCACCGAAAACGGTTTTCATATGCGTCGTCTAATGCGTTTTCTGTATTGGAGATTTTGCCAGTTCATCCACGCGGAAGGTTTCACTCTTCCATTTATTTGCAAAATCTCCATTGCTTGGTTTCAATATTTTTACTTTTTGTAGGGTAACTCTTGTCGTCCTCTTTCCAATATTTTTACTTGTCATGACAAGGCCAAGTTCACCGAAAACGGTTTTCATATGCGTCGTCTAATGCGTTTTCGGTATTGGAGATTTTGCCGGTTCATCCATGCAGAATGTTTCACTCTTCCATTTATTTGCAAAATCTCCATTGCTTGGTTTCAATATTTTTACTTTTTCTAGGGTAGCTCTTGTCGTCCTCTTTCCAATATTTTACTTGTCATGACAAGGCCAAGTTCAGCGAAAACGGTTTTCATATGCGTCGTCTAATGCGTTTTCGGTATTGGAGATTTTGCCGGTTCATCCATGCGGAATGTTTCACTCTTCCATTTATTTGCAAAATCTCCATTGCTTGGTTTCAATATTTTTACTTTTTGTAGGGTAGCTCTTGTCGTCCTCTTTCCAATATTTTTACTTGTCATGACAAGGCCAAGTTCACCGAAAACGGTTTTCATATGCGTCGTCTAATGCGTTTTTGGTATTGGAGATTTTGCTGGTTCATCCATGCGGAAGGTTTCACTCTTCCATTTATTTGCAAAATCTCCATTGCTTGGTTTCAATATTTTTTCTTTTTGTAGGGTAGCTCTTGTCGTCCTCTTTCCAATATTTTTACTTGTCATGACAAGGCCAAGTTCACCGAAAATGGTTTTCATATGCGTCGTCTAATGCATTTTGGGTATTGGAGATTTTGCCGGTTCATCCATGCGGAAGGTTTCACTCTTCCATTTATTTGCAAAATCTCCATTGCTTGGTTTCAATATTTTTACTTTTTGTAGGGTAGCTCTTGTCGTCCTCTTTCCAATATTTTTACTTGTCATGACAAGGCCAAGTTCACCAAAAACGGTTTTCATATGCGTCGTCTAATGCGTTTTCGGTATTGGAGATTTTGCCGGTTCATCCATGCGGAAGGTTTCACTCTTCCATTTATTTGCAAAATCTCCATTGCTTGGTTTCAATATTTTTTACTTTTTGTAGGGTAGCTCTTGTCGTCCTCTTTCCAATATTTTTACTTGTCATGACAAGGCCAAGTTCACCGAAAACGGTTTTCATATGCGTCGTCTAATGCGTTTTCGGTATTGGAGATTTTGCCGGTTCATACATGCGGAAGGTTTCACTCTTCCATTTATTTGCAAAATCTTCATTGCTTGGTTTCAATATTTTTACTTTTTGTAGGGTAGATCTTGTCGTCCTCTTTCCAATATTTTTACTTGTCATGACAAGGCCAAGTTCACCGAAAACGGTTTTCATATGCGTCGTCTAATGCGTTTTCGGTATTGGAGATTTTGCCGGTTCATCCATGCGGAAGGTTTCACTCCTCCATTTATTTGCAAAATCTCCAGCGAAATCGGCAGGAACTTATCTGAAATGTTTGAAATACCGAAGTATGTTTTTATATCCAAATCCAAGGTTAAATGCACTTATAAGCTGGTCTACTATTTTCTATCTATTTGGATGTTCCTCTTTCGTTGAGCCATTTTGGTAGCTGCTTCACAAAAAAAAGCCTGTTTTGACACTAAAAAATTAAAAATGGGTTTTTTATTTAACGAAAACCCTAAACCCGTTAGTCAATACTATTCTACAACCAAGATACACCAGTGTGTCGAATATTGACTCATTCAGACATTTTTTGCTATGTTAAATGTTATACCCTATCTCATTTCAGTCGAAAACCATACATCTTTGTACCTCGTAGCTCATTTCTGTGAAGAGTTTTTTTATAAAAACCTCCATAAATCATGTTTATAATTTTTTCCAGGTGGTAGGTCACATAAAAGGATGCCACGTGAAGGTTTTCCATTTTTTTATTTTTGTTTAATTAGTTATGTCTAACCCTAGCCCAAAACCGAGACCGTAAACCCTAACGATAAACCTAAACCTAACCGTAACTTCGATCCAACAAAAACCGTCAAAGATCTCTAAAGTAAGTATACATTTTGGATTTAAAAGTGATTTTTTCAAAAAATCATGACCAAACTATGTGGCACTCGTAGTTCAATCAGACCCACTTCCAGCGAAATCGGCATGAACTTATCTGAAATGTTTGAAATACCCAAGTATTTGACGGTATCGGCATGACCAAACTATGCGGCACTCGTAGTTCAAATCAGACCCACTTCCAGCGAAATCGGCATGAACTTATCTGAAATGTTTGAAATACCCAAGTATGTTTTATATCCAAACCCAAGGTTAAATGCACTTATAAGATGGTCTACTATTTTCTATCTATTTGGATGTTCCTCTTTCGGTGAGCCGTTTTGGTAGCTGCTTCACAAAAAAAAGCCTGTTTTGACACTAAAAAATAAAAAATGGGTTTTTTATTCAACGAAAACCCTAAACCCCTTAGTCAATACTATTCTACAACCAGATACACCAGTGTGTCAAATATTGCCTCATTCAGACATTTTTTGCTATGTTAAATGTTATACCCTAACTCATTTCAGTCGAAAACCATACATCTTTGTACCTCGTAGCTCATTTTTGTGAAGGTTTTTTATAAAAACCTCCATAACTCATGTTTATAATTTTTTCCAGGTGGTAGGTCACATAAAAGGATGCCACGTGAAGGTTTTCCATTTTTTTGATTTTTTTGAATTAGTTATGTCTAACCCTAGGCCGAAACCGAGACCGTAAATCCTAACGACAAACCTAAACCTAATCGTAACTTCGATCCAACAGAAACCGTCAAAGATCTCTAAAGAAATTATACATTTTGGATCTAAAGTGATTTTTTCGAAAAATCATGACCAAACTATGCGGCACTCGTAGTTCAAATCAGACCCATTTCCAGCGAAATCGGCAGGAACTTATCTGAAATGTTTGAAATACCCAAGTATGTTTTTATATCCAAACCCAAGGTTAAATGCACTTATAAGATGGTCTACTATTTTCTATCTATTTGGATGTTCCTCTTTCGGTGAACCGTTTTGGTAGCTGCTTCACAAAAAAAAGCCTGTTTTGACACTAAAAAAAGCCTGTTTTTGTAGGGTAGCTCTTGTCGTCCTCTTTCCAACAAAATTGGATTCGCCTCGATCGGAGTTTCCACGCAAAAGTTATTCAGTTTCTGGTTTCTGCTGTTTTCTAATTACCGGTACTACCGGCCTCTCGGGCGGTACTACCGCTCGGAACTTCCAGATGTACTTCCGGAGCCCAGTACCCTTACGAAAATTGGGCACTGGACTCCAACGGAAGTAGCACCGGAAGTAGTACCGGAACTTCCGCTAAACCGGAAGTACCGGTGCTCCCAGCGGTACTACCGCCCGGCACTTCCGGTGGTTCTTCCGGAGCCCAGTGTCGCTTGCGAAAGCTGGGTACTGGACTCTCAACGGAAGTAAACACCGGAAGTTGATTCGGTACTACCGCTAAACCGGAACTACCGGTCCTTTTCCCGGTACTACCGGCCTTGCGGGTGTTCTTCTCTAGCCGTTGGTGGGATTTTGTGTGTGGGCTGGAAGTACCGCTCTTTGGGCCGGTACTACCGACCCTGCGGGTTTGTTCGGCAGAGAGGTTGGAGGCAGTTTTACGTGGGGCGGTAGTACCGCCCCTTGGGCCGGTACTACCGGCCCTGCGGGAATCTGAGCCCAACGGCCAGATTCTCAGGGCACCTTTTTAAGTGCCTCTTCTTCCCCTTTGCTAAAATGACTTCTTCCAATCTTTTGAATCTCTTCAAGCTCTCTCTCCTCCATTGTTGCACATCCTTGTGAGCTTGATTCCTCTCAATCCCTCCGATGATTCTTGCCCAATTTTAGGGATTCAAGAGAGGAGATCTAGATCTACCATTCCACCAAACGAAATCTCCTCTAAGTGAGGGGAACCTTGTGAATCTAGTTCTTGGAGTGCTTTTGTAGTTCTCCTCTTTGTTCTTCCTCCTAAATCCCTTCAAAGCATTAGTTGCTTTGTTTGGATTTTAGAGTGAAGGACTTGACCACTTTGTGTGTTCTTGCCTTTTGCATTAGTTGCATCGGGTTGCTCTCTCCACGGTGATACGTGAAGTTGAAGGTTGAGAAGCTTGTTACTCTTGGGTGCATTGTGTTCCCAAGAGCTTGTTGCCTCTTGGGTGCATTGTGTACCCTAGACGGTTGGAGGTGCCGTGAAGACTTCGAGTTGTGAAGCTTCGGCACGTTTTGGGAGCCTCCAATTGAGTTGTGGGTGTGTGCCCCAAGGAAGTTGTAAAAGGGCTCCGGAATCCGCCTCGAAGGATTCCGATAGTGGAAGGTGAACCAAACCTTTGGGTGCGATTCATCGGAGAATAGGGTGAGGCCTTTGTGGCATCTTGAGTAGGCCTTTTGTGGCGAGCTCACACCCTCCAACGAGACGTACTCCCTTAACAAGGAGGAACTCGGGAATAAATCCTCGTCTCCGCGTGCCTCGGTTATTTCTATACCCGAGCTTTTACTTATGCACTTTACATTGTGATAGCCTTCGTGTTTGAAGTTTATATCTAGCTATCACCTTGTTGCTTGCCTTGTTTAGAATAAGTTGTTGGTGCACTTTAGGTAAACCTAGAATTTTAGGTTGTTGGCTTGTTAATTTAAACACCTAGTTTTATTCCGCAACTATCAAGCCCCAAATAGAAAAGGTGTTAATCGCCTATTCACCCCCCCCCCCCTCTAGGCGACATCTCGGGCATTGTTTGTTCTTTCAGCGCTGCTCCTTTCGCTTCGCGGTGGGGATCGAGCTCGGGGCAAAGCCTTGCACCGACTTGGTCGGTGCCAACGACGGCGACGCTTCCGAGCGTTGTCTCCTTCTTTTGACGTCGTGTGGNAGCCCTCGAACCCGACCGACGTGGGTGGTGCTAGGACCTCCGGGTGAAAGCCTAAGCTCTTTCGAGAGCAGGCGACGGCGATGGACGCGTCGCTACCTTGTTGGAGGCGTCGCCTTGGAGGTTCTTAGCCCTCGCGGTGCGGTTGGTTTGCGACGGACGGTGAGGGTGGCTCTGTTGCCAGGGAGGTGGA
This sequence comes from Puccinellia tenuiflora, assembly GCA_012064385.1. Classification (NCBI taxonomy): domain Eukaryota; kingdom Viridiplantae; phylum Streptophyta; class Magnoliopsida; order Poales; family Poaceae; genus Puccinellia; species Puccinellia tenuiflora. The sequence goes on from QRDG01000187.1 coordinate 765,980, forward strand.
TCCCGTGGTGGACGTTGAGGCGGCGGCCTCGATCTCCCACGCCACGATAGTTCTATGTGGCAGGGCCGTTGGTTTCCGTGGGTCTGGGTGGCGACCTGGATTAAGACTGCTTGGGCAGAAGGTTGTCGACCCGACTGGATCGCCTTCGGGCAATGCAAAGGTCGATCTGGTAGCTACGCCGGGGCGGCGGCCCCGGAACAGGTGGGATTTTGGTGGCAACCTGGATGAAAACTGCGCGGACAAAAGGTTCGTCGACCATGACTAGATCGCCTTCGGGCAATGCGAAGGTCGATCCGGTTGCTACACCGGGACGGCGGCCCTGGAACAGGTGGTGTGTGTTGTGACGTCTGGTCGACTTGCGTCGTGTGGGCGGCGGGTCGCCTCGCTGTGCGGTTTTTTGGCTCTGTTTTCCTTATAAAAGAGCATTGTATAGATGGTATGGTTTTTGGGCCGGGTTTCCCTTATAAACTAGGCCAACTCTATTCTATCTATACGGAATGCAGGAACGGCATGCCCTTTTTGAGAGTTTTCTCGAAAAAAAGTCTCAGTAATTTCGAATTAGTAATGTTAGTCCAGTGTTTTTCACAAGAATGATCCGCGACGAGGTAGAACATTTCCTAGATAAAAATTGTTGTTGGACCAGATGATTAGACCGATATATATAAAAAAAAATCTGACCAACACGAGCGTTTATAGTACACAAGCTGATCTCTACAGTATGTACTGTAGTCTCGTCGAATGAGCTGATCCAATCTCGCTGCTACAAAGCTATACAAGCCTACTGTATATTCATATCGCAGGTTGTGTTAGTAAGGAGAAATTGAAATTTAAACCTCATAAGTCACAACTACGGAAAATGGCTGCCAATGGAATAACTGATTTTAATTCCACGGAAAAAATGCAGCATAACAACTGATGAACATGCTGCTCGCTGTGCTTGGTTTACCAGGAAACGTAGGCTTTCCCAATAACAAACATATCTCACATCATCAGATTTCCTTCCCGAACGAAGTTCCACACATAAGTTAACTTGTCAAGATGAATTCTCCCAACAATAGAAAGATAAGAGTTGGTGAACGAAGTTCCACACAGAACTAAACTCAAATTGACATATCAAAATCTGACTCTCAAACAGCGCACCATAGGACGACTCTCCAACAGGACTCTCAAACGAGGAAAGAACCTAGCGGATAGGGCTCTCTTTCTCGAACCAGTAACCACCACGGGCGCCGCCGTCGTCGGAGGGGGTTTCGGACCCCGCACGAGCGTCGGCGCAGCCGCCGTCGTCGTCGTCCTGCTCATCGTCGTCCTCGTCGCCGTCGTCGTCGTCGTCCTCATCGTGGTCCTCGTCGGCAGTCACCTTCCCTTTCTTCTTCTTGTTCTTTGCCTCTTCCTCCGCTTCTTCCTCGGCTTCGATGAAGCGCTCGAACAAGCGGGCGACGTATGCGTCGTGCTCCTCCTTGCGCCTCTTCACCTCCTCGACAGTCTCGGGCCGGGTCATCCTCGTCTTCTTCTTCCCCGACGGCCCGACACGCTTGTCGCCCGCCGCCGCCTTAGCGCCCAGCACGCCCGCCGCCTCCTTGACGCGCAGCATCACCTTCTCAGCCTCCTCCTTGTCCTTGCTGCCGCCCACCAAGAGCCTGCTGTCGCCCGTCGCCCCCTTGTCGCTCGCCTCCTCCTCCTCCTCCTCCTCCTCCTTGCTGGCGTCCTTGTCGCCGGCCGACTTGACGCCCGCCGCCGCCGCCCCCTTGCCGCTCGCCACCACCTCCTTGCTAGCGTCCTTGTCGCCGGCCGTTTTGACGCCCGCCGCCGCCTCCTTGACGCCCGCATCCTCCTCGACCGCCGGCTGGTTCTCCTTGGCGGCCAGTAGGGCCTGGAGCTTTTCGATGCCATGCTCGCGGACGACGTGCAGCTCCCATGCTTGCTGAGACACCAACAGCGCCGTCTCGCAGCAGGGATCCATTGTTTGGGTTTGGAAGAGGGCGAGGAGAGAAAGGTGAAGGAGGGCGTCGTCGATATATGGAAGCAGAAGCAAGAAGATGGGCCCGCACGGAGAGGTTAGCAGGGGTCGGACGTACTTAATCCGGCGCCACGCGTCGCACGCACGGGGTTGAGACGCGCCGGGGGTGCAGGGCTTTTCCGTTTCCATCGGACAATTGGGCGAAGGGTCCATGGATGGGCAGGCAGAGAGAGAGGGGGAGGAGAGAGAGGCCCGAGACAAGAGACAGAAAAGGAGAGAGGGCAGGAGGTCGGGTTGCTGTGCTGCAACTTTTACAGTTTTCAGCTTTTGACTTGGCTGTGCCCGTCCGTCCGTGGTGGGTTCAAGGAGAGAGGAAGAGTTTTACTACCTAGTGACTTTGGTGTACTACATACAGTACTGCTACGTTTGGCATCATGTGTGGCCATCACGTACAGTACATATCATGATCCCTCCCTTCCGATCCGTCGTCGTCAATTGACTCCGGTCTCCAGCCCTCCCTTTACCTCTCCGTCCCAACTCCACCCCGCAGGAGTAGTCTACCATGACATGTGGGCCGCACCTTCTCACCCAATCGCTCTGAGTACTAGACTGATCCCACATGCATGCCCTCGATCCTCCATTGGGTCCTAGTGGCATGGCAGGGGGAAGGCGACGATCGAGCTGAACCAAAGTGATTTCCTTTTTTTTCTCCTGGGTCGCTAGCTCGATCGATCTCCTTCTAAGCTGCGTGAGTGATTTGTAGGTTCGTCTTGGCACGCACGCAAACCCGCTTTGATTAGTTTTGTCTCCGCCCTCCCCGGCCCTGTCCGGCCGTCCTCCTGCCTGCTGACCCGTAAAGCAAGAAAGAGTCTGCGACGCCGTTTGGGCGCCAGCATATGAGCAGTGCTAGCTGCAGGGGATTACATACGCACGCAGCTGCCAGCCAGCGCTAAGGTGGGATTATATTTAGCAAAACAACCGTTGCTCATCACCACGGCCGGGACGATTTACTACCTACGTACGTACGTGGTCGTCTAGTCTAGTCTAGGTATAATTTTCAAATTTATGAGATATTCAACATGTATATGGTAGCCGTTCACGGTAAGATGATGCTTTGCTAGGGTTAGAATGATGATTTGCAGCAGCTTAATCGGAGGTGCTACACAATCTTGCCTCGCGGATGTAATGAATCCGGAGCCTTCTCAGGCCCCCCCTGAAGCAGAGCGCACAATCACCCCAAGTCATATAGACCGCGCTAGAAGGCCACGGAGTGTATATTTTAAACCGACCATGTACTTTCATTTGTCCATTAATTGCGAGACTAATAAAACAAGTTTCCCTATATTCTATTTGTTTACTTAAGTACGCTAGTAGCCCGCAAATTTACTCCCTCCTGGCACATAGAAATTTCTCGTGTCAAACAAAACTCTCAATATTTGTGATTAGTTTCATCTTGCAAGAATTACCATGTCCATTCCTTTGAATTCATTCATGTAGAAACGAGCATGACAACTCTAACAGAAAAAGAGTGCTACTGATACTACTACCTTTCAGTTTCGCAAGGGTGGAAGCATCTTCAGAAAGAGGACTTCACCATCAGCCGATACAAAGTGAGTCCTTGTCGTTTGGTTGGTGCGGATTATGTTGTAATCTGCGTGGTGTCGTGTTTGTATCGTGTAGCATGTGTTGAATAATTAGGAAAACATTCCATGATAAATTCAGAATATTAAACATGACAACGATAGCAATAAACTAACATGTTAATCTCGAACATACTAGATGTATTAACTAATATGAACAACATCACCATACAAACGGGAAATCATTTAGTCAGGAAACAATTTTAACCAGAAATCGGATCACGTACCGATCCGTTGTAGAGTAAGTTGCCGTCGGTGCAGTAGTAACGTTGCTGATGATAATGTTGTGAAGACCGGCCGTAGTAGATGGAGATGACGGCGAGCAGGATTGCCCGACTTGGATGGTAGACAACCTGTGATGAAAAACACGAGCAATCGTGCAGAACTGTCGTGGTGGTTGTCACGGCATATGCCAACGGGATGGCTTAAGGTGTGGGGATAAAAGGCGCGAGCGACGGTGTTCCGACGGGATTGGGCACGAGCACAGCAACGCGAGACGTACCCATGTTCGGGGCCCTCGTGAGGAGGTAAAACCGTAAAACCCCTACTCCTGCATGTTCGGCAGCCAGCCGGCCAGGCAGATGGCCAGCGGCCAGGGCTTCAGGGGCACAGCGGGCCACGTAGATGGCCAGCCGGCCAGGGCTTCAGGGCAGCCAGCCGGCCAGGCAGATGCCAGCCGGCTAGGTGCGGGCATCTTGATTTGCTCCTCCTGTTATCTTGGCAAGTCGTGGACTTTGGTATATCGGGGGACCATTTCCCCGACAGGAACGCTTTTCAAAAACCTAATTAGCCTCTCTCGTATAGGATGATAAGAGCTATTGGTTCTGGACATCTGCTCTCCCGTTCGCTGATGATCGGGATAGAGTAGACTACGTTCTCAAATTATTCACGAAACACGGCTGTTTCTTCTACTCTCACTCACTTACAATAATAATAGAACACTCCACCTTACTCCCTCCAATTTTCCATGTGAGACTAAACATTAGCACTCCACATGTTGGCATACACATGGGCTATTTAAGATTTCAGAAATTATCAATTAGACTGCCAAATAGACCCAAAATTCTAATTTAGCGTTATACTAGCGGTCTTGACCTCCTTTCTATAAATATACTCACTTCGATCTATAAAAAGTGTCGCGCATATAATATAAATTTGTACACTAACATTTTTTATGGATCGGAGTATGACACACCTGGTAGGGCGTCCCATTGAAAGAAAATAGTGGATATGAAGCAGACGTGGATTGGTACGCAGCTGATCGATGAGCTAACTCGTCAGAACCGGCGTACACGTTCGTACGTCCTGGGCACGATCGATCAGCGTACAGGCCTTTGTTCCGATTTGATTAAATTTGGTTGGGCGAAGAGGGCCGCCCGGATAGGAATAGGATCGCGCGCCGATGCTGCTCTTGCTTTGCTCCGTTGCGCTAGCTGCAGTTGGTTTGGCTGTGCAGTGCTCCCCTGTCCTCATAACACGCAAAAGTAAGATCAAGCAGCTTTTGTCTGCCCGGTTCAGTTTCCACCACCACAAGGCGATCGATCTCATCCTGCAGGCACGTACGTCTGCGTTCCGTTCCATCGGACTCATCACCCCTGCCAGGCGCGCGTACCAACAATTTATCATCATACAGTACATTACTGGTCGAGAGTCTGGTTCACATCACCCCTGCCAGGCGTACCATATACTTAGATGGTGATCTTCGTGTATACTCATATATACGGAGTACTACACACACATACATTGCCATTTACCAACGAGATGTGCGTGTTACATAATCTTTTTACTTCATCAAAATGAATGGAGTCACTATTTGATAGATGAAGTTTCCAAATTCAGCACACGCACGTAGATCATACACGAACGCTGGCCATTCATTGTCGACACGAGCCGAGGTGCACGCACGGTTTTTATCCTCCATTCTTGTGTGTACTGTACGACCACTCCACTGCTAGCTGCAGTCGAATCTCTGTATACCGTCAGCCTTAAACAGCGCTGGCAGCGGATCACGTACGCATGCAGCTGGCTATGGCCGTCCGGCAGAACAACCGCATGATGGCGAGAAGGAAACACACGCCCTCACGTGGCCCGGTTCCATGATCCCTTTCCCTTCCGATCCAACGGCGTGATTGACTCCGGGTCTCCCGCGCCAAGCCACACTTGTATGTATCCTGCAGATTCTGGCACTTCGTTGGGAAGAGGGCAATTTTTCCACCCCTCACGATTGAAGCAGATAGATCATCAAGCCAAAAAATTGCATTCGGAGGCGTCCATGTACTCCACACCCTAGTATGGACAGAGAGGTAGAGATGATGCCCTCAAATTCACTAGGGAATTTCCAACGGATATATAGAGTCGGGGGTGTCTTACGGTGGAGACCAACTCCCATAGGGGAAACAAATAGTTGGATGTGGTCTATATAAAATCTTTGTTGGATGTTGATCAGGTTGTTGGCCCAAAATTTATTTTTCAAGTGCCCTCTTGGCCGTGCAATTCTTCGTCTTGGTCCTTTGAAAATCTTGGAGGCATTGTCCTTCGGTCGATGCCATTCAACCATGATGACGATGTCCAAAATCTTGCCTCCTCACCATTGCCAATCATAACAATCGTGGCGGCCGCAAAAAGATACTTATCATGATCATTGCAAGGGTTTCCAAGACTATTCCAAGGTTTGGAGTCGTCCAATTGGCTTTGCATTTCCCACCAGTAATTTTGTCACAACCGACCCATAAATATGAGTGAAGAAGCGAAGCACCTTACTGGGAAGCTCGAGGGAGGTGATGTGGTAGATAGCTTGGGACCTGAGAACGGAGCGGACCAAAACACACCGACCGACCATATTGATGTTCTGGTTGCAATCTTGCCGGCGATTTTGTCTTGGAAGTCCACTCTCCGATGGCGAGAAATTCTCAAAGGCAGCCCCAAGTACCGCATCGGAAAGGTGGCTTTGCTCCCACAAATATTTTGAAGCAAGCTCAATGTGTAGTACCTCTAGTATATTCTAGATACAAACAACTTACGACACTTGTTATAAAGTTATTCCAAATTTAACTGAACACAACCAACTTGGGACACTAGAATATGTAGGCGTTTCTAGAATACGTAGAAGACTAGAGGTATAAGTGTACCTCTAGCTAGTATCCTACATACATATTATGGATACACCTATATACACAATTCATTCCATGCACCGAAGGGATCCATCATTGTTTGGGTTTGGAAGGGGTGTGGAAGAGAAAAGTGAAGAAAGGAGATGGGGGAGGGCGTCGATATATGGAAGGAGAAGACGGGGCCTGCGGAGAGAGAGAGGTAGGTTTCCAGGGGCTCGGACGGACCTGTAATCCGGCGCCACGCACGGGGTTGAGACGCGCCGGGGTGGTTTTCCGTTTCCGTTGCTGCTGCGGCTGCTGCAACTTTTACAGTTTTCAGCTTTTACTTGGCTGTGCCCGTCCGTGGTAGCAGCAGCTGTGGTTGGCATGGCGACGAGCGAGCAGAAGCAAACGTACGACTCCTTTTTCGTCGCGATCACTAGTAGAAAAAGGGGCCTTGGTCCCGGTTCCAAAGGACCTTTGGTCCCGGTTTTCTAACCGGGACTAAAGGGTCGGGACAAAGGGGGGGGGCTTTCGTCCCGGTACCTTAAGAACCGGGACCAATGGTCCTCCACGTGGGCGGGGTAGGGGGGCTCCGGGCGGGAACCCTTTGGTCCCGGTTGGTATTACCAACCGGGACCGAGAGTTTTTTTTAAACCGAATGCTTTTTTTTTTAACCGAATGCTTTTTTTTGTTTTAACCAATGCTTTCTTTTGGGGGGGGGGGGGGGGGGGGGGGGGGGGGTTAAATCAATAGGTGCCGTCTCGCCGTGCCGTGCCGTGTTGTGCCGTGTCGTCGTGTCCGATGCCGTGTCGTGTCGTGTCGTGCCGTGTCAGTGGTACTACCATGCATTAATATTTGATTCATATATACATACATAACGTCACACGCCGACATAATGTTTCTCACACGTCGAGATGATGTCAATTACATGTCCTCGGGCAAAACAAAATTTGCCGAGTGAAAAAATTCTCCATCTCTCTTCAGGACCGCGGAGTTAAAAAATCCCGCAATTTCCTCTTGAAGTGCTTTTAGGCGCTTCGATGGTATGAGCTGGTCCCGCATTCTCTCCATCTAGATCAATATGAATATGTGAGTTGTTTATAACTATATATATATATATATATATGAAATCATAATAAAATAATTTATGGATGGAAGTCAACACAATATGCATGGTAATAAAAAGTGAGAAGAGTGTATACATACATCACGCGTTCTTTGTTCTCTATTCCGCTCTAAGACAAAAGAGCGTATGTACTCGCAAACATAGAATCCACATAAATTTGTCCCAGTATCCTGCCTCAGACACCACTTTACAAAAAAATAGAATTTAATCAAATAATAGTGAAGCTTCATAATGGTATTGAAACTAGAATTAAAGAGTTGCTTTATAATGGAGCAATATATATAGTACTACTTACGTTGGTGGTATAAAAATACAGCTCCGGTTTCCACTCCCCTGGAACGATCTTGATGAACCGTTTCCAAACACTGCCCGCCAATAGAAAAATGATTAAAGAAGTTATTGATTAGTTGATATCTGAAAATGAATGACAGAGGTCGATATAGAGCGATAATGATTGAAATTACATCTGGAGCATATCTTGAATGCGTTGGTACTTTTCCATTGGTTTCCTTAGCGAGTCCATGACTTGAACGACTCCTTGGTCAACTCTAATGATTAGCAGAATCCAGTGGAAACTGCGCACATTTATATGTCAATGACTCATCGGTTACACTAAAGATATGCAAAGCAAAATAGAATTAATGGGTAGAAGGTAACACTCACTTGTTGACGTAAGGAAAAAGTATTTCTCCGCAAGTATTTTGGTTCACTAACCAATTGACCAAGCTATCCTCGGTGGTCTTCCAATTGTATTGTACGGTCACTTCATGAATATAATTTGGGTCAATGAACCCAGTGTCATAGATGCCCTTTTTTCTGCATTCGACAATCATCATTCTACAATACAAAAGAATATAGTGAGATAATTAAAGGCAATGAACGTGCAGAGCTGAAGACTTAATTAAATTGCAGAAATAAATCACTTACAAACAATAGGAACTGACGATGACTTTGTCGAGGGCATCTTGATTGAATAACTGAAATACTTCCGAAAACGGAATATATAACAAGTCATCCGTGAAGTAATGCTTTTTCTTATAACTCACCCAGAAAGCTTCATTCCCGGCCGCTGCAGCTTTCTCGTACCAGTGATGCAATCGACGCAATTGGTATGATAGAGAACTGATCTCCTCAGGTCTGACCAGGGACTTCCCGGGTTTATATGTCCATGCATACTGATACTGTTGCTGTGGTTGTACGAGCTGGGCAACTGTTTTAGTTGAGATCACCTTCAGCGGGGATATCGACTTTTTTGCCTGTTCTCCGAGCTGGGCCACTTGTTTCCCGCGTTTTGCAGCATAGAACTGCTCCTTCTTTAGTCGATCTGCCGCCTCCTTGTCCTCCTTCATCTTCTGCTTCTTTAGGAGATAGGCAGCCTTCTTTTCCTCGGCCTCTTGACTAATTGTCTTCAGCATGACACGATCATAGTCACCTGCCAATGGAGGTGACTTTGGCCGGGGATTGCTGAAATTTTTCAGAAATGTCTCAACTTTTTCTGGATCCAGTTTCTCTCTAGGCGGGGGCCGTTTCGGAGCTAACTGTTCTGTAATATGGGCACGCACCGATTCCTCGAGCTCCTCTGGAGTCAAGTCGTAAGGTCTCTTTGGAAGAGGCTTTAGCAACTCGCGTTCCGCTCGAGATAACTTATCTGCACGCGTCGACGTGAAGGATAGTTTCCGCTTTGACGAGAAGGTCTTTTCCCGGGGCGGAATTGAAGGACGGGACGTCGCGCGCGATGGACTCGCGACGGATGGGGCATCGAGGGATGGATCTTCATGTGAGGAGGATATATCTTGGGGGGATGAATCTTTAGGTGGGGGAGATGGATCTTTAGGCGGGGGAGATGGATCCTTAGGTGGGGGGGATGGATCCTTAGGTGGGAGGGATGGATCCTTAGGTGGGGGGGATGGATCTTGCGGTGGGAGGGATGGATCTTGACGTGGGGGGGATGGATCATGAGGTGGGGGGGATGGATCATTAGGTGGGGGGGATGGATCTTGAGGTGGGGGTCTGCTGGATCGAGGAGTGAAGTTCGGAAACACGATGTTTTCCTTGTTCCAGAGAGCGATACCCTTCTCGACTTCTCCCAGTGTCTTCTCGCCGTCACCTCCGGGAATGTCAAGTTCCAGATTAGCATATAACGGCACAACTTGATCCACCCCGACACGAGCATAGCCCTGTGGAATCCCTTCGAGATGGTAGCTTGCTCCAGCTGGATTAGGTAAAGCATAGCCGACCGCCACCTTGAAAGACATGTTCTTCATTGACATGTGTAGCTCACAGTCTGTCTTCTCCGTGATATCATCCACGGGGTAGTGAGCCGCCGGTTGAAATTGAGAATTTCCAAATGAGTGGAACCCACGCTGCTTTTCCGCTGATCAGATGGGGCGGCTTGTACATAGCAGCTGAGATTCATTTTGCTTACTAATTGAGTCGAGTCGCTGCTGCTGCTCCTGCACCTTGCGTTCCAGTGCTGATAACCGGTCAGACTCCTGCTTCTTTCTTCTCTGACGGCTTCTATAAGTATCAGCGTCTTCCGGAAAACCTTGCTTCAAGGTGACACCGGCTCCATAGCCTCGTAATCGTCCAACGTGTTCAGGATTCCCGAGTGCTAGTGTCAGCTCGTCATTCTCTCTGTCAGGGACGTACTCTCCCCTGCGAACTTTATCTATTGCGTCCTCAAGTTGTTTGGTTATATACTCAATTTTTGCCTTCCATTTTCCCTGAGCAATAATCTTTCCTGTCTGTGGGTCCAACCCTGCCCCATGTGCGAACAACCAAAACTTGGACCTCGGGGGCCAATCCGCTGTCTGTGGAATGATCCCGTTATCAAGCAGTCGTGCTTCAAAGGCTTCCCACTTAGGCACGGCAGCCCTGTAGCCACCTGCCCCCAAATGGTGGTGATATTCCTTCTTCGCAGCATTTAACTTATTTTGAACCGATCGGGCCAGAGCGCCCTCCGATTTTCTTTGCTCCACAAATGTGGGCCACTGCTGTTTAATCTTCACTAGTGCTCCAGTGAAATCTGGATCCGTCTCCCCGGCCTTTATATAAGCTTTCCATAAGTTTTTCTTCCACGTCCGGAATTGTTCGGCCATCTTACTAAGCGACCACTCCTTCACTTTGTCCATCAGGGGAACCGGCAGATCTGGCGGTAGGCTGACCTTTGTTAAGAGCGTGTTCCAACACGATGTTTTTAGCCTCTCCTCGACATAAGTAGCTGGGTTGTTTACATCCTTCGGCTTAATCCACTCTTCAAGGTTGATCGGGACAATGTCCCTTACAATAACCCCGCATTGATTAATGTATTTGCGGCGGTTGTCCATGGGTTCCAAAGGTTCCCCACTAGCACTAACTGTGTTGATCACTATCCTACGACCCTCCTTCAACGGCTTCGTCGGGCCTCGTTTCGGCAATGCAGTAGATGTGGATGATCCGGAGGGCTAAAAGAAAAAAATGGTTCGTTAATAACAACAATATACAACTCAAATAATACATCTAGTGTGATCGATGTACATAGGCTTATTATACCTCGCCAGAGTTTGTAATGGGCACTTCTTCCCCCTCTCTATCATTTTCTTCTTCCTGAACCCCCTCACCGGAATCGTTCAGAAATTGGGAGCCGTCATCTTCGCCGGTGAAGGCATCTTCTTCACCGACAGGCGCGGCCGCACGTCCTGCTATAAAATCCATGATTCGCAGTTCGGCCTCCTCATCTCTGTCGATGTCCATCTTCTGCACAAACCTTTCCGAGTCTGTCGCTTGCTAACCTGGAAAATAAAAACCTCTTTATTCATTGGTCATCAAAGTTATCCGGGGTTAGAGTTTTTTTTTTCATGCGAGCTAGTTCACGAGTTTAGCATATGATATTAGTCATAAAAATATAAAGCAGCTGCACCATTGGAATTACCATTGTCCTTCATGATTGAGAAATTAGTCATTTAGCATATGTTTTGACAGGAACTTTATCAACGAACAAGTAGGAATCGTCGTTGCAAACACTCAAAGTTAATACACTTGAGAAATTCATCATATATGTTTGAAAGTCATCTATAGGTGAAGTACTCACCACTTACACATTTAAAATTTATTCAAAAATATACAACTCTGAGGGACTCCTGTAAATACCACTCGAGAGTTATAATGAATAAAATGATATTCATGAAAATACACGATATGTAAAATTAAATGACACTCAAATCCATGGCTCAATTACATCTAAAATTTGCAAAACAAGAAAGACTACAATTGATTTACAAAATCCGCGCGGGCATGTACCTCCTAAATTCATTGCAATTTTAATCTACACATCTAAAATTCATAGCAATTGTAATCTACACATCTAAAATTCATAGCAATTGTAATCTACACATCTAAAATTCATAGCAATTTTAATCTACACATCTAAAATTCATAGCAATTGTAATCTACACATCTAAAATTTATAGCAATTTTCACCTTGCCAAAATTTGCTAAAAACATGTACACTATTTCATAACACACTAGTACTGATTTTCATAACACACTAACTACCTAAATTTGCTAACACTTTAGCTAAATTTGCTAACACAATATCTCCTAATAAATTTAAACTATGAAAAGATCAAAATGGTATTGAAAATTGCATCTACAAAATTAAACTATGCAAAATTTCTAACCTAAATTTGCTAACACTTTAGCCTAAACTATGCAAAATTAAACGGCGGCGTCGGGGGCAGCACCTCGAGGCAGGGGAGGGGCACGGCGAGGCAAGGGAGGAGGCCAGGCGGCGACGCGGCCGATGCAGGGGAGGGGCACGGCGACGCAGGAGAGGAGGCGGCGGGGAGCAGCCCACGGCCGATGCCGAGGAGGAGGCCGGGCGTCGGCGACGCGGCCAATCCGCAGAGGATGACCGCCGATTTGAGGACGGGGCAGCGGGGCGTCTTCTCCTTCGCAGCACCACGGCACGGCGGACCACGACGGCACGGCGACGGGCGGCGGCGACGGCACGAGGGCGACGGGCACCAGGGCGACGGCGACGGGCGGCGACGACGGCACGATATCGAGAGCGGGCAGGCGGCGGCGTTTGGGGAAGTGTGGAGGGGCGGCGCGGCGGCCTGAGGAGGCGATGGCGGCGGGGCAGCAGCACCACGCGGCGGGGCAGCGGCGTCGGGGAGGGGCGGCGGCGTCGGGGAGAAGGAGAGGCGTCGGGGACTTGTGAAAAATTTGGGTGGAACCACCCAAATACGCGCGGAAAGGACCTTTGGTCCCGGTTCCAGTCACGAACCGGGACCAAAGACCCTTTGGTCGCGGTTGGTAACACCAACCGGGACCAAAGGTCCCCCCGGGCCGCGAAAATATGCGCGCGAAGCCGAGCGGGCCTTTGGTCCCGGTTGGTGTTACCAACCGCGACCAAAGGCTTTTTTTTCCTTTTTCTGTTTTCTAGGTTCTTTTTCTGTTTTCTTTTTTGTTTCCTTTTCTGTTTTCTTTTATAGTTTCTTTTTCTGTTTTTTTTGTTTCTTTTTTTGTTTCTTTTATAGTTTCTTTTTCTGGTTTCTTTTTTGTTTCTTTTTCTGTTTTCTTTTATAGTTTCTTCTTATTATTTAAAAGTCATATAATTTTCTAGTTCTTTAAATGTTCAATATTTAAAATCACTATCTTTTTATATTTATTTTTCTAGTTCTTTTTATTATTTGAAAATCAATTTTTTTCTAGTTTCTTTAAAATGTTCCAATATTTGAAAATCACTATCTTTTTATTATTTATTTTTCTAGTTTCTTTTTATTATTGAAAATCAATTTTTTTTCTAGTTTCTTTTAAAATGTTCCAATATTTGAAAATCATTATCTTTTTATTATTTATTTTTCTAGTTTCTTTTTATTATTGAAAATCATATTTAATTATAACACATCACCGAATACAAGTCATACAAGGTTTAATACCGAATATTGTTGTTTATCAGAAATGTATATAATTGTTGATAAAAATGCAATTCAAATATCAAATTGTTGATAAAAATGTAATCTACCTTTAGTCCCGGTTCGTGTTACCAATCGGGACTAAAGAAGCACACGGATCGTGTGTTTCTTTCAAGCGCTTGTGAGCCGTTGGATCAGGGGTGTGTTTCTTTTGAGGGCTTGTGAGCTGTTGGATCGTGTGCACACGGATCGTGTGTTTTCTTCGAGCGCTTGTGAGCCATTGGATCAGAGTTGTGTTTCTTTCGAGTGCTTGTGAGCTGTTGGATCGTGTGCACCGAAAAGGCGCGCGCCAAAATACCCTTTAGTCCCGGTTCGTGGCATGAACTGGGACCAATGCCCGCCTTTAGTCCCGGTTCGTGTTACCAACCGGGACTAAAGAAGCACACGGATCGTGTGTTTCTTTCAAGCGCTTGTGAGCGTTGGATCAGGGGTGTGTTTCTTTCAAGCGCTTGTGAGCCGTTGGATCAGGGGTGTGTTTCTTTCTGCACTCCCACCTCATCCACAGGTACACCTTCTAATCGCCTATAAATAGCGACGTCCCTGCAGCGAACGGCACACAACGAGCGTCTATCTTTGCCACCGAACCCAATGGTTGGATTTAGCCTACCTGCTGGCATGTTCCCTGGCATTATTGTGTTGTCTTTGTTCACCGGCCAGCCATTGGATCCACCTCCTGTAGGTCGGTGAATAAAGACAATACAACGATGCTGTTGGAAACACAAGCCCTCAGGTAGGTTGAATCCAGTCACTGGATTTGGGTGACACAATAATGAATTGCCGAGGAGGTGGGAGTGGTGGTGGTGGAAGTGGTAGCCATGCCCCTCGGTCGGATCCAAGCAGCTGCAAGGCTCTCTCATGATCTACAACATTCCCAACACTTTTTGGGACGGTCGTTAGATCATGAGAGATGTCTTGCGGCTGCTTGGATCGAAGGTCGATTTGCTGCTCACGACGACGCGAGACGGATGCGCAAGCTTCCGGATGGGAAAAACCAGTGTTGGATCAGCCACATGACCCTATATGCAAATCATTCGGATTCCCGTGCTTCTGATCCAACGGCTCACATATCAACGCTCCTTTAGTCCCGGTTCAATCTACCAACCGGGACTAAAGACGAAGAGTTGCCCTGATCTTTTAGCTATAAATACCAAACATGATCGAGGAGGAGATGAAGAACAAGAGTACGGCAACAGCGGAGAAGAAGCTAGTCAAACTAGTCCGGAAGGCAAAGACCGAATACAAATCATTCGGATTCGCCTGCATACGTCCAACAGTGCATTTTATATGCAGGCACTCACGAGCCACTGTTGGGCTGTATGCAGGTGAAACCGTATGTTTTGTTCTATATCTAGGAATCCTTCAGTTCATCGACCGAATACAAGTCATACAAGTCATTTGATATGCAGGTAATAACAAGTCAGGTGAAACTGTGTGCATTTGATAAAAGGTTTAATACATTATTACACATCACCACCAACATCCCTATCTAGTGTGTGTCCCTTTCTTCTTCGTGTGTGTCCCTTTCTTCTGATTGCGCCGCAACCATGGACAATCTTCATCATTCAACGCGATGGTTGGGTCAGTTTTAACCGTGAAGGGGGGAATTTCATGAAAATTATTGTAATCTTCCGACATGTCCGTCTTGTCCTCCACTCCTACGATGTTTCTTTTTCCTGAAAGAACTATGTGTTGCTTTGGCTCATCGTATGATGTATTCGCTTGCTTATCTTTTCTTTTTTTCGGTCTGGAAGACATGTCCTTCACATAGAAAACCTGAGCCACGTCATTGGCTAGGACGAATGGTTCGGTGTCGTACCCAAGATTTTTTACATCCACCGTAGTCATTCCGTACTTCGGGTCTACATTTACCCCGCCTTCCAGGTTGAACCATTTGCACCTGAACAAAGGTACCTTGAAAGAAGGTCCATAGTCAAGTTCCCATATCTGCTCTATGTAACCATAATATGTGTCCTTTTTCCCATTGTTGTTTGTTGCATCAAAGCGGACACCACTGTTTTGGTTGGTGCTCTTTTTATCTTGGTCGGCCGTGTAAAATGTATTCCCATTATCTCGTACCCTTGAAAAGTCAATATAGTCGACGATGGTGCTATGGCCAACAAGTATAATTGTTCTTCAACAGTGTTGTCATTAATGAGACGTGTTTGCAACCATCCGCTGAAAGTCTTCATGTGTTCTCTTTCAATCGATTCTCCAGGCTGCTCCGGGCATTTAGAGCGTAAAATATTCATGTGTTCCTGGATATACGGAGCCACCAAGATGGAATTATGTAGAACTGTGTAGTGTGCTTGATTGAAAGAATCCCAGTCCTTACACATTATTGCTTTCTTTCCTAGCGTGCCTATTCCACGCAGTCTCCCCTCATGGCGCGATTGAGGAACACCGATCGGCTTAAGGTCAGGAATAAAGTCAACACAAAACTCAATTACCTCCTCTGTTCCATAGCCCTTGGAGATGCTTCCTTCGGGCCTAGCACGGTTATGAACGTATTTCTTTAAGACTCCCATGAACCTCTCAAAGGGGAACATGTTGTGTAGAAATACAGGACCGAGAACATTAATCTCTTCGACTAGGTGAACTATGAGGTGCGTCATAATATTGAAGAAGGATGGTGGGAACACCAACTCGAAGCTGACAAGACATTGGACCACCTCCCTCTGTAAACCTGGTAGAGTTAATGGATTGATCACCTTCTGAGAAATTGCATTGAGAAATGCACATAGCTTCACAATGGGTACTCGAACATTTTCCGGTAGAAGCCCCCTCAATGCAATCGGAAGTAATTGTGTCATAATCACGTGGCAGTCATGAGACTTTAGGTTCTGGAACTTTTTCTCTGCCATGTTTATTATTCCCTTTATATTCGACGAGAAACCAGACGGGACCTTGATACTGCTCAGGACTTCAAAAAAGATCTCCTTCTCTTCTTTGGTAAGAGCGTAGCTGGCAAGACCTTGATACTTATCTGGATTCAGGTGGTCGTCTCGTTCGTGCATACGTTGGTGGTCCTGTCGTGACTCCGGTGTATCTTTTGTTTTCCCATACACGCCCAAGAAGCTTAGTAGGTTCACGCACAGATTTTTCGTCACGTGCATCACGTCGATTGCAGAGCGAACCTCCAGTATTTTCCAATAGGGTAGCTCCCAAAATATAGAGCACTTCTTCCATATGGGTACGTGTCCATCAGCGTCATTCGAAACAGATAGACTGCCAGGACCCTTTCCAAAGATTACTTTTAAGTCCTTGACCATGTCATATATAACATCACCATTAGGTAATTTAGGATTCGTCTGATGATTTGGCTCACCTTTGAAATGCTTGGCTTTCTTTCTTACGGCATGCCCTTTTGTAAGAAATCGCCGATGCCCCAGGTACACATTCTTGTTTCCCATATGTATACTTTCAGTCTCACCTAAACAGTGCGTGCATGCATTGTATCCCTTGTTTGACTGTCCTGAAATGTTACTAAGAGCAGGCCAATCATTGATGGTTACAAACAGCAACGCTCGTAGGTCAAATTCCTTTTATTCGTGCTCATCCCACGTAGGTACACCTTCGTCACGCCACAACTGTAAAAGTTCTTCAACCAATGGCCTCAGATACACATCAATGTCGTTGCCCGGTTGCTTCGGGCCTTGGATGAGCACTGGCATCATAATGAACTTCCGCTTCATGCACAACCAAGGAGGAAGGTTATAAATACACAGAGTCACAGGCCAGGTGCTATGACTAGAGCTCTGCTCCCCGAAAGGATTAAAGCCATCTGTACTTAGCCCAAATCTTAAGTTCCTTGCGTCAGCTGCAAATTCCGGGAACTCCCTGTCGATTTTTCTCCACTGCGACCCATCGGCGGGGTGTCTTAACATCAGGTCTTTCAAACGGTCTTCTTTGTGCCATCGTAACAACTTTGCATGCTCTTTGTTTTGGAACAAACATTTCAATCGTGGTATTATAGGAGCATACCACATCACCTTGGCAGGAACCCTCTTTCTAGGGCACGGCTCACCCTCAACATTACCAGGGTCATCTCGCCTTATTTTATACCGCAATGCACCGCATACCGGGCATGCATTCAAATTCTCGTACTCCTCACCACGGTAGAGGATGCAGTCATTGATGCATGCATGTATCTTCTGCACCTCTAATCCTAGAGGGCAGACAACCTTCTTTGCTTCATACGTACTGGGGGGTAATACGTTATCCCTTGGAAGCATCTTCTTTATTATTTTCAGCAATTTTTCAAATCCCTTGTTAGATATACCATTCTCTGCCTTCCATTGCAGCAATTCCAGCGTGGTACCAAGCTTTTTCTGGCCATCTTCGCAAGTTGGGTACAACAATTTCTTGTGATCCTCTAACATGCTCTCCAACTTCAACCTCTCGTTTTCAGTTCCGCTGTTTATCTGTGCATCAAGAATGGCCCGACCAAAATCATCATCGTGCTCATCAACAATGGGCTCTTCTTCAGCTTCGTCTTCCCCCATTGCAGTATCACCGTCTTCGGTGAACGTAGGATAGTTGTCATTATCCTCTTCTTCTTCATTTTCTTCCATTATAACCCCTCTTTCTCCGTGCTTGGTCCAACAATTATAACCGGACATGAAACCATGCTGCAACAGGTGGACGTGAATGGTTTTTGAGGTAGAGTAATCCTGCGTATTCTTGCAGACGCTACATGGACAAGAAATAAAACCATTCGACGGCTTGTTTTTCTCAGCCACACGGAGAAAATAATGCATGCCATTAATATAGTCGGGAAATCGTCGGTCACTATAAATCCATTGCCGGCTCATCTGCATTATATAAATATATCAAAAACTATTGCACTACATCAAGAGTATATAATAGTGACCAAATTAGTTAATACAAGTTCATCACATTAAAACCAAAGTAAAGTAATTATAATGCATAGTCCTCATAAAACATACATTAATTGAAACTAACATACAACTATCTAAATAATTTAAATCCAACACCAAATGCGATCAAAATCGCAACTAAGATAACTACTGAACCAACAACATAATGGTACCAAGCCTCCTGACTAATGGAATATTTTCTAATCTTTTTAATCTTCAAGCGCATTGCATCCATCTTGATCTCATGGGCATGTGCGACGTCGGCAAGCTTGAACTCGTGTTCATCGATGATGTCGGCAAGCTTCAACTCCAATTTCATCTTCTCTTCTAGGCATTGCAGACGAAGATCTTCACTTCTTTCCAATTTTGCTTTCAAATCATTGTTTTCTTTTACAAAAAACTCGACAATAGGGTCGGTTGGAATTTCCGGTTCAACTACCTCCTAGATAAAAGTTTCTATGTCAAGTTGGTAGGTATAGTTGTTTTAAACACGAAATGAAACAAATAGTTATGAAAATATACCACATCCGAATCATAGACCGGACAAGGGCCGACGGGGGCGGATATCAAAACCATGACACTATACATATAAAAAAACATAAGAAAAATATACAAGAAATAAATATGCTTTTAAATCATACATGTCATTTTTCTTAAAATAGAAGATAAAGAAAAAAAGCTCACCGAGGTGGTGCCGGTGACCGGACGACGCGGGCTATCGACGGCGGTGAGGACGGGACGACACTAAAATCCACAAATAATAAATTAATTTGAGCTCAAAATGCATATAAAAAATTAAACTCTCTAGCTAGGCATTTCATCAAACACCTTGCTTGCACTACAAACCATAAAATGAGCTAAACTAGCAATGAAATGAGCTAAAGTTGCAACTTCGGAGAAAAGGATGATGTTGCTAACCCTTGAATATATGGGGTGCCTTCAATCCTCACAAATGGTGAAAAAAATGGGGATTAACTTGAGTGATGGAGTGGAAATGGAGGAGAAAATGTTGATGAACTCAAGCTAAAAATGGTGGTGGAGCTCGGGTGGAAGATGATATAGGCAGGGACAGCCTTTGGTCCCGGTTCGTGGCTGGAACCGGGACCAAAGGGTGCCTGCCGGGGGTCCCACGGCTGCTGCCGCATGTGCAGATCCTTTTGGTCCCGGTTCCAGACACGAACCGGGACCAAAGGGTGCCTGCCAGGGGACCCACGGCCGCCGCGGGCACGTGCGAACCCTTTGGTCCCGGTTCCAGCCACGAACCGGGACCAAAGGTCCCAATTGAACCGGGACCAAAGGTCCCCGGCGCCCCGGCCGATGGAACCGGGACCAATGGGGGCATTGGTCCCGGTTATTTAATGTGCCGGGACAAAAGGGCAGAATGGAAGCCCCTTTTTCCACTAGTGGATGCTTTGTTTGGGCACCGTCCTCCTGCCTGACCCCCCGTAATAAAGCACGCCGTTTGGGCACCGTGCCGCGCGCAGAGGACTGCCAGCCTAAGCGCGCAGATGAGCAGCTAGCGCTAGCTGCAGCGGATTACGTACGTACGCAGCCATCCACTACGTACGTACGTGTCTCCTCTAGTCTAGTCTCTAGGTATATATACTGCGGGTCCAACAATTTACCTTCTTATTATTACATATAAGGACCGATCACGACGGAGAGTCGGATTCATCATCACCAACGAGACGCACGTCTTTCACAATCTTGTCCTGAATGAAGAGACAAAACTAACCTATTTCATGAAACTCAACACGAAATAACCCGATACTAAAAAGATTTCGCAGACGCCCCAACCAGCTCTATATATAGCATGATGACGCTGTTGCTCGCGGAGCCATGCATGGTTTCGTCCGACGTGGCACTCATCCCCGCCCCTGGCCCACGACACGCATATCTGCGTTAAGTTTTATTATTTCTCATGTCAAACAAAACTTTGAATTCATTCATGTACAAGTTGGCATGACAACTCTAACAGAAAAATAAAGCTACTTTCAACTCACCGTAATTTTCTCTATAATTTTCACTAGGAAAAGGATCATTTCAACCATTTTCCCATATGTCTCCTATAACGATTTACTTTTACCGGTACATTTTATTTATTTATTTCATAGCGTGGGTCACCTAACTTGAGAGTCAGATAATAAGATGGATTGTTGCTTTCTGTGCATATAATATTTAATTATACCTTATTATTAAATTACATTTTAAACAAAAAAGCAGGATTTCAATGTTTCCAAGATATTAAGTTGTGTCTAATTCTATATGCATGAATTTTCAGTAGAATTTATTTATTTTCCGACATATTATGTTGCATCGCTTTCTATATGTAATTTTTTTTGGTGTATTACATATGTTTACATGTGCGGGAAAAAAATTTTGAGAGATCATAGCAGCACACGACAATTCAAATAGTAAGTTAAACATTACCAACGAGATGTACGTTTTGTATTATCTTCACTGACGTACGTCTTTAATTACCTTGATTTGATCAAAATGAATGGAGTTGGTGTCGGTCTCGTGGAGTCCCATTCATCGGTTGTGACGCGGCCTAGAAGCTCGGTATATCCCCTCCTCGTCATCCTTAGCTGAAGACGATACAAAGCGAGTCCTTGTCGTTTGGTTGGTGTGGGTTGTGTTGTAATCTGTGTCGCGTCGTGTTTGTATCGAATGGCATGTGTTGGATAATTACGTACAAAATATGATTAATTATAGAATATTATAAACATGACAACTGTAGCTACTAACATGTTAATCTCGAAAATACTAGATGTATTAACTAACATGAACAACAACATCATACACACGGAAAACATGTAATTACGAAACATATTTAACCGGTAGATCGGATCACACGGCATGTACCAATCTATCATAGAGGAAGTTGTCGTCAGTGCAATAGTAATGTTGTTGATGAGAATGTTGGTTAAAACCATTTGCAATAGACGGGGTTGGAGACGACGGAAACCAAGACTACCCGACTTACGGTAAACGACCTGTGATGAAGAATACGAGCAATCTCGCGGAGCACATCCCAAAAGCCAAATTGGTCCTCTCATGTACATGATCACAAGAGCTATTGGTTTCGAAGACCTGCTCTCCCTTTCACCACAGCTCGGGATGGAGTAGACTCCATATTCATGAAAAAAACCGATTCATGAAACACGACGCGTCTCTTCTATTCTCACTCACTTACCAATAAACTTCATCTTATACGGTGGTGCAACTCCCTCCAATTTTCCATATAAAACTAAAAATTAGCACCTCCACCTATTGTCATACACATGGATCATTTAACATTTTAGAAATTGTTTGTTAGACTGACCAAAATGAACCCAAATTCTAACTGCTTGCTAGCGTTTTCTTTTTCGAAATGGGGATGTGTCTCTACCTCTGCATCAAACGAAACGATGACAAACATTCTTTTATTGCAAAGTTATAGTATTAAGGTTTACGCCCTGATAACGTTGTACCGGCCATTTTGGTGGCTTCATCTATGAAATATATATGATACACCTGACATGGTGTACCGTTGAAGGAAAAGAGTGTATATGAAGCAAACGTAACGAACAATGCGTCCGATCAGCCGTGGATTGGTACGCAGCCGATCGATCAGCTAGCTCGTCAGAACCGGCGTACACGTTCGTCGGCACGATCGACGTGGTTCATGCAATGCGATGCACGCAAACCCGCTCCTACAACTCTTTGTTCCGCTTTGATTAATTTCGGTTGGGAGAAGAGGGGCTCCGGATCGGATCGCGCGGCGATGGATGCTGCTCTTGCTTTGCTCCGTTGCAGCTAGCTGCAGTTGGTTGGGGTTGGCTGTGCTGCCCTGTCCTCCTGACACGCAAAGTAGGAGCGGCTTTTGTCTGCCGGTTCAGTGCAGGCACGCGATCTCACCCCGCAGCCTCTACCTGCGCACGTTCTGCGTTCCGTTCCATCGGAGCCTGACCCTGCGGATACTATTGGCTGGGATACGTCCAACCATTATTCTTTTTTGATAATTCATATTGATCGATCGATCACGGTCGAGAGTCTGATTCAACGTCAACTGCGGTAAGATATACGGAGTACAATACACATTTGCCAACGAGATGTACGTGTTTCATAATCTTTTTACTTCGTCAACATGAATGGAGTCATTATTGATAATAGATGAAGTGGCCAAATTCAGCACATGCATGCGCTATCATCATGTGCTAAAACATCTTATATTTTTATACGAAGGGAGTATACATGAACGCAGGCCACTCATCGTCGACACTCGACATGAGCCGAGGTGCACGCACGGTCCATCCCTCCATTAATGGCGTTTGCGGTTTGCATCGATCCATTAATGTGTGTGCGGTCGTTTGGGCGCCGTTCCGCACGCAGAGGGTAGGACTGCCACTGCTGCAGTGGAATCTCTGTACACCGTTAGCCTTAAACATACGAGCGCGGCAGCGGATTACGTACGCAGCCTGCAGCTCGGGGAGGTCGGGAGGATTAGCATGGCCGCCCGGCTAAGGCTGGGCATAAAACCCGATACCCGAAGCCCGAACCCGAAAAACCCGAGCCCGAACTACCCGAACCCGACCAACCCGAACCCTACAACGGGTAGCAGATTTCAAAACCCGAATTTAGTTCGGGAAATTCGGGTTTGAAGTCACGGTACCCGAATTTCCCGAATAACCCGAAATAGACATGCAGCCCAATATATTGAGTCGGGAAGGGAACAGCCCAACAAAGAAAACTCCCACGTCAAGGCCCAATAGCCCAAGTATACGTACGTTGCATCTGTAAAACCTAGCGCTGCTTCTTTTACCTGATCCAGGACGACTTTTGCCCGACGTTCTCTAATTTCTTGTCTATTTTTCCTTTCATTGTGAATTATTTCGGGTAAATCGGGAATACCCGAACCCGAACCCGAATTTGCGGGTACCCGAATTGTCGGGTAGCAGAAATTACGAGCAAATTTCGGGTATCATCTTTGGAAACCCGAAATTCCTAAAACCCGAATAACCCGACCCGAAATTTTCGGGTAACCCGAATGCCCAGCCTTACGCCCGGCAAAACAACCGCATGATAAGGCGAGAAATTACCCGAAGGAAACACACGCCCTCACATGGCCCCGTTCCATGGTAGCTTTCCCCTTCCGATCCATCGTCAATTGACTCCATAGATAGAGTCGAGGGTGTCTTGATAGAGAGCAGCGTTGGAGACCAACTCTCATAGGTAAACAAATTGTTAGATGTGGTCTATATCAAATTCTTGTTGGACGTTGAGGTTGTTGGCCCAAAAGTTATTTTCGAGTGTCCTGCAATTCTTAATCTTCCTCTCCGAAGTCCACTCTCCGAAGGCGAGAAATTCTCAAAGGCAGCCCCAAGTACCGCATCGGAAAGGTGGCTTTGCTCGCACAAAAATTTTGAAGGATGTCATCAAGCTCAATGTGTAGTACCTCTAGTATATATCCTACATATTCTAGATACAAACAACTTACGACACTTCTTATAAAGTTATTCCAAATTTAACTGAACACAACCAACTTGGGACACTAGAATATGTAGGAGTTTCTAGAATACGTAGAAGACTAGAGGTATAAGTACCTCTAGTATCCTACATATTATGGATACACCTATATACACAATTCATTCCATGCACCGAAGTGTATCTAGAATATGTAGGATATATACTAGGGTTATAAGGGTCTAAGTTGGTTGTGTTCAATGAAGTTTGGAATAATTTCTAGTATATTTAATGATATAGTACTTTTCGCCCACTTGATGACGGAGAGATCACCTTGGTTGAAGCTGTGGAACTCGTCGCGGAGGAAGGTGGCGCGCGTGTCGCGGTTGTCGCGGAAGACGGCGCGGATGGAGCGCCAGAGGGAGAGGGCCGTGGCGTGCCGGGCCTCCACGATCTCCAGAGTGGAGGCGGTGACCGTGGCGTCGTACCACGAGACGATGGCGAAGTCATTGAGGACCAAATCGGAGGTACCTTGGGCGGGTGATCCGTCGATGTGATCCCGCAGGCCGAACTTGGAGAGGGTGGTGATGAATTGACGGCGCCAGACGCCGTAGTTCTCCTTCTCGTAATCGAGAGTGACGAGCACATGATCGCGGATGCGGAGCCCTTGAAGCTGGGGGGTGGGGAGAGGTTGAGTTGCGACGGGGATGCCGAAGGCCTCGTCGATGCCGGAGTCGGAGTCCGACGCGGAAGAGGAGGAGGAGCTCATGGCGTGGTTGGGGAGGGCAGCGGAAGAGATTGGATCTTGATCTAAGAATCTGATACCATGTTAGAGCCTGAACTAGCTACGGAGGAGAAAGGCAATTGGCGCAACTGATTTTATTGATGACAATCGGTTGCTATATATAGCATACAAGCAGCACATATCTTGCTAATCAAGTTAGGGCAAGAATAGGCCGGCCGGAGGCTTATCTCTAGACTAGATATCGTTAGAAATATAAACAGACTAACTAACGTATCATGCTGAATATCTCGTCAGTTAACATATATAAATGTCTTCATGCTTTATTATTTACTGTTTATTCAGATTAAATCTTATGGTGTAAACAGCACGTTCGTCTTGACGTACACGAGGTGTGGTCCATGCACGCACGCACGCAAATCCGCTCCTGCCGCGCTTTGTTCCGCGTTGATTATGTTTGGGAGAAGTAGAGGCCGGATTGTTAGAGTATATTACGTTTAGGGTTTAAAGAGTTGTAATCCTAGTCTATTTCTTCTAGTTCCCTTAGCCCCCAAGTCTTCTCTACTATATAAACAGCCCAAAGGCTCACAATGTAATCACCAATATTAGTCAATCAATATACAAAGTATTACAATCCATCATGGTATCAGAGCGGTACGGTCCTTGACCTAGCCGCCAACGCTTCCGCACCGCGCCGCCCCCGGCGAGATCGATCTCCATGATCGTCGGGGGCGTTGCATCCCGTAGCTAGATTTTCTTCCAATTCCAATAAAATTAGATCTCGTAGTTTTAGCAAATTTTCGTTTTTCCAGTTAGATCCGTGTCCATAGCCACCAAAATCACTCCAATCCTACAGATCCGCTCGGTGGACTCCATTGCACGGCCGGCCGGCCGGCCGTACGCGCGCCCGACGTCACGCTCCACCAGCGGCCGATCAGGCACCAAGCTGCATGGCCATGGCGTGTGCGTGCATGTGCGGTGGTCAAGTACAGATCAGCTCTACTCCAACTTTGCTGACTCTGCTTCTGTCTGCATCGTGCTGCACGTCTACGCCGCCAATTGCCATCAACCCGATCTACACCGATCCGTCGACTTCGATCTACATAATCCGTGGTCAACATCGCCGACATTCATCTACACCAACAACTCCGCATCGTCGCCGCCACCACCGATCGTGGTCATCGTCAACGCCAACAAACAAGTTCTTCTTCTCCACCAGCGACGCCGCGCTAATACAAGCGGAAAAATAGGGGTCTAATCCCCAAAATCAACTACCGCTACAATTCGATCTTCGTCAACAACTACTTCATCGTCTTCGTCCACCACGACCTCGCCGCCAGAGTTGCAGTCTATTTTTTTTTTTTTACATTAAACAATTTTCTTCTTGCAACTATTTCGTCTACTCCGGCGTCAACGGCGGACAACTTCTTCGCACCGACCGGTCACGGAGAATTTCTTTGCTGATCCCTCCAACTCTGGTTCGTATGGCTCATGGTGGTCCCTATCTTCGCACGTCCGGTCTTGGCAACACCGACGCGTGCCTTCGTCCCCGACGCGCTCCCGAGTCCGGCAAGCTCGGCAAGGCGTGTCGCCTACCTCGACTTCCTCTACTCCAACTACGTCTACTACAACACTACGGCGAAATCTCCAAGGCTCAATGACGACATCAACCACAACACCACGACAACAACAACCTCATCGACTTCATCAACGGCGACTACATCACCAACGGCACCATCGACCACGACTACAGCGCCCACATCCTCGGCTACATCGACATCGGCATCAAGGACTATCACCTCGGCTCCCTCTAATTCGGATTATGCTCCAGTCAGACCGTCCGTGACGCTCCTGCTGTTCGCGTCACTACCGATCCGACTGCGGGGGGGTGTTAGAGTATATTACGTTTAGGGTTTAAAGAGTTGTAATCCTAGTCTATTTCTTCTAGTTCCCTTAGCCCCCAAGTCTTCTCTACTATATAAACAGCCCAAAGGCTCACAATGTAATCACCAATATTAGTCAATCAATATACAAAGTATTACAATCCATCACGGATCAGATGGCACGCCGATCGATGCTGCTCCGTTGCAGCTAGCTGCAGGTGGTTGGGGTTGGCTGCGTGCTCCCCTGTCTGCCTCCTGACCCGCAAAGTAAGATCGGGCAGCTTTTGTCTGCCATTTTTCTCAGGCACGCCGATGCCGTGCCACCACCACCACACGACGATCTCATCCTGCCTGCCGCCGCTACCTGCGCACCCACGTCTGCGTGCGTTCCGTTTCGTCGATCGGAGCCTGCCTCCGGATGTTGTTCGCTGGGACACGTACAACATTTTACCATCTACTTCTACTAACATTCTGATCGGTCACGATCGCGAGGGTCTGATTCACCACCAGCACGGAATAAGTTACAGTATATACATTATCAGCGAGGCGCACGTATTTTATTATCTTGGCTTGATCAGGATGAATAACGAAGTCATAAAACCAAGTATCTGATACTGGATGAAGTGGCATGCATGTGCGCACGTTTGTAGATCAATCATGCACTACACTATACACGAACGCAGCTGGCCATTCCGTTGTTGACGTGAAGGAGAGGTTCATCCCTCCATCCATTAGGGCTCATTTGGTTGCACGGGATCCGCCCGGGATCCCCGTCCTTTCCCTGGGTGCGAAGCCCACGTGGAAATTTCAACCCGGTTTTTTCAGCGGCACATTTGGTGGTATCGCGGAAGGGAATTTCTTGCCCGATCCGCGCGATTTCCCCGGGCCGCTCTCCCCCACCTCCGACCATCGGGAAAATCTCCCCTTCTCTCTCGCGAGCTCTGTCGTCTCGTCGTCCTCCGCCTCCTCCGTTCGTCCACCTCCACTCTCCGCCTCCCCGTGCTCCGCCTCTTCCCCGCGGTCTCAGCCATCTCGGAGATTAGTCTTCATCGCGACCTCCTCCGCTCTGCCCTGCAACCTCCACCCCCCTCCGGCGCTACCAGCTGCACATGTCTCCTACGAACTCCTCCACAAGGAGCGACGCATGCAGCGTCACCGTAGCCGCTTCATCTTCTCCCTCGCTCGCGAAGCGACGCCTCGGGCGTCGATCTCCATCTGGCGACCTACTCCATCTCTCTCCGGATCTACGCGTGTCCCAGCCATCGCCGAGCAGATCCGGTGCCTTCTCGCCATGGAGTCAGTTCCATCTCTCTCTCTTATCTTCTCACTGTATTTCTTGGTTCCTCGCGGTCTTGTGGATCTGCTTCTGCAATTGTGTCAAGTAAAGAAAAGAGGAAAGAAGCCCCTGAGGTGCGCCATTGTATTGACATGAGAAAACCTGACGGTAGTAGTTGCTTCACTAGTTGTGGATAGGGTGGACTCAGATCTTCTGCTCGTGGTGGACTGCATTGTTTTTCGAATTTTCTAGCAAGTGATCTGATGTCCCAGCATCATCGTTTTCCAGCATTGTCCCAGAGAAGATGACCCATACATTTTTTTTCGAAATGGGGAATGAAACCCTGGCCTCTGCATCAAGCGATGCACACAGCCATTTATTGCAGAGTGTTCATAAGTATCAATTCTTACAAATCATGGATCACATAAGGTTGAAACAAAAATCAACCATCAAAACATAATTAACATATAGCAACTAGACATGCGTAATGCGATTAATATGCTGCCACGAAGCCCGGTTGAAGATATGCCGAGCGACCATCAGGAGACGTGAACATCCAGTAGCCATCAAACGCCTATACGAATAGGAGACTTTGTCTGTTTGTCGACTCCATTTAACCAGTTACCAAACATATTAGTAATATTAGTCGGTGGAGTGATATTATAAGTACTGTAAACAACTGTCCAAATAATTTTGGCGAAAGGACATTCAATAAATAAATGTTCTACTGTCTCCTCCGAGCCACAGAAAGAACATTTTGTGCACCCTTGCCAACGACATTTAGCGAGATTATCTTTAGTAAGCAACACTTTTTTATTAAGAAACCACATAAAAACTTTTATCTTGAGTGGAATCTTAAGTTCCATAAATATGTCTGAAGGAATCTAGTATGACCATTCATCAAATCCTCATACATCGATTTAACTGAAAAGATCCCCGAAGCGGTTAACTTCCACACAAAGCGGTCTGGAGACTGAGATAGATCAACATCCATAAGTCGAAGACATAAGTGTGACCACGCAACCCAATTATCTCCTGTCAAAGATCGACGGAAACTCATATTGAGTGGGGGCGCAACAGACAATACGTCATGAACCGAGATGTTCTTCCTATTGGTGATGTTATAAAGGGATGGATATTGAGCTTGCAGCGACTGATCACCTAGCCATGTATCCTCCCAAAACCGAAATTGTCTTACCATCCCCAAGTTGGAACTTTCCCCTGTTAAAGAAATCATCTTTGACTTCCATAAGTCCTTTCCAAAAAGGTGAATCTGTCGGTTTTGCTTGAACTTCTGCTAACGTTTTATTAGAGAGGTACTTGTTATGCAGCAATTCCTGCCAAAGACCCTCCTCGTTGATCAACTTACTAAGCCATTTACTCAGTAAGCAGGGATTTTTTTAATTCTAATACTTCAATACCTAAGCCCCCTTGATCTTTCGGTCGACAAATCATTTTCCATTTGGTAAGCCTATACTTACGTTTATGCTCGTCGCTTTGCCAAAAAAAAGCAAGAGTGATAGTAATCTAGTCTTTTCCTTACCCCAACAGGTACTTGAAGAAAAGATAACATGAACATTGGAAGGCTTGTCAGAACCGAGTTGACTAGGATTAATCGGTCTTCGTATAAGAGCAATTTCCCTTTCCAACAACTTAATTTTCCTTCGAAATGAGTCTCAACTGGGTACCATTCAGAATTAAGCAACTTCATATAATGAATCGGTATCCCACCTCGCAACCAAAAATTTCTTTGTATTGCTCCTCATCATCCTTAGCCTTTCCAAAGCAGAAAATCTCGCTCTTATGAAAATTAATTTTTAAACCCGAGAGTTGCTCAAAGAGGCATAAAATTAATTTCATGTTCAAAGCTTTTGACAAGTCATGGTCCATAAAGAGGATAGTATCATCAGCATATTGGAGAATAGAAATCCCCCCGTCAACTAGATGAGGGATGAGACCACTAATCTGCCCATCCTCCTTAGCCCGTTCAATAATAATTGCTAACATATCAACTATTATATTGAAGAGTAAGGGGGAAAGAGGATCTCTCTGACGAAGCCCTTTTCTTGTTTGAAAATAATGACCAATGTCATCATTAATTAACACGAATACCAACACTACCCTCCTGAATATACTTCATAATTTGGTCGCACCAAGCCTTATCGAAGCCTTTCATTCTGAGAACTTGTTGTAAAAATGACCATTTAATCTTATCATACGCCTTCTCAAAATCAATTTTAAATATGACCCCATCCATTTTCTTCCGATGAAGTTCATGAATAGTTTCATGGAGTACCACTACTCCTCCTAAGATGTGTCTACCTGGCATAAAGGCCGTTTGAGAAGGTCTAATCACATTCTGAGCTACAGACACCACACGATTAGTGGCAACCTTAGTAAAAATTTTGAAGCTCACATTGAGTAGGCAAACAGGTCTATATTGCTGGATCCGTACTGCATTCTCTTTTTTGAGAATTAAAGTAATGACTCCAAAATTTAAGCGATACAGAGGTAGAGAGAAAGTATGTCTTGATTTAAGTATGTCTTGATTTAAATTTTCCATTAGAGAGAAAGTATTTGGTTCCGACGGCCCAAACAATTTCTTGTAATATTCAGTGATATAAACCTTTAAGACGACCCATACATAACCTAGCCGGATTTTGTTATGATTCATATCGTAATCTTATGTGGGATGGTGATTGGTTTCACGTGATGTATTAGATGATGATGTACGTAACGGAGTTAATAAAATACGCCGTTTTGCTTCCGAAAAACAAAAAAGTTATATGCATGTACGGGACAGGACACATACGTAGGGAACAATGCGCGCGTCTGACCGATTAGCTAGCTGATCGATCGGTTGGGTTGGGTGGAAGTACCAAATATATATCCCGGCCAGTGGAAACACGTGCGTGTTGACACGAGTACGTGTGTTCATGCGCACAAACCCGTCCGCTTTGATTTTGTTTGGGAGAAAAGGTGGCCGGATCGGATCGGATCGGATCGCGCGCCGATGCCACTGCTCTCGCTTTGCGCCCCCTCATCCCCTCTGCTGTGCTCCGTTGCAGGTGGTTGGGGTTGGCCTTCTGACCCGCAAAGTAAAGAGCATCAGCTTTTGTCTGATCCTGTTCCTGTCCTGTCGTCAGGCACGTAAGCCAATGCCGTCCGCGCGCGATCTCTTCCTGCGTTCCGTTTCATCGGAGCCTGCCTGCCTCCGGAACGTTGTTCGCTACATCAGACACGTCCAACAATTTTTACCATGTACAGTAACATACTCACGAGGTGCGTGCAGGTGTTTATCCCTTCCATCCATTTTTTAGTGGTTGTGTCGCACAAACGTATACCATCTGTCCATGCATACATGTGTACGACCGTTTGGGCGCCGTGTGCCACGCGCAGAGGTGCGCACGGCCACTGCTGCAGTCGAATCTCTGTACACCGCCAGCCTTAAACAGACGAGCTTTCGCAGCGCTGCGGCGGATTACGTACGCGGTAGCATGGCCGGCAAAACAACCTTTTGTACGTGGCGCGCGTGACGACTGTGTCTTTCATCTGCCACCGATCGAATTGCTTGCACACATTTGTTGTTCAAATGCACTTGTATATCCTCCCCGATTAGTCCTGATTTCACGTCGCATAAAAAATCACTCGGTAGATTTGAAAACATACACAATTTGATCTACCAGTAATAGAAAGCACGTGTACACCGACATGCACGTACCGCGTCGCTAGTTTGAACCGAACTCATTCGAAATTTCCACTCGAGGTAGGCACATCCACCGATCCAGCGTCTATATGTGTTATATCAACCAGCGAAACATCAAATCATGTGAACAATTACCCGAATCAACACACACGCCCTCACGTGGCCATCCTGATTCCATCATGCACCATCCCTACCGAAGTATCGATCCATCGCCGTCAATTGACTCCGGTCTCCCGTCCTCGTCCAACTCCACCCGCACACGCCTCGTCCCCATAGGAAGATACGATACGCTCATCTGCGCGGGGCCCGCACACACGCACCTACGGGACACGACTTCCCAACACAAAAACCCTACCCCCGCACCCTGACATGCGGGCCACCCTAGATAGTACGTCCTTCTCCGACGGACGGCCCCATACCTGCGTCGCAGGAGTAGCAACTGCAGCGGAGGATGTCCCCTCCGCGCTGACACATGGCAGAAGGAAGGCGACAAACCGAACCAAATGAAGCAGAAGGACGGAGAAAACTTTGTGGTTGTTATACTTTTAACAACGAACCTATAACGACAACTAACGACCACCTGATTATGGTCGTTAATGACTATTGACGACCAAAATCTGACTTTTAACGACCATATATTTTGTCGTTAAAACCTTTTTTTTCTAGTAGTGCAACCAGCGAATCATCAAATGAGGCCGGTATTATAGTTAAGGAAAGCACATGCACACGGACCCTGCACCGAACCGTCCGCAGTAGCAAGTTCATGGCTAGTTCTCTGCGACGTGCATATCTAGTTCCGTTAGTTACTGGGTGACCCGGAATTATCTGCATGCGTCCTTTTCTACAACGTATACTCTACGAGGTTACTCAGGAAGAAACCCAAGCGCAAATTAATTATATGTCATTAAGTTAGATTGAACTCTCCTTCCAAAAAATCCTGGATAACATTTCATGGTCAATTAGTTGGATAGATTTATCGCTCTTCAAACAAGTTGTATAAGTAAAGACATATGTATGAGTACCATAAGTAAAAATGTAAACATCAAATTAATCTATGATAACACTTTTATTTTGTAAATAGATATAATATGGTCACCAATTCGACAACTCATTCTTCTATTGATTGCTACAAAGGAAACTCTTTGACATTTTATCAAAAAATTATTCATTCGATATGTTTTGTGAAATGCAAGTCAAGTTTCAAAAGAAAAAATAATCAAAATAATCAAATAAGCAATGGTCCAAATCGGTGTTAACATAGTCTATAGCAATAGAAGGTGTCCACACTGTAAAATAATCAAGAATGACCAGATGTCTTCCTCTTTCTTGATTTCCCTCCTTTTGATACCATTTCATCAAAACTTAGAATTATTATGTCATTTTTTGCGCAAATTAACATTGTAATAGTGTTCTGAGCCATCATTTTTCAGTTGAATAAACATATGTCCCCACTTGTTGAGAAAAATATTGACAGAACAAACACAAATTCAATATCGTAAAAAATAATTCATTAATCAAGAAATACGAGATCACCCCTTTTACTCTGGAGTGACAGAGGGATCGTGCAATTCGAGCCTTTTTTATGCTTTTCCCGACGGTCTGGAGAAAGCAACAATCAATAGAACTTTCCTAATTCTCTCTTACTTTCAGAAACAACATGAAATTCTTTTTCTTTAAATGAGAGCGGAGCGGGTCTGAAAAAGGATCTTAGAGCGTCTAGGGTTGGGCCATGAGGGAATCTTAACTCCTTCCTTTTTCTGCCCATCGGAGTTATTTCCCAAGGACTTGGCATGGTAAGAGGGAGAAGGGGGAAGAAGCACACTAGCTTGAAGAGCGTAGTACAACTAAAACTGATTGCAACCTCTCATAAGCTGGGCAAAATACTCTCAGGTCCTACTTAAAAAAACCCCATCTAGAACATTGTTTAGAGTTCGGTTTTGTTAGATTGGAATTTAGCGATTGCGAATAGAAAAAAGTTGATTTCTGATTAGACTAGATCTACTCCTCTTTTTCACTATGGGATCGGCTTTCTGTAGTGTTGACTGAAACAAACATAGCTTTCTCATAGGGAGTCCGTCTTTAATGTACGACCACTCAAATTGTTTAGAAAAAGACACGTGCATCTGAATATTATCGTCAAAATTCAAGGTAGGGCGGCTGCCCTACCGAGAGCTCCGCCCCTCAGGAACCTACGGAATTAGTTGGGCGGAGAGAGATTTGGACCTACAATTAATAGCTACTCTCCCGTACAAACGGACCTATTATGTACGTACCCATTAGTCCTGATTTTATGTAAGCATAAAATCACTCTCGGTAGATTTGGAAACGTACCCGGGTTGATCAACCAGTATAGGAAAAACGCGTGCGCACCGACATGCACGTACCGTGGCTAGTCTGAACGAACTCCATTCCAAATCTATGCTTGCCAGGCCGAGCATTTAACAGCCAACGAAGTCATGAAATGAGGCGAACAATTACCCGAATCAAACACACGCCCTCACGTGGCCTCCCAATTCCACCACCATCGATCCCTTCCCTTCCGATCCATCGTCGTCAGTCGATTGACCGCGGTCTCCCGTCCTTGACGTCCACCACCCAGCCCCACACGCCTCCTCTCCTCTCCGCGTCCCCCGAGGAAGATACGCTCGCTCATCCGCGCGGGGCCCGCCTTCCCCCACGCACACCTCCCTCCGACGGGCGCATGCAACCACGCCTGCGGCTCAGCAACAGGAGTAGCAGCTGCAGCAGAGGCTGTCCCCTCGGCACTGACACATGGCAGAAGGGTGAGCAGGCAGAGGACGGAACGCGACAAACCGAACCAAAGCGAGGGCAGGAGGACGGGCCCCCACCGACCTCCTCCCCCACCCTACCACCGTACTTCCTCTCTCTCTCTCACCCTCGTCGCTGTCGCAATGCAACCCCGGCGCCTTCCAAGCAGCTTCCTTCCGGCTGGGACCGGCCTGTGGCGGAGCGCCACGCGTCGCACGGCGTTCAGACGCGCAAGGGGGTAGCTACAGGAGTTTTCCGTTTCCGTGCTACGTCGACCTCCTCGCGGGCCGCGGCGCCACCCGGAACGGCAAAAAGCGGAGCTTCGAGGAGGGAACACCAAAGCTGTGAAGGGGTAGTATAGCTAGTACCAACGGGTGGGGTGGGTGGGTGGGTGGGTAGAGAAGAGAGAGAGAGAGGCCCGAGAGCCGAGACACACAGACAGAAAAGGAGGGCGCAGAGCTTTTTCAGTTTTCAGTTTTGGCTTCGTCGTCGTGCGTTGCCGTTGCGTGGTGGGTGCTGCTCGGTCCAGGGGTAGAAGAGGGGAGGAGGGGAGGGGGTGCCACATTACTCCTGCTGCTACACAGAAGCGATCGAGCGAAGTTGAAGTTCGAGGGTGCCGTACGTGTGAAGGAGCGAGGGCGTGGAGGAAGCAAGGGAGGGTGGGTGGGTGGGGTTTCCGGGGCGCGCGGCGAGATCGGAGGTTTCCCGGAGGGGAGGAAGCATGGGAGAGGTGAGCTTGCTTCCGCCGGCCGTCAGCATTGCTTGGGTGTCCGTCTGCTGCGTGCGTGCTGTTTGCGTGGGTGTTGGCTCGATTTCTCGTCTGGGGAGTTGGTTTTCGTTTTGCCCGGGTCGATCGGGGTTCGTGATGCTTTTGCTGGAATCTCCGACGAGCGCTCCGGCCCTCCCTCGCGTATGAATGTGACCCGGTGATGCGAGAGGGGAGGCGTGCGCGCGTCCGTGTCCGCGAGACGGAAATCGTGGTTCGTTTTGGCGATTGATTTTCGGTAGGGTTTCAGGCTTGGGGTTCTCCGATCCACCTTCTGCTGGGGTTTTTGGAGGTTTAATTGGGGGTTTCCTGCGGGTTTTGGTCGGCATGTTCGATTCCTTTTGCGTCTTAGAAGAAATCGGCTATTTCGTCGATTTATTCCGGCTTTGGCGGTCGATCGTTTAGCGCTACCTTATCGAGATTTTCCTCGATCAGTTCGAGCCTATTTTGCAGCTTATTTACTGGATCTAATCCGTCCGAGGATCTGAGACTATTCTTCTCTCCGTGTTTCTGCTTTTGCTTCCTGTTTTCTGCCACTCAATGCCCGCCCGTTTCGATCCATTTCTGCGCAGCTAGCCTCACGTGTGGAGAGTGAAGTAGTTTCTGACCGATTGGCAATGCTCCATCTATGGTGGCTTAATTTCCATCCCATGACCGTGCGGCAAGCACGGTTTACAGCACAAAAAAATTCCATCCCATGAGCGTGCTCTTGCCTCGGTTGGATGATAAGGTCATGTTTTACTCCGTTCCTTCTCATCGTGGTTTTTCTTTTGCTTTCCGGTCGATTTGACGAGACGTCGCTCGCTTGCTTCCGGTGGTGGTGGTGGTGGTGGGAGAGATTCCACGCTTCCGGCCCAAACCGGAAGGAACGCTTTCACTTCCATCCCCGATCGCTTTGGGTGATTCGAGCTCAGAGATCCTTTTCCTAGCTTCCTCTTTGGTCCTTGCGCCACTCCCTCTCTCTGCCCGTGATGTCCTGACGCGACTAGGACTAGGCCGCCATGATTCGTCCGGTGTGAACAGTGGAGTTAGACTGCACTTGCGCCTGCCGGAGCTTTCGTCGCATCCGCTTGTTCTTACGCGCTTCGACTTTTTTTCTCTCTTCCCTTTGCGTGTGCGTCTCCATGGAGAGTTTCCAGTTTCGTGTCACTGCGCTCCCAGGATGCAGACTGGCTCGGGGCTATGCTACCTTGGCTGCATTGCCCGAATTAATACCCAGCCATTTCTGTGTGCCTTTTTCTGGCCGCGTTTCTCTTATCGATCATGTTGCTCTAGGTTCTTCTTCCCTGCGCGTTAATTTGGTTGCCGATGCTAGAACGAGATTTTGCGGCATTAACTACGACGTTGCTAAATTTTGTTGTGCTGCACTGTCAAATATACTGCCCAATTTGTGTTTCTTTTCTGGTTGTGTTATCGTATCATGTTTGCCAATATGCCAGAAGTAGATTTTGAGCAGCATCTAGACATTGGTCCTGTTTGTATCTATTTATTTTTTGTGACAACAATAGATGGGTCCATGGGTTGCCTGGGTACTCCAACTGTCCAGCATCGTATTGCAGCAAGCTTTTGCCAATGCTAGAGCAAGCAGCATTTCGTAGAATTGTGACTTCGCAACAATTTTGCAGTGATTTTCCATTTTTTTATCTTAGAGGTTTTGAAGCAATATTCGTTGTTGAGACAAGTTTTGCTAATTGAACTTTTCAAATCCAATTTTGCAATGTGCAGAGTTCAAGCGAAGAAGCTGGCAGGACCGACAAGATGGGGAAAGACAATGGCGTCTCCCGCGCCGTGGCAGACGACGACACCGCTCTGCTCCTCTCCGCGGTGGAGAGCTTCAGGAATGTGGCGCTGGGCCGGCTCTGCAAGGGCTCTGAAACCTCGAGGGTCCTTGACCAGGAGATGTCCACCAGGCTCCTCCACCTTGCCTGCAGGAACGACGCCGTAGAGTGCGCGAGGCTCCTCCTCGACGGAGGCCACGGGATCGACGCGCCCCCTGTAGACGCGAGGGACCAGCTGATGCGCACCCCGCTGCACATCGCCGCCGAGACGCACTCAGCAAGGTGCATCCAGCTGCTCCTCTCCAGGAATGCACGCACCGACTTGAGGGTGGTCGACGGAAGACCTCTTATCGCGCTCGAGGTTGCGCTGATGAGCAGAAGGTGTGTCAATGTCATCAATTGCTACTATTTACTAGTGATATTGGACTTGATCGAAACCATTCTGAAGCTTACTTGAATGAATCTGTTCATGCATGCTTTCTCCTCAGGGCTCAAGTTGATTGGTCACCGGACAGCTCAGTCGAGGACCTCCTGGCTGGTCTGCAACAAAAGGTTTGCATCATTACTAGACTCAAGCACAGTTTCATTCGTAACTGATTGAAAGGATCATGACACTGGATGTATCTCTCATGCAAAACTGTACACTTTCCTGTTTGTGTAGGATCTGAAGTCAGTGAGGCTTCTGGCAGAGAAAACCAGGGAGGTTGGCGAGGTAGCTTACAGATACGCCATGGAGGGTCGTGTCACTCAACTGGCAATGCTGCTTCTGGTAGCTGAAGACAAGATATTGGCCACAGTGAGTGTAGTGATAGAAGGTGTGAGGACAAAGAGATCAATTTACAACTCTGTCGTGGATGAGGTTCTGTCAATTGGAGATGCTTCAGCTAGAGACGGCAATGAAAGGAGGAAAGCATTGCTATGTGAGATTCAGCTGCTCAACCAATTCGGGGCCTCGTCATGGAAGGACCGAAACATTGACAGAAGAACCTTGCCCCCTCTACTAAGGGCTGCCAAGGTACTTGCATTCACGTTAGTTTACGCTTAAATCACCACAGCTATTTTCAAATTCTGCACTACATGATGGAATCAAGCTCCTCTGTTTTTTTGCTTCTGTGATTTTCATTACATAAGATGAGTTACTATGACTGCCATGCAAAATAAATATTCAGCCTATAATTTGAAGTCTACGCCTATGTTTTCATTTTAATCAATATACTTCTGGATTTGCATTGCACATGAAATGAGTTACTATGGCTGCAATCAAGTTTTAGTATTCAATATCTAATTTCAGGTCTACAGTTTTTGAAAAGAAGAAACAAATCTTGATATTCATTATACATGAAGAGCTACTATAAGAGATCATACCTTGAGTACTCTGTAGAATAGGATGTACACCCTTTGCTTTGATTATAGAAAGCAGGTTTGCATTTTCTCATATTTGGTTCATGCAAGATTGCTTTAATCATGCTAGGCCTACAAAGATGTTGATTATAAGGCTGCAGCTTATATACAGAAAAACTTACATCAATCAACCTTCTTTGTGTAGGCTGGAGATATGAGTGTCACAAAGATGCTTCTTATGGGGGATGTTGATGTCAATGAAACCGACCCCGAAGGAAACACAGCACTTCACTGGTGCCTTAGTAGTAGCTCAAGCACACAGGAGCCAAGGTGCCCTTTTAAGAAATTCTGCTCCATTACCAGATGAAATGGAAGATATTTGTTCTTGCTATTTCCAAATGTCCCTCACTAGTCTTCTCTCTTTGTACAGGATTGTGTGGCTCCTGCTGAAGAACGGTGCCAGAGTTTTCCAGGGGAACAAACTAGGTCTCACACCAGTGCACAGCGCTGCAGCTAAGGGCAATTACAAGGCTCTTCAGGTAGTCTTTTGTTACTTCCCTTCCTAGTCTTTTGTTACTTCCTTTCCTAGTGCTTGATAATAATACTGACTAATTGGTATTGTGTTTCTTTGCTCTCCAAGACACTTCTCGCTCATGCACAAGATTGCGTCGATATGCCTTCCAAGACCAAAGAAACCCCATTATTCCTTGCTGTGAAAAATGGTTCTTTGAGCTGTGTACAGCTTCTTCTGCGTTCCGGGGCTAACCCCAAAGCCCAGAACCTACGGTGAGTGGTATTTCTAAAGGGTTCTAGTATTCGATGACTTGGTCGACTTACTGTAATGTGATTCTTTGATGTTGAACAGAAAGCAAAGACCAATAGACGTGGCGACATCCCAGGACATGCGTTTTGTTCTCAACTCTGCAAATGTGGCACCATGTAAGATAATTTTCTGGCATATTTATATGTGACTGAGTTCACAAAAGTATATACTCAAGTAATTTATTTTAAATAAAATTGCTTGATACTTTAACCATAGAACATGTCCTTGTATCGGACCACATTCTGTTCTGCTTGTTTGTTTATCTATTTCAATACACTGGAGGACTTTTATTATTTACATTTATATGAAGACTGGTTAGATACTCTTGATTTTAATATATAATAATAGTGGATATCCAGCAAGGTGTCTTTTTAACAGAAATATGTTCTTTGTAGTGAACAATGGCTCACTGGAAAAGAACCGTGCGATGAAAAAGGAAAGGCGCAAAGAGCTACTGGATAATGATTTCAACGATTATGAAAATAATGATTATTACGGAAGGTACATCGTTTACACGATCACATGAAATGTAGAAAAATGTGCTTCTTATCTCAAGTTAAAATTGAGATATTGCTCTGAATATCATTGCAGCCATCCCACACCAAAGACATCAGTCGGTCACCAGGATTTTCGGTCCAGCAATTTTTCTGCCCAAGGGGCTAAAAGTAAGAGCCAGAGTGCTCCAAAACAAGGTCCTAAGCTATTTCGGGTAATCTAGACATCCTCTATCTCTATTACCAAGCAACTATTTCTTCACACTGTCTGCTTCTTACAAGATAGTTTGTCTATAGCATAATGATCATTGGGAGAAGCATGACTACACTCGCAAAATCTTTGTTGGGGGACTCCCACCTTCTGTAGACAATGGTATAGCTTCAGAAATCCTGAAATACTTGTGTTCACCACAGTAAACATGGATGTACTTTTAAGTTTTAACACTTCTGGCGTTTCTTTCTGACAGCATACCTTAGCAAATTCTTCTCTGCTGAATTCGGACCTGTGGAGGAAGCAATAGTCATTTTGCTGAAGATAGATGACAGGATACAGTCCCGAGGCTTTGGCTTTGTAAAATTTCAGAGAGAGAAGGATATGATGAGAGCAAAGGAAGCTCATCATGTCTATATGCTTGGGAGGAGAGTGGAGATAAAGGACGCTGTTGCTAGACCGTTCTTGCCTGAACTCCAAAAAGGGACTTCTTTGCGGCACAATGCACGTGCGTCCCCAAGAGTAACTTATAGTGAGATGAAGGATGAACTAGCTGATGAGCAATATTACCTTGGGAAGCGGCAGCCATTGCCAGAGAAGTGCCTCCCATCTTGGTTCTTCATATTCAGGAAGTGGTTGCCAGGATTTCTTGTGGAAGCAGCTGAACGGTATGGAGAGAGGTACCCATTAAGCTCTGTGAAGACCGATTTCAGATCAATTTGCAGAATGGATCTTGATCATGCAGCTCTTGGCTATCCCAAGCTAAGTGATTTTATTCGCTCCCTCCCCGGCATCTGCAGGATGTGTGTAGTCCCCGTAGGAAAAGGCCCTGCAACACACATGGTCCTTCTGCCACCGGTCTCACGACCAAAGTATGTACCATTGCTAGAGCCTTACTCCTTTCATCATGACGAGCTCCCAGAATCAGTTTCAGATCATGAGTCTCCAAGATCACCACTTTCTGCCAATATCACTGATGACGCTCCCCATAACACTGATGGGCAGCATGGTGATGTGTCCAGTGAGAGTAATGTTCATAGCCAGCATGATGATGAGTACAGCAGAAGCAACGCTGAAAGCCCGCGCGATGATGATTCCACCTCCAACGGTAGCTTACTTGATGAGATTACTGTCAGTACAACAAAGCTTGATTTGATTGTTTCTGGACCTGTTCCTCAAAGGAATGAACCAGAACCACTAAGGAAGCATGATTTCGTTGAGTCTGTACCTCTTCCTCAGAAAATTGAAACAGGAGCATCAACGAAGCCTGATTTGGTTGAGTCTGCGCCGACAAGGAAGCTTGATTTGGTTGAGTCAGGACCTCCTGGAAAGCTTGATTTGGTTGAGCCTGGACCTGCAAGGAAGCTTGACTTGGTTGAGTCCAGGCCTCCTAGGAATCCTGATTTGGTTGAGCCTGGACCTGCAAGGAGGCTTGATTTGATTGAATCCAGAGCTACAACATGCTTTGTTGATCGTCCAGTTGAAAGGGCAGCAGTAACTCCAAGCAGCCACCCGACTGAAATGAAATTCTCCTTCTTCCACTCACAGTGGGACATGTACCTAGTAAGTGCACCATTCTTGTGAGTTACATTGCTGTTAGTTAAGCTCAGTATCATGTGTAACTAATACATTTCTCCCACTGCAGACTCCACCTCCCAAGAGTGATTACTGCATCATATGTCGCTCCTGTGAAGCTGCGATGGAGCTTGTCCCGTGCCTTCATAAGATATGTGTTGCCTGCATGATGAGGTGCAATGTCATGGCATGCATGACCTGCGGCACTGCTGTAAGTGGAGTCAAGTCTTCCCCGTCGCTGGACACAAAAAGTCAACAGGTGGTAACAGAAATTCTCGAAACAGTTGAAATCTCCTCTCATGATGTTTTCCCGCTACATCTGAATTCATTTCATTCTGAGAAATTGCTGAACATGCAGGGAGTCATGGAGCGCGGGTCTGATAAAAAATGTCAGTTGATGGTTATCTGCAATGGAGCCGATGCAGTTGTGAAATGCTCCCCCTGTATGCACACCATCGCTTGCCGAGGCTGCCTCCTGGCTTCGGTGACTTTACTCAAGAACTGCACAGTCTGCGACGGCATGATTGAGCACTTCAAGTTTGGTTCACAAGGCTTAGCTCCATAATAGAGTCATGATAATGAAGACTAATCTAATACATAGAATAAGGCAGGCAATCCCACAATCTGAAGGAGATCGATCCCGCCTCCTTCGATTTTCCGAGCTTGTGGGATGATGCGCCTAATAGGCCATGTTTAGAGGAGTGCTCTTTTTATCGCTCCCTTCCGTTTTTGCTTAGAAATGCCTTGGCATAGATGCTTGATAGTCCAGATTCTGTAAGCTTTGTGACGGGGGGTTGTGTCCTCTTTGATTTTGGCAAGCTTACAGGATCTGGACTATGTCAAGTCTCCCTTTATTATCTGCTATTATCGCACTATTTCGTTGAACCTTTGTAAGTACTATCTGAGTAAGATGGATCCTTTTCAGTTTTATCTGTCGATGGGCTTTTCTGGAGTTTTATGAGTTTCTTTCATAGATTTGCAGTTGAATGGGTATACTTGGTGTTTTCCTCTCTTTCTTACCAGTCTTATTTACAGTAGAGCAATCTATGTGTGCAGTAATGTGTTCTATTTGATGCGGAAACTTATACTGTGAAGATGATTTGATCTCCAGAATATTCTGTCATTCTAGCTTCTGTCACTT
The DNA here is from genome assembly GCA_012064385.1 of Puccinellia tenuiflora. Taxonomy (NCBI): domain Eukaryota; kingdom Viridiplantae; phylum Streptophyta; class Magnoliopsida; order Poales; family Poaceae; genus Puccinellia; species Puccinellia tenuiflora. The sequence goes on from QRDG01000187.1 coordinate 808,582, forward strand.
TTTTTACAGAAGTAGGTCGTGGATTACAGATCGGCCTGTTAGAAATTGTTTGAACATTGATCTAGAAGAATATCTTTCTTTGGATTTACATTCTTTTTCAGGGATGTATGAATTCGCATCCTATCTACCTAAATTTGTAATTCAGATATTTGATTCTACACTAGGTAGAAGTACTGGATTTCTCACCGTACTGACAAACACGCGGCGGTGCCGTCCTGCGCCGCAGCAACCCTCCCCTGGGCTGGTGAGCGGAGACGGCGGCGGCGAAGTGCCTTGAGCCCTCTACCACCCACTCGCCACCTTGCCTCGTGGAGCGAGCGAGGGTAGCAGACTCCTCTATCTCCGGCCCTTCCTCCACACTGTCCGCTCCGGCGCCGGAATCGCGCCCTCGACCTCGCCGTCCCCGCAGATCCGGCGTCCGGGGAGGTAGTTCTGGCTAGGGTCCCCCTGGTAGCCTGGTGCTACCCGCCGGCCGCATCTCTTCGCTGCCTTTATCACTGCGTGTTTCCGCATCGTACGGCTTGGCCGGCGCCAGGGCGAGCTGACGCACGCGACGCCGGGCATACCATGCCGGAGGTCGTGCGGCGTGTCCATGGCAGGCAGTCTCCGGGGCCGCCCAAGCTGCCGACGAGGAATTCTGCAACGGTGCAAACGCCCAAAAGTGAATCTAAAAATTGTGAAAAATATCGAGTGAATTCCCCTTTTCACCTTTATTACCACGTAGTTATGCGGTTCTGACACTAATTAACCCCATTTAGCATAATTTTACAAAAAATAACCGTCTAAAAATTGAACATGATTTTGGCATTTTAAATATTGGGTTAGATAAGACCGACATTTTAGAATGATGTTCGAGTCAAATTATGCGAAGCTAGGTGGACATTGTCGACTTTTTCTTGTCCATTCGTTCCATTTCTCATCGTCGTTCTGACATGTCTGAATCTCAATCATCACCTCACATCTTGTCTAACATATATGCATCAGAAAAAAAGAGTCCATAGTTTCTAAAAAGGGCTATAGAGTAATTAGCGTAAAAAACTAGAATTCACTCAAAATCATTCTGTTTTGTATATGAATAGATCAAATAAAAATCTACTGGGCTACCTATAGCTCAGCCAGTGGCATCGGTTGGAGGAGGAAATTGTAGCTTCCCCCAACTTCACTGCAAGCTTTTGTAACAATTATCGGTTCTACTAAATTTTTTTTAGCTTCCACTTTCAACATCTAATTTGTTGCATATTAATTTATGCATGAACTTCGTAAAATGCTTCAAATTTGTAGAAAAACTATTGTGAGTGCACTATAGGTTGTAGTAGAATCCATTTTATATGAAACATGTGTGTAACCTATATATATATATATATATATATATATAAGTAAAGGAGAACGTAAGAAAAATATAAATGACAAAAAAAAATTATTTACGTGACGTTGCAAAAATACGACAAAAATACACTTATTTATGTTGTTTTTATGACTTTTACGTCATTTTAACTCATTTTTTATGTCGGCTTTTTCTATTGTGGGTCAACATGACGTAAATATTTACATATGTAACATACTTTATTGATGTAACAATGTAAAAGAATGGTGGGTGCAAAATAAGTTATTCTGTACCCTGGGTGTGAAATAGGATTTCTATATATATATATATATATATATATATAATATATATATATATATATATATATATATATATATATATATATATAGGGACGCGCTATTTGACACCCAGGGAGTAGAATAAGTTATTCTACACCCACCCCATATCTTCTAAACCGTAAATAATTTTTACGTCACGTAAATTTTGTGTTACCTCGTAAGTCAAGAAGAACGTAAGAAAATATCGATATGACGTAAAAAAAAATTTACGTGACGTAATATATATTCTTTTGCAAAACAAATATTGTGTCTTGACTAAATAGATAGTAGTAGAAAAATAGTTGTATGTCCAAAAACAGGTGGATTAATTGAGCTAAATAATGTATTAGAAAATAACTGGTGGAATGTGCAACAAATTAGATGTAAACTGATTTTTTTTGTAGAAGTAGTGATCCTTGCAAAAAAAATACTATAAAACTGATGTAGGGGTTGGCCCGATCTTCACGGATTTGAGTGGAAACGGGGATGAACGCGAAGAACACGATGAACACGAGGTGGAAATCGGTGGGGAAACGTGGGCAAACAAAGAGGATAACTAGCAAAACCTGCAGAGATCTCCACCCAACAACAACCCTCACAAGAAAAGCCTTTGGATCGAAAAATCAAAGCCAATCTTACTCTTAATGAAACCGATTGCTCCTACCGGCCGGTCCACCGATCCAATAGAATCACCGTAGTGAAAGATTGGGATGCACTACTAGAGACACCTCAGTGAAAGAGTAGCAACAACAAGATCCATCCTCACAGAGGAACCCTAGCAACGAGGGAGGAGGAGCATAGCTCTCAAGTCTCAAATTCAGTCTAACCCTAGAATGGAAAAAGGGGAGTGCTATTTATAGTCTTAAGTACAAAAGGGGGTGCAGGACACGAGAGGCCGCCCTGGGAGCCGGCCTAGGCCGGGCTGGGGGCTGGCTTCTCAGGCTGGCCGGCCTAGGCCGGTCTGGGGGCCGGCTGGCTCTGGCATGGGGCCGGCCTAGGCCGGGCTGGAGGCCGGCCAGACTGGCCGGTTGGGAGGCCACCTGCGTCGGCTGGGAGGCCGGCCTGGGAGCCGGCCTGGGCCGGCCTGGGGGCCGGCTGGCTCTGGCATGTGGCCGGCCTGGGAGCCGGCCTAGGCCGGCCTGGGGGCCGGCTGGCTCTGGCATGTGGCCTGCCTGGGAGCCGGGCTGGAGGCCGGCCAGACTGGCTCCGCCTCCTCCTTCATCTTCTCCTTGACCATCTTCTTGGATCTTCTCTTGGTCATCTTCTCCATCATCTTGGACCTACTCTTGCTCATCTTCTCTACTCCATTGTATGCCGTCATCAAGGTGGATCCTGAGTATGCACAAGGTGTCCACTTGAGGTAGCAAGCCATCCATGGAGAAATTGAATTGATTCGAGGATAGGAGTGAGTTCACCTTATCTTGCATACCCTTTGCTCTTGATCTTGTTATCGGGCCCGTAGGCGTGTTGGCCATGGTGTTGTCCACATGTGGGGCTACATCATCTCCCCCCCCCCCTTGGGAAAGAGTCGTCCTCGACTCATTATCTTCGTCATCACTTGCCTCTCCATGGTATGGCGATAGGTCGGAGATGTTGAAGGTATCATCCACCACGTACTTGGATTGGGGAATGTCTACCTTGTATGCGTTGTCGTTGATGCGCTTGAGGATCTTGAAGGGGCCATCTCCCCGTGGTGAAAGCTTAGACTTGCGCTCATTTGGGAACCAGTCCTTTCGTAAGTGGAGCCACACAAGGTCACCTTCTTTGAACACCAATGGTTTCTTGGACTTGTTTATCTTGGTTGCATGGCTTGCGTTGTACTCCTCGAGTGTGTCGCGAGTTGATTCATGAAGTTGCTTGATGAAGTCGGCACGCTTGTCGAAGTCCATGTCGACGCGATCGTGAAGAGGAAGCGGAAGGATGTCTAGGGCGGTGTTGGGGTTGAACCCATAGACAATCTCAAAGGGACTCCGGTTTGTTGCACGGTGTGTTGCACGATTATAGGCGAACTCGGCATGTGATCGGTTGTGGTTTAGGGGGGTTTTGTCGTTCTCTCCATAGGGATCAAAATCTTATTGATGCTTTTCCTTTCCAGAAGCTTAGCACAACGAAAAGGTGGGTTGGTGTTTTACGGATCTAGGCTAGTTCTTGCGGATCAAGCAACAGAAATTAAAACGGTGACAGCAAAGGGGAGGCTAAGGAAGAGTGTTTCACGATCAGCAAAGGGGAGGCTAAGGAAGATCTCGCGAATAGCAAAAGGGGAGGCTAAGGAAGAGTGGATCGTCAAACATAACAAAACTCAAAACTTAAGCAAGGTGGAGGCTAAGGAAGATTTCACAAGCAACAAAGTCACAACACGATTACTAAGTTCACACAAACAGAGCGATTCAGAGAGTTACAGAGAGTTTTCACCGAAGGGTTTGGAGAGGATCGAATCAGTTTGTCGCGGCGGTAGCAGAGGAAGCAGAGGCGGGAGGCTAAGGAAGATACAGACGAAGTAGAAGCAAGGAAGTAGACAGGGATAGATACGGATCAAGGGCTTCTTCTCTCCTCTCGTTCCTCGCGGATCGTCTTCGCCATGCTTCTCCAAAGTTCTTCCTTTTTCTTCTGTTCTTGCTCAGGGTGGAGTGGTTGGTTGGATCTTGGATCTGGTGGATGCGGTGGAGTGGAGTTGTTTACTTCTCGGACACGGAAGCCGCTTTATAGGTGCTGCGGAAGTGGCGAGAGGGCCTCGGCTACGGAAGTGGCGAGGGCCGCGGTCGATGGCGTGGTTGGTGGCGAGGCGGGAACTTCCACCGTCGCTTTTCAGTTTTTTTTTGCCCGGACGCACATGGTCTGCTCCCTTCTTTATCACCTTTTTGACTCTTCTGGTTTCTTCTCCTCCAAGTTGATTGATTCCCTCCTTGCTGATTCAAACGCGTGCGCAGCGCAAGGGAGATACGCTCGCATACTTCTCTTCTGGCTTCGAGAGGTTCTGGCTTCAAGAGGTTCTGGCTTCGAGAGGTGGCACCCTCGCGAGGCATTCATCCTCGCGAAGCGAAACCCTCGCGAAGCCTTTTTCCTCGCAAGCCTTTTTCCTCGCGAAGCCTTTTTCCTCGCGAAGCCTTTTTCCTCGCGAAGCGTCAAATCCTCGGGAGGCGTCTTCTAAGCCGCATTTTGAGCTGGAGATGAAGAAATATGTGCCTTGGCGCACTGATCTGCAAAAAGTGGATAATTGATGTAAAAAGCATTTAAAACCTTGACTGAACTTCTAAAATATGAGTAGATTTGGGGTTTTGGACATCGAAAAGATGTGCATAATTCAGAGTGATCAAACCCCCAGACCCAAACCTTTGCTTGTCCCCAAGTAAAGCAGATATGATGACAACCGTGCTCAACTTCTGCATACACAGCAGTTCATACATATTGGATTCAAAGCAGTTTCTGCATACCTGGTTGCAATCTCTAGTTTAGAGTCAAGTTTCCATTAACAACTTTTATATATGTCTTAGTTCAGATACTTTTCGATTACCTAGATAAGACATTTGGCAGGGAAATTAAATGAAGTGATCCAAGAAATAGCCATGAGTGTTAAGCGAATGCAAAGTCAGTGCTTCACCTACTACCGTTCCCGAGAACATAGTAGGCTAATGCAAAAATTAAAGATGGGTTAGGATCATTGTTACTTGTCAGATTCTTTCAGTTAGTGCTTCACAGGTTACAATCCCGAGATCATAACTGCTAATGCCAAAATTTTCTTTCAACTTACTCTCAGGAACTTCAGGTTAGTGCTTCACAGGTTACAATCCCGAGATCATAACTGCTAATGCCAAAATTTGCTTTCAAAATACTTGCTTCAAGTTAGTTTCACTGTTAGTGCTTCACATACCACCATCCCGAGATACTGGTAGCTAATGCAGAAATGCAGAAGTGCAGTTAAAACATGGCTCTTCAAGGATCAACTTATTCAGTTTCAGAGCCACTTGCATTATGAAGGTATTCCAACAGATCTGAGCAGAGACATATATGAACTCTGTTTTGATACATGACTCTAACACAAGAGTTTGCAAGCATTATAGGCAGAAACACTGCAAGATTCTCAATAGCATGAAAGATTGTTTAGGCAAAATTAAGCACTCCAAGAAACTTTTACTCGACAAGCAACTTCGAAAATATAGCCAAGAATAGATAGAAACTTTTGTAATCAAGGAATAGCAATGATATTTGTGGTGTAACAAGATTGGTAAATTGGAATGTGTTCACCTGGTTTAAGGGTCGAATCCTCGAGAAGTCTTCCTCTTGAAGCATAAAGCCCTCGAGAAGCTTTCTCTTGAAGCAGAATCCCTCGAGAGGCCTTTTTCCTCTCGAAGCGACTTTCTACTCTTTGCTTGCAGGGATCTCTGGCAACCCACTTCACTCTATTTTATTCAACAATCTGAAAAAAAAACAACAAACAAAAAGGAAAAGGAACACACAAAACAACAAAAAATAACTCTTGAAGGGAAATAGTATTTAAAAAGGATATCAGGCTGCCTCCCAATGAGCGCTTGTTTAAGGTCACGAGCCTGACCGTAGCTTCTTCTCACTGCTTCACAGCTTCAGAGGATGCATTGGGTACATCCTCTGACTCGTCATTCTCGCTTTCTTCAGGATCTTCAATGTCAATCTTCTCTCCTGCTAGGTAATGCTTCAGTCTCTGACCATTTACCTTGAAGGTACCTGCTGATGGGGTCTGGACTTTGAAAGCACCATTTCCCAAGTCCTTCTTCACTACGCAAGGACCAAACCATCTTGACTTGAATTTTCCAGCAAACAAATGCAACTTGGAGTCATACACCAATACTTGTTGTCCAACGCTGAACTCCTTCCTGAGGATATGTTTGTCATGCCATTTCTTGGTCTTCTCCTTGTAAATCTTGGAACTCTCATATGCATCATGCCTCAGCTCTTCAAGCTCACACATCTGCAGTTTCCTTGCGCTTCCAGCTTTCTTCATGTCGAGGTTTAGTTTCCTAATAGCCCATTGAGCTCTGTGCTCTAACTCGACAGGAAAATGACATGCTTTACCATATACAAGCCTGAAGGGCAACATTCCAATAGGTGTCTTGTATCCAGTTCTGTATGCCCACAGGGTATCAGGCAATTTCAGGGACCAATCTGCTCTGGACTTGGACACAACCTTTTCAAGGATCTGCTTAATTTCTCTATTGGATAACTCAACTTGTCCATTGGCTTGAGGATGATAGGGTGTAGTAACTCTGTGATTCTTCACACCATACTTGCTCAACAGCTTCTCTAGCTGTTCATTGTTGAAGTGGGCTCCTCCATCACTGATCACAACTCTGGGAACTCCAAATCTAGGGAAAATTACAGTTTTGAACAGCTTGCAGACTGACTTGGAATCTGCACTGACAGTTGGTACCGCTTCAACCCATTTGGACACATAGTCCACTGCTACAAGGATATACTTGAAGCCTCGAGAGGAAGGTAAAGGTCCAACAAAATCAACTCCCCATACATCAAATAGTTCAACTTCAAGAATGCCTTGCTAAGGCATTTCATTCCTTCTCGAGATTTTCCCAGTTCTCTGGCAGGGATCACACTGCTTGACAAAATCATGAACATCTTTGAACAGGCTGGGCCAATAAAATCCAGCTTGAAGGATCTTTGCTTGAGTTTTCATTACTCCAGCATGGCCTCCATACATGCCAGAATGACATTGGAACATCACATCATGAGTTTCTTCAGAGGGCACACATCTCCTCACTATACCGTCTGCACAATGCTTGTAGAGGAATGGTTCATCCCAGTAATAGCTCTTAGCTTCATGCATGAATTTCTTTTTCTGCTGGTAGGACAAATCAGCTGGCATAATTTTACACTCTAGGTAGTTCACAATGTCAGCATACCATGGAGTCTTGGCTTCTCGCGAGACGTCGACCCTCGCGAGGCATCCCTCGCGAAGCATTTCCTCGAGAAGCACATCTCGCGAAGCTTGAAGAGTTAGATCGTCCTGAGGCCTCGCGAGGCATTTACTCCCATCAGTTGCTCTCCAGGGATGTTGTCTTCTATTTCTCTAGTTTCAGAGCAACTTATTCTTGACAAATGATCAGCTACCACATTCTCAGAACCTTTCTTATCCTTGATCTCAATATCAAACTCTTAAAGCAGGAGAATCCATCTGATTAGCCTTGGCTTGGCGTCCTTCTTGCTGACAAGATATCTTATGGCTGCATGATCAGTGAAGACAGTACATTTGTGCCCAACTAGATAAGGTCTGAACTTGTCAAATGCGAATACCACTACAAGCAATTCCTTTTCAGTAGTGGAGTAGTTGATCTGAGAATCATCTAGAGTTTTGCTGGCATAGTGGATCACATGCTGAGCTTTCCCCTTTTTCTGGCCCAGAACTGCTCCAACTGCAAAATCACTTGCATCACACATCAACTCAAAGGGTAGGGTCCAATCTGGAGGCTGCACAATTGGAGCAGAAATAAGAGCTTGCTTCAACTGGTTAAAGGCCTTCAGACAAGCTTCATCAAAGTGGAATTTGACATCTTGACTGAGCAGTTTGGTTAGAGGCTTTGCAATGCTAGAGAAATCATTAATGAATCTCCTGTAAAATCCAGCATGTCCAAGGAAACTCTGTATTCCTTTTACATTTTCAGGGGGTGGTAACTTAGCAATCACATCAACTTTTGATTTATCCACTTCAATGCCTCTAGAGGATATCAGGTGTCCAACCACAATGCCTTCAGTGACTAAAAAGTGGCATTTTTCCCAGTTCAATATCAAGTTCTGCTCTGAGCATCTATGCAGGACTGCTGCCAGGTTCTTTAAGCAGGTGACAAAATCTTTTCCATAGACAGTGAAATCATCCATGAAAACTTCCATAATTTTCTCAATATAGTCAGAGAATATTGACGTCATGCACCTCTGAAAGGTTCCTGGGGCATTACACAGACCAAATGGCAATCTTTTGTATGCATACGTTCCATATGGACATGTGAATGTAGTTTTTTCTTGATCTGCTGGATGGATGGGAATCTGAAGAAATCCAGAGTATCTATCAAGGTAACAATAGAACTCTTGCCCTGCTAACCTCTCCAACATCTGGTCCATAAATGGCAAAGGGAAATGATCCTTCCTAGTTGCCTTGTTTAATTTCCTGAAATCATTGACCATTCTCCATCCAGTAACTGGTCTTGTGGTCATCAATTTTCCTTCTTCATTTTCAACCACTGTATAGCCTCCTTTCTTGGGCACTATGTGGATAGGACTCACCCACTCGCTGTCAGAGATGGGGTAGATCATGCCTGCTTGTAGGAGTTTCAGAACTTACATTTTTACTACTTGCAGGGCAGGGTTTAATCTCCTTCGGCCTTCTCTGGAGGGGGTGCTATCCTCTTCAAGATATATCCTATGAGAGCAGACCTTCTCATCAATTCCCTTGATGTCATCGATGGAATATCCAATGACATTCTTGTATAGTCTGAGAACTGACAATAGGCTGTGCTCCTGTTCATCATCAAGTCCAGAGCTGATTATCACAGGGTGAATTTTTTCTTCCTCTAGAAACAGATACTTCAGGTGAGCAGGCAACTCCTTCAACTCAACAATGGATTTATCAGACTGCTGAGGAGATTCTCTCCAGGGTTCTTTTTCCTCGAGATTTCCCTCGCGAGGCATTTCTCCTCGCGAAGCTTGAAGAGGCTCTCGCGAGGCATTTGGCAGGCCCTCGCGAAGCATTGTCGGAGATTGTCCCCAGGAACTAGGGGTGTCTCCAAGGTATCGTGTAAGGGGCTGAACACGGAGTCAAACAGTCCACAACGTGCTCCGGCGACGGTGCTCGTCAGGTCGCTGCGGACGACACTGCAGAGATTGACACAAGGTATTACCCAGGTTCAGGGCCCTCTTGTGGAGGTAAAACCCCTACGTCCTGCTATGGTGTATTGCACTGCTTGAAGAGTTTACAGTACAAGGAGAGCTTGTCGAGCTCGAGGTGGCTAACAATGGCTACTTGCTAGTCTTTAGATCTAGGGTTAGGGTTTGCTAGAGCGGCACCAACCGAAGATCCAGAATCGACCCTTTGCTTGGGCGTGCTCCTCCTCCTTTTATAGGCGTCCTGGGCCTCTTCTGCCCAAACATTTGGGCGGGAAGGGCTACCACATGGCGACGAAGGAGGAGGCACGGTGCACCGTAAAGGTGAGGTCTACCATAAAGGTGAAGATCGTGGACGCGGTCCACGGCAGGGGAACGGCGTCACCAAAGCTGAAAAGGGGGGCACCGACCAGCTGGACAGCGGGCTGGCGCTTGCCGAGGTGGGAGGCGGCCCATGGTGACGTCGTCCTTGGAGCGTAGCTGCAGACTGTTCCCTTGTCACCAAAGAGGCAATACTCGTTGTCCGCTTTGCTTGGCTCCGCTTTGTTGACTGCTTTATACATGGAAACGGCAACTGCGGCGTCGTCGTCATCGCGCGTAGGCACGCGCGTCACTCTGCGCATGGCGCAGAATCCATGTGCGCTCTGCCGCGGGGGCAGAGATAGCTTCACGAAGAAAGCGCTTCGCGAGGCAAAAGGCCTCGCCAAGCCTCGCGGCTTGGTCCTTAGTAGAATTTGCGGGCGGCGTCGGAGACGCCTTGTCGAAGAGCGATCCCTCGCCGAGGGAAAGAACCCTTGGCGAGGAGAAGAACCCTTCGCGAGGAGAGAAATCCTCGCGAAGCTCGCCAGGCTTGGAGAGCCTGGTCCTTAGCGAAAATCACCTGAAGAATCTTGTGGGCCCTGGCAGGCCGGCCCGTGGTACCCTGGTTTCCACTGTGCCGACAGTAGCCCCCGGGCCCGCGATGGGCACGCCGAGGCCCATGACGAAGGCGAAGCGTCGAGGGGCCAAAGATGCCTGACAGGGCCGCGACACGTGTCACGCAGCGGTTGCGCCCGCGGCCGCGGCCTCCTCGGCTCCAACGGGCGACGTGGTGGGGCCCGCCACGACTCGAGTGCTGGTCAATAAAGCCTGGGCGCGCAGGCGGCGCCCATTACTTCTCCCGTAACTCCTCCGCACACTTCTCCCCACGCCTCCAACTCTCCGGAGAACTCCACTCTCCAGAGCTCTCTTCTTCCTCTCCGGCGACCATGGCGCCCAAGAAAGCAGGTGCCGACTCGAAGGGCAAGGCCACCGTGCAGGCGAGCTCGTCGGCGGCGACGGCGCGGGCGGGCACGTCCGCGGCGATGGCGCGTGCCGCTGCTCTCGAGGGAGCACTGCCGAAGACGCGCGTCGCCGCCGCCACGATAGCGACGGTGCGCCACCTAGCGGCGGCGAAGACCAACGAGCATGGCGCCACCGAGCTGAGGCCGGCCGGTAGCAGGCTCACCGACACCTTCTACCCCATCTTCATCCATACTCTCTACGCCGGCCTGGTACCACCATTCTCCGACTTCCTCCTGGCGATCTTGGAGACGTACCAGATCCAACTCCTTCACCTTCATCCCAACTCCATCCTCATCCTTGCCATCTTCGCCCACTTCTGCGAGGCTTACCTTGGCATCGTCCCTCGGTGGCGCTCTTCCGGAGTTTCTACTCTCTTCGGAACTCCGCCAAGGGCGAGCGGCTCGGATGCGTCTCTTTTCGCATCGTCGACGCCCGGAGCGACAACTACATCCCCATCGCGTGGCAGGGGGAGAACGCCATCACCAAGGTGACGAAGAAAGTGGACAAGTTCCGCGAGAAGTGGGTCTTCGTCGACGCCAAGGCCACCAACCCTCTCCTGGAGGTGCCTGAGGCGCCGCCGAGGAAATGGGCGCGCTGGGCGAGCGCGGACTTCAGGGGTTCGAAGCTTGACGCGGTGTATGTATATATCCGTCACATCCGCGATGCAGGGGTCACTGGCCAAATGGTGGCGAAGGATTTCACCAGGCGCCGCATCGCTCCCCTTCAACAGCACGCCGAGCCGGTGTGGCGATACAACGGCAAAGACGACGCCATGCGGCTAAGCAGGGACGGCTTCGAGCCTGATGTGCTCCGCCAGATCATGAATGTCCTCTTCACATCGCCGGAAATCCCGCCCGCCAATACGGAGGCGACCAAGCCGCTCATCGTCTTCGCCGAGGAGAGCATAGAGGAGCAGCGCTCGCATATGCCCATCTTCGACGAGTGGGGGATCGTGCCCGCGGGGCACAGCGGGCCTCGCCCTAACCCGTGGGCGGCGGAGCCGGAGTACCTGGACGCGGCTCCCGAGGCTGAGGAGGCCGAGTCCGCCGAGGAGGAGGCCTCGAGAAGCGAAGACCCCCTTGGCGAAGACGAGGCTTCAAGGGGCGATAACCCCGTCGGCGAGGGCGCCGGATCCTCGAGGAGCGCCCACGCCGAAGTGGACCTCCAGGTGCTATCCTCCGGCGACGAGGAGGACGCCTTCCGCATCGTCCGCTCCCAGCGCGCCGAGGGAGGGGAGGAGACGAGCGGCGGCGGAAAAGGGCGTTGCGAGCCCCGCTCCAAGGCCGTCCACGACAGGAGGGCCGCAACCGCGGGAGGCATCCCTCGCGCGGAGACAGGCGCGGCCCGGGAGGAGGCCGGAGCAAGCCTCATCCAGCCTCCCAAGGCAAAGAAGAGGGTGTGGGTGATGGCCGGCGAGTAAGCCCTCGATTTCTCTTTTTCTTCAAGATTTCACTTGAGAATTCCCCCTTTGAAGGATTTTTCGACTTGTCTCTTTTCAGGCAGCCCGCGGAGCCAAAGAAACGGCGGCTCGGCGAGGCTGGAGAGACCACCAGCGTCGCCATGGAGACGCCTGCAGCCGGCGAGCCGCAGCGGGCAGTTGCCTCTCCCGCGGCCGAGCACCGCGCGGAGGCGGTGATGGCCGAAGAGAGCGTGGCGTCGCCGATTCGGGCGGCGACCCCTCCAGCGGCGGAGCACCACGTGGAGGAGGAGACCGCAGAGGCGGCGACGTCGCCAACCAGGGCGGCGACTCCTCCGGCCCAGCAGGAGGCGGAGGAAGAAACCGTGGACGAGGACATCGTCATGGAGCCGCCTCCAGAGGAGGAGAACTCCTCGAGAGGGGCTGACGCGCCCGAGGCCGCGGGGGACGCGGCCGCTGCAGAGGGGGCCGGAGGCGCCCCGGAGGAGCAGGAGGCAGAGATACCTCTGGAGCCCCCAAGCGACGGGGCCAGGGGCGAGGAGATGCCCAGCCCCCTGAGGGCTCCTGATGTGGGCGGCAAGGACGACGCCCCCACAAGCCCCCACGCCGCGGCAGGGGCCGCCACAAGCTTGGGGCAGGATGCCCTAGGCGCCTCGACAAGCGTCGAGGCCTCTGCGCCCCACAACAGCGTGGGAATTTCCTTGGCGCTGCAGGCGCCGCATCGCCAAGCAGCGCATCGCCGGATAGTCCTCAACCGGGCGCGACGAGCGCTCGACGGGCTGGAGGAGCAGCTCGCCAGGGAAGAAGACGCCTTGGCGAAGGAAAAAGCGAGGCTCAGCGAAGCCTGGGCCCTGCTCTTCGAGAGGGTAGAGGTGTGCCGCCGGTGGGACGCGGCGGCCCAGGCGGAACGCCAAGAGGCCCTTCGCTTCGCCAAGGAGACCCGCGACAGCGTCAAGCGGGAGGCGCAGGAGGTAATGGAGGAGCTTGACGCCGCCAGGGAGGCGCTCGAGACGGAAACTACCTCCAAGCACGACGAGCTGGCGGCCGCGAAGCAAAAGCTCGCCGCCGACACCGAGGCCGCCAAGCCAGCCTGAACGAGCTCCGCGAGGGGCTGGACGCCCGCGAGGCGCAGCTGGCGCCTCGCGAGGCCGAGCTGAAACGGCGCGAGGAAGAGCTCTCCCTCCAGAAGAAGGAGCTGCAGCAGCGCGAGGAGCAGGTCCAGCGGCTCGTGAAGGACCAGGCCACCCGCGAGGGGCAGCTGGCGGAGCGTGAAGGCCGGGTGGCCACCGACGAGGCCAACCTCGCAGCAGAGCAGAAAAAGCTCCAGGAGGAAGCTGACCTCAAGGTCAAACTCGTCCGCGAAAGCCTCTCCAAGGAGTATAACGAGAAGGTCGCGAAGCTCGAGGACCGCCTCACGTCCACACGCAAGGGGCTCGAGAAGCGCGTCAAGGAGCTTGAGCAGGAGGAGAAGCGGTTGACCTCTTGCCTCGAGGTCTCTCGGGAGGCCCAGACGCGCGCTGAGGGGAACGCCATTGCCCTGGAGAGGGACCTGGACGAGCTCCGGCAGCAGGTGGGGCCGGTCACGGCCCGGGCGGAGCAGGCACGAGACCAGCGCCAAGTTGACCGGTTCATGACGCGCCAGCGTCGAAGCATTCTCCAGAGCTTGGTAAGCCGCGTGCGCGCCGTCGGGAGAGATCTGAGGGTCGACGTCCCCTCCTTCTCCGCAGCGACCGACGACGAGACCTCGTACTCGCTCTTCTTCGAGCAATTCCTTGGAAAACTTGAAGGGGTCGCGAAGAGCTTCGACAAGCGCGTCGTGGAGGAGAGCCGCGACCTCCTCGTCGTTGGCGTCACCAACATCTTCAGCAACCTCGTGAGGCTCCAGCCCCCACTTGACCTTGAGGATGTGATGGCGCCACCACGTGCCATCAGCGACAAGGCGCGGGAGACCGCCAAGCAGGCCGCCATCGCATACGCCAAGAAATTCGACCAAGCCTTGGTCGATGAAGACGAAGGCGACGACGAGGAAGCCCTGGAGGAGGCGGAAACCACCGTGGATCGCGCAGGCACCTCAGGAGGCGCGACGGCCTGAGCTCCTTGCCTGTTGCTGGACGTGCCGAGGGCAAATTTATCTTAGTCATTTTGATTGTGAACTTTGTAAAAACTTGTTAAGTTATTGGAGTATGCTTGTGGACGTCCCTCGGGAGGCTTTTGTCTTTCCCCTTCATGTCTTTTTTGCTCTACGTTTTAGGACCCTCTCTTAGCGCTACACCACCGCCGCTTCGGTATGTGCGAGTCAGTGCTCCACAAGTCCGGGGGGTGCGTGAGGCCTCGAGAAGTAAGAGCTCCTCGAAGCGCGATGCTTGGGGCTCCCCTTTGACGTGCAAGCAGCCCATGAGGCATAGGAGAGAGAAAAGAGACTCGAGGGGCAAACAGCCAGCGAGAGGAGATTTGAAAAGTATTTAGACTTAGCTTGTCGAGGCGTTTCCGCCTTGGAGAGGGTGTCGGTTCCCTGGCGAGGCGTTGTTGCCTTGGAGAGGGTGCCTGAGGCTTGGAGAGCCTGTTTTCCTGCACTTGGAGAACATAGGCGTACCCGCAAGCAATAGATAGTTAAAGATTCTTATGGTGCTCGTAGGTTCCTTCATGTGTGTCTCGCGAGGAGAAACAGGCACCAAGGTTTTGGTGATCCTTGGTGAGTTGACGTGCGCGGGAGCTGACCCATGAGTTCAGAGCTCCTTGGGAGTTGACATGCATGAGAGCTGACCCGCGAGTTCAGAGCTCGGATCCCTTGGGTTTTAGGCGCTGCCGGGATGCTCCCGTGGCATGGCACCCTGCTAGCCCCCGCTCGTGAGATACACAGGAGGGATCGTGCGAGCAAGGATAAACAGCAATAACAGCTTTGTCGAAGTCGCAAAACATGCTGGCGCAATGCGCCAAGGTTCAGAATGACCTGAAATAGGTGTTCATTACACTGGCGTGGCCAGGGGTTTTTCTTCTTTGATGATGAAGTGTCGCTCCTCCGGGAGCGCGCTCCCCTTACTTAGGAGGCAGGTTGGCGCCGACGGTGACGCAAGCCCCCGAGCCGCTCGCCTCCAGAGACACTTGTTTTGTCGCAGCCTTCTCCTGGGAGAACAGCTGCTTCTTCTTCGCGGGGGGCCTCGGGAGGGGTTCCTCGTCCTCGTCAGCGGGTGACGCCACCGCGGCAGCCTTGTAGGCCGCTTGCGCAGCGTACAAGGCGTCCGAGACCACGCCGCGGATGACAATGGTGCCACCCGAGCCAGGGAGCTTGACGAGGTTGTAGGCGTGGTGGGTCACCGCCATGAACTTGGCGAGGGCGGGGTAGCCGAGTATGGCGTTGTAGGGTAGGCCGATGTGTGCGACGTCGAAGTCGATCAGCTCGGTGCGGTAGTTGGCCTGGGTGCCGAAAGTGACGGCGAGCCTCACCTGCCCCAAAGGGGTGGTAAGACCCTCTGTCACTCCCGAGAAGGGCCTGGTAGGCATGAGCCGCTCATAGGGCACCTGCAGCTTCTCGAATGTCTCGACGGAGATGACGTTGAGGCCAGCACCCCCATCAATGAGCGTCTTAGAGACGGCGATGTTGTTGATGGTGGGGGTGCAGACCAACGGGATGGTGCCAACGGTTGACGTGGACTTGGGGTGGTCGCCGGAGTCGAAAGTAATGGGGCACTGGGACCACTTGAGGGGCCTGGAGGCCTCGACTCCAGGGAGGGCTGCCGCGACCTCGCGGGCGAGTTGCTTGAAGTGGCGGTTGGAGCGAGGGGCCTGAGCCCCGCCAAGGATACAAGCTGCCCCGCGAGGCACCTGGTAGCCTTCGTCAGCCTCGGCAGGCAGGTTGTCGTTTGCGGGCTGGGCAGCGTTGGCCTGGGGGTTCTGCTGGTAGCTATCGTTGTAGTTGTTGTTCCAGCGTCGCCCCCCGCGGCCGCTGCGGCCTCCGCCGCGGCCTCCGCGGCCTCCATTTGCCTCGCGAGCCTCGCGAGCCTCGCGAAGCCTCTTGATGTCGAAGCAGTCCTCGGTGGCGTGAGAGTGCCTGTTGTGGTAGATGCAGAAGGGACGGTCGTCCTTCTTCTCAGGTCCTGCGGCTGGAGTGGCAGCTTGCCGAGACTGCTTGGCGTCAGGCTCTGCCGCGAGGACCGCAGTAGTCTTGCGCTTCTCAGAGGATTTCTTCTTTTTGGACCCCTCGGCAGGGTCCCCTGGCTCGTTCTTGACGAACAAGCGGCCCTCTTCAGCCTTGGCGCATTTGTCCGCCAAGTCGAAAAGCTTGACGACGGTGGTGATGTTGTCGTGGATGCCGAGCTTCTCGAGCATCCGCACGTCCGTGACCCCAGCCTGGAAGGCAGAAATGACCTGCGCGTCGGTGGCGTTGGGGATCTTGTTGCGCACTTGGCTGAAGCGCTGGATGTACTTGCGGAGGGTCTCGCCGGGCTTCTGACGCACGGCGCGGAGGTCGTTGTAGGTGAGGCCGCGCTCGTACGTGCCCTTGAAGTTGGCGATGAAGCACCGGCAGAGCTCCTCCCAAGAGCTGATGGACTCGGCGGGGAGGTTGGTGAGCCATGAGGACGCAGAGTCCTTGAGGGCCATGGGGAACCAGTTCGCCATGACCTTGTCGTCGCCCCCGGCGGCCTGGATGGCCAAAGAGTAGAGCTGCAGGAACTCCAGGGGGTTGTTCTTGCCGTCGTAGCGCGGAGGGAGGTCCGGCCTGAACTTGACTGGCCAAACGACGCGACGAAGGCTGCGAGTGAACGCGGCCGTCGTGCCGTAGGTGACCGTGCCGTTGGCAAGGGTGGCGCGGAGGTGGCGCCCGGCGGTGGCGATGTCCTGAACGGCGCGGTTGCGGCGTTCTTGCCCGCGCTCGATGCTCACGCGCGCGTCCTCAGGGGCTCGCTGCACGATCTGGCAGTCGTGCGGCGACGACGCGTGCGACGCAGCGCGGCCGTCGCGAGGAGGAGCCCCCGTTGGAGCAGGTTGCGGTGCAACCGGTGGAGCTGGAGCGGGTGCGGGATGGAGAGGAGGTGCGGGAGGTGCGCCGTGCGCCACGTCCCCCACGAGCGCAGAAGGGACCAGGGAACGAGACGGCGCGGGTACCGCGGCGCGAGCGGCGCCGACGAGCTCGGCAACGCGGTTGAGCCAGGCCTCCTGAGCCGCCGGCGTGGGGCGGTACTGCAGCAGCTCCTGCGCCATGAGGAGCGCAGTCGCCGGGCTGGGCGCAGGGCGGCCCAGCGAGGAAGCAGCGTGGTCCCGCGACGGGGGCAGGGAGGAGGCCTCCTCTTCGCCGAGGCCGTCCTCAGCGTGGTCGATGTCGTCGTCGTCGGGGTGCTCGACGCGGGGCTCGGGGTCGACACGGCGCTCCGGAGCAGAGCCCCCACGCGGGCGGCCACGCGGGCGGCCTGCGGGAGCGGTGGCGGCGCTAGCCGTCCGGCGAGCGAGACGTTCAGCACGAGAACCGGCCATGGCTGTGTCGAGGATGAAGACGCGCCTCAGCCCCCTACCTGGCGCGCCAAATGTCGGAGATTGTCCCCAGGAACTAGGGGTGTCTCCAAGGTATCGTGTAAGGGGCTGAACACGGAGTCAAACAGTCCACAACGTGCTCCGGCGACGGTGCTCGTCAGGCTCGCTGCGGACGACACTGCAGAGATTGACACAAGGTATTACCCAGGTTCAGGGCCCTCTTGTGGAGGTAAAACCCCTACGTCCTGCTATGGTGTATTGCACTGCTTGAAGAGTTTACAGTACAAGGAGAGCTTGTCGAGCTCGAGGTGGCTAACAATGGCTACTTGCTAGTCTTTAGATCTAGGGTTAGGGTTTGCTAGAGCGGCACCAACCGAAGATCGAACCCTTTGCTTGGGCGTGCTCCTCCTCCTTTTATAGGCGTCCTGGGCCTCTTCTGCCCAAACATTTGGGCGGGAAGGGCTACCACATGGCGACGAAGGAGGAGGCACGGTGCACCGTAAAGGTGAGGTCTACCATAAAGGTAAAGATCGTGGACGCGGTCCACGGCAGGGGAACGGCGTCACCAAAGCTGAAAAGGGGGCACCGACCAGCTGGACAGCGGGCTGGCGCTTGCCGAGGTGGGAGGCGGCCCATGGTGACGTCGTCCTTGGAGCGTAGCTGCAGACTGTTCCCTTGTCACCAAAGAGGCAATACTCGTTGTCCGCTTTGCTTGGCTCCGCTTTGTTGACTGCTTTATACATGGAAACGGCAACTGCGGCGTCGTCGTCATCGCGCGTAGGCACGCGCGTCACTCTGCGCATGGCGCAGAGTCCATGTGCGCTCTGCCGCGGGGGCAGAGATAGCTTCACGAAGAAAGCGCTTCGCGAGGCGAAAGGCCTCGCCAAGCCTCGCGGCTTGGTCCTTAGTAGAATTTGCGGGCGGCGTCGGAGACGCCTTGTCGAAGAGCGATCCCTCGCCGAGGGAAAGAACCCTTGGCGAGGAGAAGAACCCTTCGCGAGGAGAGAAATCCTCGCGAAGCTCGCCAGGCTTGGAGAGCCTGGTCCTTAGCGAAAATCACCTGAAGAATCTTGTGGGCCCTGGCAGGCCGGCCCGTGGTACCCTGGTTTCCACTGTGCCGACAGACGTTGTAGCGTGGCAATTTACAAAAGTTTCTGTTTTACTGTCCGGTCTACATATTACATAGAATGGAATCACCCATTTGGTGTTTTGACAAGGCGTACTGATGGGGAGGGTACTTCGGATCCTAATCCAGTTTGGAATATCTTATGGAAATTGGATGTTCCAAGCAAAGTCAAAACACACCTTTGGAAGGCATTGCACGGAGCTTTTTCGGTCTCGGTTTTCTGGCTACATGACATGTTGCTACCTCTGGTCAGTGCCCGGTTTGCAAACCGGGTTATGAAGATATTCATCATCTTTTTTTTATTGCAACCGGGCAAAGGAGGTACGGAAGTCTCTTGGCTTAGATGAAATGATCAGATCATTGATGTAGACGTTGACGAGAAGCATGGACGTGTCACTGGTTCCCCGGTACACCGCAAGCTCGAGGTGCTGCGCTCAAACACAAGCAACAAGGGGGATGTGTCAAGCTTGGCGTTCCATGCGTGTGGCGCCTGCCTGAGCCCGTAGAGGGCCTTGTGCAGCCGGAGCACCTTGTGATCGCTGGCGGGTTGACGAAGCAGGGCGGCTGGTGCACGTAGACCTCCCCCGTAAGATCGACGTTTCCGACGTCCATGTGATGCACCTGGGATCCGCTATGCGTTATGAGAGCCAACAACAGCCTCACGGTCTCCATGTAAGCCACTAGAGCAAATACTTCATCAAACTCCACCCTTTCTATCTGAGCATAGCCTTTGGCGACAAGACGAGCTTTGTGTTTGATTACGTTACATGCAGGGTCTTTTTTCACCTTGAAGACGTATTTGAGTCTGACTCTAGGGCACAACACCAATAGACACGGCATATCTTACCGGCACACATAAAATGGAGTTCAATAAACCAAGTAAAGTTCAACACACAACTAAGATAAAGTGGACAAAATCTTAGAAGAAACAAATAACGAACGAACCTTGTGCCCAACCCATGCAAAATTCTTCTCCCTCTTTGTCACATGCCTACTGCGGCATATGCAAAAGATGGCAACTAATGCTGCTAGCGCCCGGCGTCGTGGCCTCAAGGGGCCTACAACGGAGCTATGAAGGATCGCCGCTGATGGTGTAAGTTTACAACGGTGCTACAAGAAGCCAGCCCCAGATCTAGAAAGGTCTGCTGCCGCAGCGGCCGCAGACGGAGCTGGAAAGGGCCGCTGCCGATGCTGGTACCGGCAGTGGCGAAGCTAGGGGGACCAGCAGGGGCCTTGCCCCCCCCCCCCCCCCCCCCCCCCATGCCGTGGCGAAGCTAGGATTTGGTTTTGGGTAAAAAAACATCATTATGCCCCCGCCCCCCCTAATCAATGATCACCATGATTTGGCCCCCTTAAACCTGAATCCTGCCTCCGCCCTGGGTACCGGCCACCATATATCGTTGCATCGGCAACGGTACAACCGACGACGAGGACGCTTGCACACGTGTGTGTGTGTGTGGGTGGGGGTAAATCCATTTGGTTGTACATTAGAGGGTGATGTGTGCTCGCATATGATGGCTGCATCCTCCTTAAACTATTAGATAACGAGAAGAAAACGTGTTGTTGACTTGACAAGTATTCCCAAATGAAGTTTTATGCAGCACGCACAAGAACCGGTCGCGAGCTAATGCAGATTTTGGTCCTTCGCAAACACTCACCATGATATAATTTGACAATTTTTTATTTTTTCAAGGGAAATGATTTGACACTATTATTACTTATTCTGTCTAAAAAGGATGTCACAAATTTCTCTATATATAGATGTATAGATATATCCGTATTTAGAAAATTCTATGAAATCCTTTCCTAAACGAAGGGAGTATATATGAAAACAAAAAAAATCGAAATGTGTGATTCTAAAACACATGCGGAGAGATAACACGAGCCCCTGACTTTCTGGCACAATTTTGTTTTTTAGTAATATTCATTTTCCTTTTCCGTTGTCCTCACTACAAGAACGTTTTGCCCCTCTCCCTCTCTATCTCCGATCCCCCACCGGCGCCGGCGCGCCGCTCTCAGCTCCAACCACCGCGTCTGTGTTCATCTACCATGGCTTCTTTAGCTCCGCTGGCGCCGCTCATGGCTTCTTCCACTACCTCCGCCGCCGCCGCGGTCTCCTACCTCTCACCGCCGCCCGTGGCTGCCGAGAGGCCAATTCCCCAAGGCCGCCTCCTCTTCCGCGGCCCCCGGGCCAGCTCCATACCCATGCGGCTCAACGCCGCCCAACCCCGCCGGCTCTCGCCGGCGCCCAGAGGCACCAAGGTCCGCCCTGTTTTTTCCTTGCATTAAGGAATTGCATAATACTCCTACGTATCTCTCACAGCCTTCGTACCGGTTGATTCTTGATGGGAATTCCAGGCTGTGGCGGCAGAGAATGCCGATCCCCTAAATGTCATGATAGCGGGTGCTCCAGCGTCCGGGAAGGGCACGCAGTGCGAGCTCATCAAGGCCAAAGTAAGCTACTTCTGGAAAATCGGGATTTACCCTTGTATAAACGATTCCCTTTGTTTCAAGATGCATTATGTGAATTGGTATTTAGCCCTTGTGCTATTTCGTCATGTATATTGTGTAATTATCCTTGTGCATCGACAACGATGCGGTAGAACTTTTAAGAGTTGCACACTATAAATGTCACGTGTCTGAGAATCATGGACTACTTTTCCTTGTTGTGTCAAGTAACTGGCACTGTAATTTGCAGTATGGTCTGGTGCACATTTCAGCTGGAGATCTGTTGAGGGCAGAAATCGCCACTGGCACTGAGAATGGGAAGCAGGCCAAGGAGTTCATGGAGAAGGGACAGCTAGTTCCCGACGAGATTGTTGTTAATGTGGGTATATTTTCTTTGCATTTTCATTTGTGTGGTTCAAGTTACTAAGTGGTTATAGTGAGAAAATTTTTGGGGTTATTGTCAGATGGTGAAAGAACGTCTTCTTCAAGCAGATGCTCAGGAAAAGGGTTGGCTTTTGGATGGTTACCCAAGAAGTTATTCGCAGGCAATGGCACTGGAAACTCTTGGAATCAGGCCTGATATTTTCATTCTTTTGGATGTGAGTGCCCAGGCCGAACTATGTCAAGCTGTTGACATGTGATGCGAATTATGAAACATATTTCACCTTATTGTTCGATGGTACCAGAATACCAGTAGTGTCAATTATATTTCTTTGAAGTTTGAATGCTGCTTCTAGACCTTGAAATGCTGCTGGTAGCTACCCTTATCCTAACTAATAGTTTGAACAAGGCAAACACAGCCATTCGTGACCATTGTTGAATTTATTTTATAAAAAATGGAGATAAATATAGTTACGTTCTTTGTTAGTTACATAATAAATTTAAAGATTCATCCTTTCCAGAATAATTAAAATTAAGAATTTCAAATCAAGCAATTTTCAGTAGTTACTTTTCCAAGTGCTAACACTATAGTATATGGCAATACACATTTGATGTGTTTGCCCTGCTTTCTCTATCGCGTTGAAACTGGCTGCAGTTTAGTAAGTACATTCTGAAATGGAGAGCGTTAAGTATTAACACACCTTGTTTGGGAGGAATATTAGCTGATCTGTCGCAATATAGGTTCCGGATGAACTTCTTGTTGAAAGGGTGGTTGGCAGACGGCTGGACCCTGTAACTGGGAAAATATACCATCTTAAGTATTCTCCGCCAGAGAATGAAGAAATTGCATCCAGGCTTACACAAAGATTTGATGATACGGAAGAAAAGGTACAAGTTTTGCATATTATTAAGTAAAAACGACAAATGGTAAACATAGTTGTGCATTTATTATTAGACACGCTGGAAGTGCATAGTTGTTATTAGTCTAAGAGATGCTGTACATAGCATTACTACAACACATTGTTTTTTGTCTGCTACTAATT
Source organism: Puccinellia tenuiflora (assembly GCA_012064385.1). Taxonomy (NCBI): domain Eukaryota; kingdom Viridiplantae; phylum Streptophyta; class Magnoliopsida; order Poales; family Poaceae; genus Puccinellia; species Puccinellia tenuiflora. Next base: position 831,287 of record QRDG01000187.1, read on the forward strand.
TAAACTAGCTTGACATACTTATTATGCCCCTGTGGACCACACGTTCATGGTATGGAAGTGGTACATTTTTTGTTATATATAAATGTCCAATAAAAAGACACTGACACTGAATGTATGGTAGTTCTAGGTTTATAGTGTGCAAGACCACTGATGTTCCAGCATATTTTAATCTGATGGTGTGCTGTGATTCTTGTGACCTTGGAGATTAATTGTGAATTCAGGTGGTAGAGTTGCTGATATGTTGCATGCTAGTTCTTGAAGTGCTTGTTGTGTTGATGGAACCTTACTTGGAGTTATTCTCTCCCAATCTGACATTTCGCATTGACCGCTTATCTATTTATGTGGATTGTGATAATCAAAGATCATAGTGTTATCAGTATCTGATTTTACGGTGTGTGCTTATTTTATTTTACAGGTTAAGCTGAGGTTGCAGACTCATTATCAGAATATCGAGTCCTTGGTTTCGATATATGAAGCTCTTATAGTCAATGTAAGCAATCTATCTCTTTCGAACTGAGAACTCTCTGCCTTATTCGTCAGCTCGAGGCTGATAATGTTATTCTATATGTTTTCTATATTCCTTCGAGTTATCCTATCAGATTAATCTGAAGTCACTAAAAACTATATTTATCAAATATCCTGAACTTTTTTTTTTTTGCTACTTAGATGGAGTATCTCTTATTGTTATTATTTGTTCTACCTTTTGCTGCTGAAGTTATGCTCTGCTACACCTTCAACTAAACATTTTTTTACCTCTATTTTCTATTAGCTGGTATTAGTATGGTATTCGCTACTTGTACTCATGTAAAATAAAGCGTACCAAATTTTATAAATCATTGAGTAAACATGCAGAATCATACTGTATCTAGTTACGTGCACCTTTCAACATCTCTGGTTAAATGTCCCATGTGATTTAGGTAAAAGGAGATACCACTGTGGAAGATGTGTTTGGTGAGATCGACAGGCTGCTCACTTCCAGCCTCGATAAGAAAACAGAAATAGTGGCTAGCTCATGAGCAGAGGAAAGCTGTGCGAATCGGACATGCCGTTGAAGTATTGATTTTGTTTTTCAAGACAAATGCAAGTGACAAAGCATTGGTAGGATGATTGTTAGAAACCCATCTGTCTCGTGGATGTATATGCGTCACTATTGTCCTGTGAACATGCACGTATTTATTAGGAATGCATTGATTTATACAGACCAGATGGGCCTTGAGTTTGTAGTCTACATTTGTGTTGCACGGCTTCAGTCCCTGTTTTCTTATTCTAATCCGGAGTGTGTCAGATGTTTCTGGTGCTACCTGGGATTTGTTTGTGATGATTTTGTAACAGTATTAAAGTGGGAATTTGGCTGTAGAACTATATAAAGAAAATGTATACCAGACATTTGCAGTAAGTATGACAGAAAGCAGAACTAGTTGATAGACATCTCCATGTATATTTCAACCATTTTTTAATCGACAACTTTTTGGCATCCAACACAAATCAAGGAGACAGACCAAGTTCATGGAATCCATTTCACAGCCTATAGTTATTTGTTCGACCCAGGTTTCCAACCACATGATCATCTAATCAGCAGTGTGGGATCCGCTCAAGGACCCACAGGTTTAGGTTACATGATTTCAACTACAGCTCGCCCAATGATCTTGCCCTGGTTGAGATCCTCGTAGGCGCTGTTTGCCTCTTCGAATTTGCATTTCCTTGATATAGCGTTCTGGAGATTGAAGGCGCCGCTCTCAGCGAGCTTGACTATCTGAGGAAGATCTTGCCTGGCTCTTGCCCCATACGAGCCAATGATTTTGACCTGGTTCCAAGTAATAATGTTAAGCAACCAAGAATGTAACACAACGAAGCAAGGCAATCCAGTCAAATGGTGGTATTTGACAATAGTGTGAGATAATGGATGCAAAATGTTGCAGTTGATTTATAATCAAGATAACATTAGATTCAAGGGCTGCACCAAGACTATAACGAGGAACGGAATTGCTACAAGTGCCAAGAAAAGGTAAATTGACATATCAGCAGGAGCTAGCTTAACATCTGGATTAATAAACTAACCGTGCTTTGTTGGGGCTAGATTGCGTACCTGTCGGCGAACAAGACGATTTATATCCACCTCGCCTACTACGTTTGCTGCAGAAAGGCCAATCATAACAGCTTTGCCTCCGTCTCGTACACTTTGGGTGCACTGGGCAAACGTCAATGCCCTACCAAGTGCCTCCACGGCCACATCCACACCCCTCCCACCAGTAATTTCCTGTTGAACGATGAGATATTCACATCTGAATGGAAACACTAGCTAAGAATGAAGATGCACGTTTGGACATAGCGCATGATCAGGATGAGGTGTCGAGAAACACTACCTCAACAAACAGCATTGTATTTTAAAACTTCACTCGTTATGGGGCTAAATCACAAATTTGGTTTAATACCTTAATCTTTTCAACGGCGTCTTCTTTAGCTGCGTTTACTGTGTGGGTTGCTCCAAGTGTTTTAGCATTCTGGAGTTTCTCATCAAGAACATCCACCGCAATGATTTCAGAAGCTCCAAAGGCCTTCGCTATCTGTAAGCAGCTGCAAGGTTGGAGTTATGAGGACACGCTAACATAAGCTACTAATCGATAAGGAATTTAGTCATTTCTTCAACAAGTAATGGATGGAAAAAATCATATATCAGCTGACCTTGATCCGACCCCTCCAACCCCAATCACTGCTACTGAATCACCAGCACGCATTTCAGCAGCATGCCTCAAAGCACCATATGCAGTAAACACAGCACATCCTAGAATGGCTGACTCCGCATACGGCAATGAGTTAGGAAGAAGTGCTAGTGCATTGGCCGGCACAACACAGTATTCCGCAAGCCCACCCATGCTGTACATGTACACTGGTTTTCCTGGAAGCATTTCAACCATGTAAGCAAGATTACAAAATTACACTGCGCCACTAGCGACAGATTGTGTAAAGGAATACTCTCAATTTACCATTGCTGCGTAGAAACAGTCGGGTTTCACCATCGTATAGTGTTCCTTTAGCACGATTATACGCGAAGAAAGACTCACAGAGGTCTTCCTGGCCCTGTTTAAATCAATGCACATGGATGCGATCAAGAAAACAAAGTAGCAGTCCTTTTTTGTGAAGGATAGTGTAACCCAGAAAGGGTGGTACCTTAACACAGTAAAAGCAATTCCCGCAGGGCATTATGAAGGCACCAACAACATGACTGCCAACTGGGAACCTGTTAATTTAGGAATGACAGGTCAATTCCAGAAACACCAGCATCAGAAAGCCAACATAGGGAATAAACAGGACTTTGAACGCATCACATCTCCATGCTTCACCCTTTCAACAGTGGCTGAAGAAATATGTAAGCACTAGAAAAGGTAGATCGGTGAACAAATCTGCATCCATCCATATCGTCAGTCGGTATATACCTATTGACGATCTCAGTAGGCGTGTGCGCGCCATGGTCGACGACCTCCCCGGTGATCTCGTGGCCAACAACGCAAGGGCTAGCGAAAGGGAGTTCACCTTTGATGACATGGAGATCAGAGTGGCAGACTCCACAAGCTGCATTAAGTGGAGGGAGCCCATGTCAGATCAAAACCTCAGGGGATCGATCCATGGAGCTGCGTTATCCTCCTAATTTTGGCATTTGACTTTGATAGTCCACCCATTTCACAAACAAATTGATGCATCATTGAGCTTGTGCATCAGCATACCATACCACTAGCATTCACCCACTTGGGCTTTGGGCACAAGGAGTTCATCTTGATTAAATTAACAAGGAACTGAAGTGATCTGTCTATTGGGACGGGAGGGAAGGGGTGGGTGAGAATCGGGCGGGACCTTTGGTCTTGACGAGGACCTCGCCGGCCTTGGGGCGCGGCATGCGGAACTCCTCCATGGTGAGCGGCCGGCCGGGCTCCCAGAACACCGCCCCGCGCATGAAGCTCGACCCGCCGGACACGTGGTACCCCGCCGCGGCGGCGGAGTCCGGCGCCGCCGAGAAGGACCGCCGGAGGGCGCCGCTGATCCGGCTGAGGGCGCGCCGGGAAGCGGTGGAGATGGACATGGTGGTGTGTGTGTGTGTGCTTGCGAACTCTGCAACTGCAAGGTGGAGATGATCCACTGCTGACTCAGCTACTCTACTCCTTGCTGATCTACTGGACCTTTATAATACTCTACTAGTAGTAGTTTTAAAAACACAAACTCCTTTTTGGACATATTTTAGTTGATTTAAAAATTGTATTAGCCGTCGGATCGGACTTTGTTTCTGCACATGTAAAGACCAATGCTCAGCAAGAAATCAATAAGCAAGTGGTGCCTAGTTTATTCTTGGAGGCAAGACTAGAGTTCGGCACTGCAAATAAGCACAGAACAGCAGCAGATAGCACTCGTTTTCACCAGTATACAAACACAGAGGCTGCTAAGTAACTCGACGACAAATTGAATTTAATAATAATGATGAGTCTGACTCAACACGATGAGACAATTCTGAATATACATACATACACCTTGCAAAGTGCATTTTCTCTTAAAAAAACATACATACACCTTTCATCCTTATTTCACAGCCGGAAAACGTGTTTGCACTCTCCAATCCTATATCCACAAAGCCTTCCAGTAATGATTATTTGCTCCTCCCAACAAAAGAATGGACTCCTTTTTGTACAGTAAGCGATTTATATACACGAAACGAACGGCTCGCGACATGTTCTAGCAATCTGTACAATCTTTTGGCAGAAACCAAGCTACTGCACGGCGCTGACGACGCGCATCTTCTCGTCTCCAATGATCCACCTCGTCAGCTGGCTCGGGTCCTCTCCGGCGAGGGCGCCGCACGACGGGATGATGCTCAGGTCTGAACCTATTATCTCGTAGTCGTCAAGCGCGACTTTCATTTCTGCTTCCACCCGTGCGTCGTCCCTGATGGCGATATCCACGCTAAGAGCCTCCGCGTAATGGCGCTCTTTCTCGGGGTCGTGCTCGAAAGGGTCCATGACTGGGCCCTGCAATACAGTGCCAAGGAGATAAAACAGGTGAGCGGTGTGGATAAGCACCACCAAGATAAGATTTTAGAAACTGTCACGACAGTGTAAAATCCAGAGAGTTTGCCGACCTGGCATAGTTCGGAGTAATGTTGATAAGCCCCGCTGTTCTCATCTTGGTCGTATATCAGTGTTCCACCATACCAGCCATTCTCTACATCCGCTGTTGTGAATGCTAGATACCTGCACAATTAAGAGTTAAGTCAAAAACTTCAAATATTTTCATCTTGGTCGTACATCAGAACCACTGACAAAACATAGTCATCTGCATTATCCTGGCACCACCTTCTGAAATTGTCCTCCTCGCATGAATCTGATGAGGAAAGCCAGTTCAGTTCCCCACATATAGAGACATTCGCATCATCTTTGTTTCCCTCCACATTTTCCACTGGAGTAACTTTTGGAGCTGTCTCTGCATGTTTCCTTTGACCAAACAGCCAGTTTGGGGTTTTCAGTTGTATCTCACTGAATCATAAAAACAAACTGTAAGTGCAACATCCAGAAAGTGTATTCATCCAAGAACTACAAGGGAAAGAAGAATATGTACGCTGCATCTGGTGCCATTCTAGAAGTTCCAACGCCACCACTTAGCGTTAGATCAGCATCACGGTGAAGCCTCACATCCCTTATTAAACTACAGGTCCTTTCTATAAGTTTGTCAAATGAAGTAAGCTTCATCCTTGAAAAATCCTCTTTGCATGCTGGCACAGGGCTCAATGTTGATCTAGGGCTCATGGCATCTCCAGATCCCCCCGGCACATTATTTCCAGGTGCAGAACTGTGAATTGACATGAATAACGCACATTTTATTGCAGAAAACTACACACAACACCAAGGGCCACACCTTGTCATGTTAACAGAGTAAAACTGCACTAGCGTAACAAACTGAAGTACAGAACCAGAACTCTGTTTACCTCAAATGGTAGCTATCATCACCAGCTGTTGTCACGTGGAGATAGTAATCAGTATCCAGCTCCCAGATAGCTGGCTTTCCTTCTTGAGGTTGGAAATAACCCAGAAATCTGGTAACATCACCAAACAATTAGTCCAGGTACCCAAATTCCACTTACCAGCAGTAAACAGCTGAAGAGCTTCATTAACTATTTTGTCTTGTGAAGATTTTCTGAATGATAAACTCACATGAGAGACTTACAAATTTATAGCATCTTGTTTCTCACCATCGGTGTAGGCATTGCTGTAATATCGTTTAATTGATTTTAGAAACTCCCTAGACTGAGTAGTAGCCTTCCACTTCCCTTGCTCTCAGTGAAAACCTGAGAAGAAACAAGTACACAGTTTATGTTCACTGGAAAATTAAGTGCATAACGAAATTAGGAAGAGTGGGCAAAGTTACTGGCCAGACTAACAACAATGCCATCAAAAATAATATATGCAAATAGATACAGAAGAAGACAATCAGATTAACCGCCATTTTCTATCCAAACAAACAAAAGAAGACAGCAAGAGGTGAAAATATAGACCGTATTATGTGCTGCAGAGCCTCCATACTGATGAGCAAGTGCATCACCCATGCGCTGGTACATTTCCATTAAAGCTGAAGCAATGCTGCTATCTGGGTGGATTTTTGAAACATCTGTCAGTCCCATTGCATGAAGCTGTCCCCCAAAGCAGCAAGGCCATAAGCATACTGGGCGACATTTGTTCGATCCAAGCAGTCTATGCAATTCGTACGAAGAACTCCAGTTTGATAACAAGGAGCATCACCCAGAGGCTCTTGCTTGCTATCATTTTTTCTCATATCCTGAGAAGCTGTAGAACCAAGCGCATCAGCACTAGGAAGTCTTGGAAGGTCTCCAGAACTAGCTCTTGTATCAATGGAGCCATCCCTGTGAAAGGAAATTGGTGAAATAGTGTCATTTTGCAGTTAGGATATGTGTCCTCTTTGAAACGGAGTAGATTCCAGTTCAGATCC